>CM033631.1:18988226-19386504 GCA_019453435.1 Rhinogobius similis
GCCCTCGCCAAATGCAGACAGAGGAAGCAGTTTGTGAATTTAAATTCCCAAATGATGAAAAAAATAAACAGCATGTCATATTGTAGTGCGTTGGGAGCTGAATTTTAATAGGGAGAAGGCTCATTCTGACTTGATTTATGAGCACAAACTTTAAATCACTTGTGGATAGAAAATTTGTCTGTGGGGCAATGCATACAACAATCAAGCATAACATTATAAACATTTGGGGGTGAAAAACAGAACACATCCTGGTAATAAAGTGAAAATCTGCACCTACAAATCCGAGGCCATGGTTCTCGAACAGAAAAACATGCTGCAAAAATCCTGGGCGGCAGTAGCTCGGGTGGAAGAATACTCGTAATTTAATTAGAAGGTCGGTGGTTCGAATCCTGCCCCTGGTAGAGCAGTCAGATCCACAAGACACTTATGGGTATGTGTATGGGTGACTGCTTTGAGTTCAAGTATCTCTAGGTCTTGTTCAGAGAAGGAAGGCTGGGGCATGACATTGACAGGCGGATCATTCAAAGATAAGGTGAGGAGTCACACGGGAGGAGCTTGGAGTTAAGCCGCTGCTCCTCAATGTGGCTAGGAGCTGGATTCCTCTGCAACCCAGCCCTGGATAAGTGGAAGACAATGGGCAGATCATGGTAGTTGATGTTTAGTATGGAACAAAACCAATAATATATCCACAAAGACCAGACAAGTTACATAGTGCACTTTTAATCATCAAAATGTCAGGCCTGATGAGAGTGATCGCCTCAAACTGTAGAAAAAGAGAGACAAGTTGTTGAGTGTGGTGGAACATAAAATCGTACATACTTGCTGTAACACCATAATAATGTATGATTTCACTTTTAATGCACATTGAGAGATTTGAATAGCAATAGGTGCCTGCATATTACAAGCCTGAGAGCCACTGCACCAAAACGTCTTGAGTTCTTTGTGAGAAAAAAAAAAAAATATCATGTTTTCAACGTGAATCTCACTTTTTATACAGTTAATATTACATCAGTGAAAAAGTAGGACATTATATTAATAAGTGGGACAAGGAACAGAGGCCTGAATGGCAGTGCAGGACAAAAGAGAGACAGGCTTGATTAATGTTGGCCTCTCTGCATGGTACAATGTGTTTCGCCGTCTGCAATATGTCAACTAAAACATGCTTTATCCTTTGTAACTTTTATCGCCGTGACCCCAAAGCCAACAAACTAATAATCCCCCACTGTGTTGATGCAGAGTCATTGCCAACATTGCTCCTTAATGTGCTGGTAAACCACACAGAATCAAACAGTGTAATTGTGCAGCTAATGGCCTCCCTTTAGACTGCGAGATGGTGATAAGTGCGGATGCAAAGCTGCTGAGATTACCTCTGCCGGTCTGAGAGGAAAATGATCATAGATTGTGTTGGAGCTCTGCAATTGCTCAGCACTGCTTTAGTGTAATATGGCTCATCCAAGCATTTCCATTGTGTCATTATCAACCCTTTCACTGAACGCGGGCTCATGTCGGCAGTATCAATGAGATTTCTTATCACGCTACAGCACATCGCATTAGGTCGACAAAACATAACTTCTGCATCAGATTTGGAATTTATTTCTCACCATGAATATTATGTATAACTTTTACCAAGAAGAAACATGCAAAGCTTCTGATGGATGCAATTATTTAACATCTTTGGATAGTTTATCTGTTTTGTTTCACCTTTCCATTGAGGCCTTCTGCAATTTAAAAATTTGGCTTGAGATGAAATCTAAACTTTGGACATAATTAGATGGAAATAAGAATACAAAGCACATTGAAAGACAAAACCTCCATTAAAGCTGGAGTACATAACTTTGTATCTTTTTGTAAATTAGTTGTTTTAACTAAGTTTGTGAAATGTGACCACCGGGTTCTGTCTACATTTCAAAGCATTTGTGTCTCGTCATCGCAGAAGTAAGAGCCGAAAGCAGCGCTCTGATTGGCTGTGCTTGGGTGGTATAATGCACAACTCTGAGGCTGGATCAGTGAAGTCAATAATGCTTTAATATGGGCAGAGGTCAATACAAAGGCAGGGAATCCATCAGCAAATAATCTACAAGGAGCAGGCAGAGGCAAGTTCAAAAATACATAAGGCTGGGTCAAACACAGGAAATAAATGGTAGAACTCTGGTAAAGAAACTATGGGCTGCACTGAGGGAAAGATGCACACAGATTAAATGGAGTAGGGAGATATGACACAAGTGCAGTACATTAGAGCAGGGCTAGCAATCACAGAAGGTGGTAAAAAAAGACAAAACACAAAGACGTCTAAATAAAATAAAATAAAACAGCAAGTAAAACATTAATGATCCTCACAGCCATCTGAAAAAAGCAGCTGTAATACCATGCACCAGTCGAAAATGAATGCTTGCGAATAAAAATGATGTGCCAAAGGGTTTGTGTGGGTCAGAACGAGTTACACAGATTTCTGAACGTCCGGTTTTGCGGCATGAAAGTCAGGATCCACACCTTTAAGGCTCTGACTGAACCTTGTTAAATTCCCAGACTTTACAGATAACTTTGTACTTCTGGGGTAAAATCTCCTAGGATGGAAACACCAATCAACAAAGAAGGTTTTTAATCCTCAATAATTACCTTTAATTATTGTAAGGAAAGATTTTCAGAAGTTTGGCACTTGTGGATTGATTCCCTTCACAACAGAAAGTAAATTCCTTTGTTTTACAGTGAATTATTTTCCTGAATTGTTAGACGCATATTTTTAGACATGCTGATTATGGGGAAAGCCTGCAGCAGACAAACAAGTGGATGTTTTTCACTCCTCGACTTGTCATGTTTTGGGTAAATTAGATGGAATAAGCCACAGAACGTTCAACTCAGACTGAAGACGGTCTCTTGTAAGGACTTCAGAAAAAATATTTCTATTTTTTGTGCAAGAGACAGTAATGGTAGATTCGCGTCAGCTAGATACAAAGACAACAAAAGCAGCCATCTGAACAGTCTGACAATTTTCAAGTTGAAAAATAATATAAATGTTTGCTGACATAACTGGGACTTTTACATCAAGCTGCAATTCCACTGTCAATATCTCAAACAACTTCGAAGTGCTGTTTTTATTTCATCAACTGGATTTCTTTAGACGTTTTCTTTTTTTGATTGGACCAGTGGAGAGTTGTGAGGTTAGTAAGTTCAGAAGATCTTTTTACTTTCATTATCTGAAATAAGCAATAAAGTCTTTGAACTTGGTTTATATAAAAGTTGTTGCAGCACTGTATGTTGCCCTAGATTTCCTGAGCGTTGATGCTTGTGTTGATTTTAAATATATTCCCACATTCAGTGTTAGTGTGATGAGGTGTCAAACAAGTATTTGCAATTCTGTTTGTTTTGCCACATCCAAAATCGTTGCTCAACTTTGAAATTAGTTTTTTGTGTATGTGTGTTTTTTGACAATGCAATATAAAACAAATTATGTATTTTTTTATAACTCCCCTGATTGCAACATTTTTATTTGATAAACTTTATAAAGTGTTTTTATGTAAAGCACAATGAGTAAAGCTTTGGTAATGTCTTATTAACAAATTACTGGAATGACTAACAATAATAAAAATAGGCTACATCGATGCTTAAGGCTTATTATAGGAAGAAAGGTGCATCATATTAAAGTAGTTTGGTAAATTTGGCATTAACGAGGGACCTAACCATGAATATCCTACAGAATGTTTGCATCTTATACTAAAACCCCAAACATCCACTCTTTGAGCTACTTCCTTCACAGGGCTAGCTAAATACAATTCAACATTTGATTTAATGTAAATAATTTCAGACTTCTGTTTCAAATCCAAATTTTACGAATCCAACTTTTTAATGTATTATTTATTTGGGGTTTCAGGTCAGATGTTGTTTCTTATGCTTTTTTTCATCGTTTTATGTGTTGAATGTCCTGTTTTTTTACTCACAGCGAACCAATTTTCTTACAGGGAAATGTATTTAATTGAACAATAAATGATCTACTGCTAAAAAAAATAATGGGTTTGATGCAGCTTTTGTCACCTGTCGGCTCTTTAAAGGCACTGCACCTGATTTTTACTGTGAAATGTGAAAAACAGAACTAGTTTATTTTAAAGTCTTCACAGTAGTCTATAAGCAGTTTTTAAGTACTTCTCAGGAGTCTCTGAGTCCAGAGGTAGTTTTTGCAGTCATGGTGGAGCTAACAAACATTAGCATGCTGACAGTGCACATCCTGCCTCTCGTAGAATAAAACGTTCTATAAATAGATACAGAGAAAGCTTTGTGGTCTCATTTTCACCTAAATAGATGCTTTTATGATATATCTGTGCTGGAGCAACACGGATTTCACTTTATTACAATTAAAATAAATTTTAAAAAACCACACAGCCCCTTTAATGTTGATCCAAAAGAAAAACATTGACTTTAAGTAATTATTTGCAAAAAAAAAAAATCTAGTGCATGAACTGTTTTTCATCTGGTACAGCACATTTAAAGGGCCTCTGACAGGTTGAACTACTCATTTAACTAAAATGCAGTTAAGATAATTATATTTCAAAGTTTACTAAAATACTTGAAAATTTTATCCCGGTTTAGTTATTTTTTTTAGGTTTTTAATTTTACTTCCTGGTTGTAAATGATGACATCAAACTAGGAAATTACCATAGTAACCATCTGTACAATTGGGCAAAAAAGCCTCTAATGTCACTGATGTTTTACTTTGACAAATAAAAATACATGTGAACACCTTTATTTTGTTGAAGGGTCAAAAAAGTAGTTTGTTTTGTAAATTACACATAACTTTTGTGTCCCTAGTGTGATGTCATCGATCGTGTTTACGTCCTGTAACTTTCAACAGATTTTTACTCTTTTTTCCACAAATGGCTGCTTGATTCTTGTAAAACTATAATGTCTATTGATAAGAGGTATAAATGCTCCAAATAAAGTCAAAATTCGACACACCTTAATGGATTCTTAATCACTTGTATATTACTCTATTTGTCTGGGAAAAGACTGAATTTTGCACGACGATTACAGTCCAGTATGTGCTTGTTAAACGTTCAGAAAATGTACAGTGGCCTTTCAAATGACCCACATTTCGGTCATGGTTTTTTGCACTGAGGGGAAGTTGGAGCTCTTTTGCCAAAGACTCTCAAGACAAACGCACACGTCAGGAGAGTGGCCGGGCTCGGTTCATCATGTAAAGGTCACACAGACTGCAGCTGGGAGGACTTGATGAGACGCCAACCAGACTGACTGAATCCTCAGAGTAGACTCCTGTATGGATTATCTCTACACACTTCACTTCCCCGGTGCGGGCGATATTTTAGGAAAACGGTGAAAGGTAAGTGACATATGGTGAACAACGCTGTGAGTCCAGGCTCTGAAAGCCCTAAATGAGGCAAAATGAACGTTACAGCCTAACCACTATAATGTTATATTATGTCAAACAATACTGTGATGTGTGTTTTGTTTCATTCACAAACAATTAAAGTCTATATGACAGGTTCTCAAAATGTTCTAATTGTGACTTGGTTTAATGGGGAAGCACCTGTAGCAATTTTTTTTTATATAGTTTGTGAAGTCATTATGAAGACATTTTGAAAAATAAAAAAGTTTAATTACAGGAAGTGCTGAGTTCTAAAATGGAATCCCTCTGTGTTGTCATCAAAAAGCGACGTGTCATTGAAAATACAAAGACAATAGCTGTGTCCCAAATCAACGGCTGCATCCTTCGAAGGACCCAGCCGACGGAGACTCCTCCTCCGTGTGGCCTCCGTGGACCGCAAAGGCCGTGCCGAAATGGGACAGGTCTAGCCAGTGGAGCCGCCCGTCGCCCGGCAACCGAGTCTCGCTGCTAACACTAATGCTCCCGCCACGCACGTAATATGCGTATATTACACACATGAACGTATTAAAAACAATATGTACTCGAGATGAAATACTTGGACCTTGAGCTCAAGAGATAGACATTTTTCTCACCCAAATCTTATGTCTAAAACAAAGCTGACAAATATTATGGACTGAATATTCAACACTATGATAAATAATTGCCACAGATGCCCTCCCACCAAACTAAGTCATAAATAGAGCATTTTGAGAAACTTCACATAGACTTTAAAGTAAAATTGATCTAACATTCAATGAAGACAAAGATCACGCGAAAAGAAGTTCCTGTCTCCAATGCCCCACTTTAAAGCGGACACAAAGTAGTTTCCTTCATTTTGAGTTCAATTTTTATATAAATACATTTTTATAGTGCGTAGCGCCCAAAATCACAACAACAGGTTCCTCGATGGGCCACAGGTAGAAAGCAATTTAATGTCGCATTTTAAGATTTTTAATGCCATAATCAACATCAAAACAAGACATTTACGCTATTATCATGTTAAAACTCCTCACTTGCAAGGCAAGGCAAGCTTATTTGTAGAATACAATTTGTACACAGGGCAATTCAAAGTGCTTTACATAACAGGAAAAGTTGTATTAAAATCACAAAACTACATATTGAATCATTTTAAAATAAAGAGCTTTAAAGGTCCCATAACATGCAAAATCGACTTTTCAGAGGTTTTAACCTTCCTACAGTGCTATTTGGGCCTCGTATGTGTGCCCAAAGTGGTTTTTTGATTGATTCCCGCATGCTTTCGCTAGAGAACTGTCTTTTTTGTCCCCCTCGGCTGAGCAGGCAGACGGGGGCTCATCCCATGGATGACGCGGCTTCCCATGGATGACGCGGTGTTTAAGCCACGCCTCCGGGAAGCGCGCAGCCGCAGAATAAAAACAGCTAATGCTAATGCTACACAGTAATTACACGATGGATACGACAGATCGAAGAGTTAGCTTGTTATTTACCAAACGGCAACGTCCGTCGTCGAGGTACTGCATGATCGTCAAACTCCAGGTCAGATCCAGGACGTAGGACTCAGCACGACGCACCGTCATGACGGATAAAAGGTTTATTCCTGTGTTTGTGTATCGCTGTTTACCGGAGCACACGGCGCATGCGCACTATCTCCGCTCTAGGCTTCGGCACGAGTTGGGCGGGGGGAGGCGCGCGAGTTGGGCGGGGGAGCAGCCTGCTCTCTGTTCGGGGGGGTCAGATCTCAGAGTGAGCCGTTTGCTTTTGCAAGGAGGGGGGCCAGTCCAAGAAATGGGTGTTTTTTGGAAACTGTTATGTTATGGATATTGCACAACGCAAAATTTGATCAACAAAGCCCTTAGAATAGACTGTGTAAAGGGGAAAATAGCAGAATATGGGACCTTTAAAAGAGAAGAGTGCAGATAGATCTTTCTGTCGTTTGCACATCTAAACAGAACTGTTTTTAGCCTGGATTTAAACATTGTCAGAGTGGAGGCCTGTGTCACATCTTCAGGAAGATTGTTCCAGATTTTAGCTGCAAAAAACTGAAATGCTGATTCCCCATGTTTAGTCCTGACTCTGGGCACCTGCAGGAGGCCGGTCCATGTTTAGTCCTGACTCTGACACCAGCAGGAGGCCGGTCCATGTTTAGTCCTGACTCTGACACCAGCAGGAGGCCGGTCCATGTTTAGTCCTGACTCTGACACCAGCAGGAGGCCGGTCCATGTTTAGTCCTGACTCTGGCACCAGCAGGAGGCCGGTCCATGTTTAGTCCTGACTCTGACACCAGCAGGAGGCCGGTCCATGTTTAGTCCTGACTCTGACACCAGCAGGAGGCCGGTCCATGTTTAGTCCTGACTCTAGCACCAGCAGGAGGCCGGTCCATGTTTAGTCCTGACTCTGGCACCAGCAGGAGGCCGGTCCATGTTTAGTCCTGACTCTGACACCAGCAGGAGGCCGGTCCATGTTTAGTCCTGACTCTGGCACCAGCAGGAGGCCGGTCCATGTTTAGTCCTGACTCTGACACCAGCAGGAGGCCGGTCCATGTTTAGTCCTGACTCTGGCACCAGCAGGAGGCCGGTCCATGTTTAGTCCTGACTCTGGCACCAGCAGGAGGCCGGTCCATGTTTAGTCCTGACTCTGGCACCAGCAGGAGGCCGGTCCATGTTTAGTCCTGACTCTGGCACCAGCAGGAGGCCGGTCCATGTTTAGTCCTGACTCTGGCACCAGCAGGAGGCCGGTCCATGTTTAGTCCTGACTCTGGCACCAGCAGGAGGCCGGTCCATGTTTAGTCCTGACTCTGGCACCAGCAGGAGGCCGGTCCATGTTTAGTCCTGACTCTGGCACCAGCAGGAGGCTGGTCCCTGAGGTCCTCAGAGTGTGAGATGGTTCATGTGGCACTAATATGTCAGAGATGTACTTTGGTGCTTTGGAGAGAGCTGAACACAAGCAGAGCTGCTTTAAAGTCTATTCTAGCCTGAAGCCAGTGCAGAGACCTGAGCTCAGACTAATGTGATGGTACTTCCTGGTTCTTGTCAGGACCCGAGCAGCAGTGTTCTGGATGTACTGCAGCTGTTTTACAGCTTGTTTGGAGAAGCCAGTGAGCAGCCGTTACAGTAGTCTAATCTACTCTCTCCAAGTCTGGTTTAGACACTATACCTTTAATTTTGGCAATGTTTTTAGGTGGTAAAAGGCTGTTGATGTTATTGATTTGATGTGGTGTGATGTCAAAGTTCAGGTCTGAGTCCATTATTACCCCCAGATTTCTAACTTGATTTGTGGGTTTTAGAGCGAGAGACTGGAGATGACTTCTGACACTTTCTCTCTGTTTCTGTGACCCAAAGACGATGATTTCAGTCTTGTCTGAGTTTATCTACAGAAAATTGTTTTGCATCCACACGTTGATCTGTTGGATGCAATGACAGAGTGAATCGACTGGTCCATATTCACCTGCCGTCAGTGAGACATAGATCTGAGTGTCATCTGCAGAGTCGTGATAAGACACATTTGTGCTGCGTAATAACTGACCTAACGGCAGCATGTAGAAGTTGAACAGAAGAAGTCCCAGGATTGACCTTTGGGGCACCCCACAGGTCAAGCTCATGTGGTCTGAGACAGAGTTACCAATCTCAACAAAGTACTCTCTGTCCTCAAGGTAGGACTTCAACCAATTTAGGGCGGTGCCAGTGATGCCCACCCAGTCCTCTAGTCTCTGTAGGAGGATCCCATGATCGACAGTGTCAAAAGCAGCGCTCAGATCTAACAGAATTAAGACTGAGGCTTTGCCCGCGTCAGTGTTCAGGCCGATGTCATTGCCACCTTAATAAGAGCAGTCTCAGTGCTGTTATGAGGTCTAAAACCTGACTGGAAAACATCAAATTAGTTGTTTATTAAGAGGAAGTCAGTGAGCTGTAGGTAAACAACCTTTTCGAGGACTTTGCCTAAAAATGGCAGATTTGAGATGGGCCGGTAATTTTTCAGTACTGAGGTATCAATCAGAATCAGAATCAGAATCAGAAAGCGGTTTATTGCCATTGTAAGTGAAATTCACAAACATAGGAATTTGCTTCGGCGTAGGTGCAACATAAAGCAATGGATAAAATAAAATATATATAAAAAGGCATGCATAAAATAAAATTAGAATAAAATAGACTAAGATAGACTGACTGTGACTATATACAGAATGTACAGTTGGCTGATAGTGCAATGTGCAAATGAGCAGTGCAAATAGATTGTTCTTATATAATATATTATTAAAGTGGCAGGTGTTACAAAGTGTTCATGAGTCCAACGGCAGAGGGAAAGAAACTGTTCTTGTGGCGGGAGGTTCTGGACCGGATGGATCAAGACTGCTCTTCTTTAGGAGAGGCTTAATGACAGCAGTTTTCGAGGTCCTTGCAATCATTCCACTGGGCAGCAGAATGACCAGAATATAATAAACTACTTTGTAATATTCAAAAAGCTAATTTACATGAAATTTAAACCATTTTGAACCCCGTCTTTTACTTTTTAGATGATTTGATCAAAGCTTTTAACATCTAGATTTAAAAAATCCAGTTTCCAATCCAATTTCACAGTAAAAACTACCGTCGTGGACTCACTTCTGATTCTGAGACACGGACTTCGATCATTTTTTGCTCTTATTTCTATGCTTATAATTTATTGTTCCAATTTATACATTTTTTGTCAAATAGTTTTTAGATTGAATGCCCGCAGGGACTGAATTTAATGCCTTTTATTCCATTTTAAGGCCTTTTTTGTGTACATTTATTCAATGACTTTCAATGCTTTTTAATGCCTCGTGGAAACCCTAAGTCTATTTAAATTTATCATTAAATTGAAACCAGTATTGAGTATCGAGCCTATTGTTTTGTGTTGAAATAGAGTTTGAATGTTTAGTTTTGTTACACTTATCCATTTTAACAGTTTTGATGTGTTCTAAGTTCTAAAGGTCCAGGGTCTAGTCCTCGTTCGATCTGAATCAAATCTTTTAACTGTTCGGATCATTTAATTAAAGCTTGTGTTTCTCTTAAAGTCTGAGTCTTAACATTAAACTTGCACCTGATCAAATGCCCTTTTACATTTGGGGAAACATTCAGCTGATGCTGTTCCAAAAGAGTTATTTCTAAATCATGATTTCGCCCCGAAAAACCTACAAACTACTCATTTTACACACACATTTTAAAACGACATCCATCACAGTTTTTTCATCTCAGACCTTTGCAACTCAAATCGACAGAAAAATAAAGAAAAACATAATTTAAATTAGGTAAAATACACAAAGGAGAAGGTCCAAAAGCTAAAACACAGAGGAATATGAGGGTTAAACAGCCCTTTACTAGTGAGTGAGGCACACGACGAACAGTTCATCCAGTGTTGAGAGAGTTCCTCCAGGCACATGAGGAACAGTTCATCTAGTGTAGAGAGAGTAAACCTAAATCAAGACTAAACCAGGACTAAACCAGGATTAAACCAAGTCTAAACCTGGTCTAAACCAGGACTAAAAAATAACTAAACCATGTCTAAACCAGGACTAAACCAGAACTAAACCAAAACTAAAATAGGTCTGAACCAGGTCTAAACCGGGACTAAAAGAGTTAAAATATTTTCTATATTTTTTGAAGATGGGTTGAGGGCCGGATCATAGCCGTCTGAGGGCCTGATTTGGCCCGCGGGCCAAATGGTTTATATTGTCGTAAACATTACGTGACGGGGCTCTGTGTGGTCCACAGCCCTGGCTTTTACAGTTGGTTCATGTTTTGTGGCTAATGCTAATGCTAAATCTACAGCTAAAGTTGCACTTTAATTTCACAAGTTCAGATTTGTAAATTCACAACAGAAGTCCTACTTTGAAATTCGAATAACTTTTTCAGGCCCCAGAGTTTATCCGTTGTTGTTGTTGTTGAAGACATCAATCACGTTTTTGTTTTTTTAACCAGAGACAGTAAATACTTTATTGCAATGTTTTCATTATTGTTTTAGCATCGTTCTTATTTTAACTCATTGCTCACTTTAAAAATATATATAATAATAACAACAACACAGAGACAGTGACATTATCGCGATTGTTTGATTGGAGGATAGTTCCACCGTTACCATAGCGACACAATTCACAGCTAACACAGCCACAAATGTTTTTAGATCATCTGAAAACACAAAGTGGATTTAAACCACAGATTTCAGGAGCCTGTGATTGACACAAGCGTTCATGGTCCGTTTAGGAGCTGGATTTTCAACTTAAAAGGTGAGTGTGACTAACTGAAAAACAGTTGGCTAATGCTAGCTTGTGACTTTAATGTCACTGAGACAGACTTGTTTAACACAAATCAGCTTCACCTGCTGTAGTTTCAGCAAAGTCAGTTCTTTATGGTCAGATACAAACAAAACTGAAAGACTTCACTTCCTGTTTACTGTGTATAAATGTGTGAGATGTTGGTTATTTCTGTGTTTTACATGAAGCTAGTCCCTCAAAACAGTTATGCATTTGTTTACCCGTTGCTATGGAGACGCCCACAGAGCAGTGAATGTAATTTAACTGTTGCAGGACTATTTGTTCATTATGTAAAAATCAGGTGGCAGTTAAAGTTGGCTGTTGGGATTCTCACTGACCGTGGCATAATCCTGTATTATCAAAGCTCATTATTTGACAGAACTCATGTGTTTACAACAAGGGGACAGGACAGCGCCCCCAAGTGTCCCAATCATAGACTGTTCCAAATCACACTGGCCCATCCTGTTCTGTTATGCATAAAAAGCATGGCTCTATAATATTACCTGGAGAGGGTGCTGCTAGTTTAAACCATAGACATAAAAATAGTGGACAAACGGTTGTCGCTCCGCCCCATTCATGATAATGCGGCTCAGTCATGGAGAATTCAAAATGGCCACGGGTTAGCCCCCACCACTCCCCCCTCGGTGGGGAGGCGGGGAGAGGGTGACTTTGGGGCGGCCTTTTGCTGACGTACTGCCGTCGTTGCCTCTATGGTTACCGCCCACTCGTAGGTGTATGGCTAAACCAGCCTGGTTCAAAAAAATTCACCCCCGTCAGCGTTGTCACAGAGCCGTAAGCTAACGTTTGAGACCAAAGCCTTATTTTGAGCCAGGCTCTAAAGTAGGTTTTGAAACGTCTAACTCCCCATTGACTTGCATTGAATAATTCTACTTCCGCAGCCAGCCCCTAGCGGTCAGCAGCAGATTGCAAACATGGCAGCTTACAGTCGGCGGCTCAATTTGAGCGCGGTAGCCTCGCCCACTGGTTTAAACCTGTCCTCAGTCGCCCCCAGTGGTCAGTCCATTGAACTGCAACAAAACAATCCTCTGCAGTCCAGACAGCATTTTCCCCACAGAGCGCAAAGGAAAAACAAAGTGCTTATGTTCGGCTGACAGGGACCTACAGCTTTCACAAAGGCTCATTCTGTGGTGATTTTTATCTATTTATATATATTATTATTATTATATATATTTATATCAGATCAATAAATTTAAACTTCAAAGTAAATCTGCAAGATTAAGACTTAGTAACACTGGTCTAAATTCTACTTTATTCAAGATGAATCAGTCTGACATGGATAAGTGTGAAGTGTGTGATGGAGGAACTCTTCACAGCCTCCTTCCCTCTTGAGTGGTTCTGGCTCCACAGTCCAAGTGGATGCATCAGTCCTAGTTCATCTGCAGCCTTTCTGTCCGTGGGAGTAGGATCTCTCCTTCACTGTGGTTCTCCCCGAGGTTTCTACTTTTTCCCATGGGGTTTTTTGTAGTTTTTCCTCGCCGCGAAGGAGGGTCAAAGGACAGGGGCCTTCTAGGACAGTTATCTGAACTGCTTTTACCTGTGGCCCATCGAGGCAACTGTTGTTGTGATTTTGGGCATTATAAAAATACATTGATTTGATTTGATTTGATGTAAGTGAGTCCGTGGAGCATGAAACTACAATATACCAAGCAATTTATGATCCTTTTATGCATTAGACTTTGCAGTGTTTCCCTCAGGTTCATACTGAGACAATGGGGCCACAGTAGGACACCATCATTGATGTCATTTTATTGAATGGGATTCTTGGTGTAAACATGTTAGTTTTTATCGGCATTAATTAAAAGAGCATGGATTAAAGATGGGAGACAGGCCTCCGCTCTGACAACGTTCAAATCCAGGCTATAACAGTTCTGCTTAGATGTGCATACGACTGAAAGATTATTCTGCACTCTTCTCTTTTCAAGTATTTTTTGTAATGATTGTCTATGTCTTAAGCTATTTTAATGCATTTTTTTCTTTTGTTTAAAGCACTTTGAATTTCCCTGTGTATGAATTGTGCCCCATAAATAAACCTACCTTGCCTAAAGATTAGATAAAGTTAATTCTATATAGTTCTGATAATACTACCAGTAAAATAATCATTTTAATATCAATTTATTGCACAACTTGTTTTAGATTATGGGGCCAAAAATAGCCAATAGGGGGCACTGTAGTCTCCTCTATTAAAGGGAAACTGCTTTGTGTCTACTCTTAGGACATCTCCGTTTATCATCTTAAAATAATCAGCACATGAAAAAAAACAGGCCAGTTCAACCTTGATTTCTGATGATAAATGATCTGCAAGTGCTCTGAGATGAGAAGTATAAATGAGGCTAAACACATTAGCTGTCGGCTCCAGAGTTGTTAACTTGGGTGCTGAAATGATCAGAGCAGATATGTGCAGCTGCTCTTTGTGGACTATAGCCCTGCGTTCAATACCAACCTTCACACAAACTGATTTTCATAACTCTGAAGCTTGTGAAAGTGACTTTTTCCATAACAACATCACTCTCAACAGTGATCAAGAACTCACTGCCCACATAGTCACTTCAAACTCTTGTAAAGTTGTGCTTGACGTCTCCTTTTTCTGTGTTTGTGGCAGATCTTCAAAGTCCATGAGCAGAATGGGGTTCACCTGTGACCAGTGTGGAAAGACATGGCGCTCTGCCCACAGACTCAAAATACACTACAGAGCTCACACGGGAGAAAGACCATACGAGTGTGACCAGTGTGGACACAGTTTCTTTAGAGCAAGTCATCTCAAAACACACTCCAGAATCCACACTGGAGAAAAAACATTCAGTTGTGATGTTTGTGAGAAGGAATTTTCACAGTCAAGCCACTTAGTATCACACATGAGAGTCCACACTGGAGAAAAAACATTCGAATGTGACCAGTGTGAGAAGAGGTTCAAGACAACCGCAGATCTCAAAAGCCACATGAGAGTCCACACTGGAGAAAAACCTTACCTCTGTGATGTTTGTGGTCAGAGGTTTAGACACGGTCATAGTCTGAAAGGACATCAGAGGATCCACACTGGAGAAAAGCCTTTTCAGTGTGACCAGTGTGGAACAACATTTAGGACCAAAGGACAGCTCTCAAAACACCAACGTGTCCACAGAGATGAGAGGCCGTACCCATGTGACCAGTGTGACAAGGCTTTTAGAACATCAGCGACACTCTCCATTCACAACCGAACCCACACAGGAGAAAAACCATACAGCTGTGGCCAGTGTGAGAAGCAGTTTGCTCACTATTTCTCTTACAAATGTCACTTGAGAATGCACTCTGGAGAAAAGCCATTCAGCTGTGACGTTTGTGAGAAGACATTTTCACTGTCAAGCAACTTAGTGTCACACATGAGAGTCCACACTGGAGAAAAACATTCGAATGTGACCAGTGTGAGAAAGAGGTTCAAGACAATGTCCTGCAGATCTCAAAAGCCACATGAGAGTCCACACTGGAGAAAAACCTTACCTCTGTGATGTTTGTGGTCAGAGGTTTAGACACGGTCATAGTCTGAAAGGACATCAGAGGATCCACACTGGAGAAAAGCCTTTTCAGTGTGACCAGTGTGGAACAACATTTAGGACCAAAGGACAGCTCTCTACACACCAGCGTGTCCACAGACATGAGAGGCCGTACCCATGTGACCAGTGTGACAAGGCTTTTAGAACATCAGCGACACTCTCCATTCACAACCGAACCCACACAGGAGAAAAACCATACAGCTGTGGCCAGTGTGAGAAGCAGTTTGCTCACTATTTCTCTTACAAATGTCAGTTGAGAATGCACTCTGGAGAAAAGCCATTCAGCTGTGACGTTTGTGAGAAGGAATTTTCACAGTCAAGCCACTTAGTATCACACATGAGAGTCCACACTGGAGTGAAGCCTTTTGTCTGTGAAGAGTGTGGGAAGGCTTTTAGATTTGCATCTAATCGCTAGAGACATATTAAAAGCTGCCGCCGTGAAGAGAAAAGCTGTAGCTCTGACCAGTGTGGGAGCACTTTGAGGAAACCTGGTCAAATGAAGGTGCGTCGTCTGGAACAAACTGAAGGAGACGGAGCAGCTGAGGCTGGATCAAGTGAACCCAAAGTCAGACTCAAAAAGCTGGAGATCAGGCTTCAGAGGGTCCAGACGGAAAAGTGAAGACCAGAGTAGGTCCCACACACTGAGAAGATGAAAATGTTCCTTTTTTTCTTCTTTAGACATTTAGTACGTTGTAGTAAGCTTTTTCCATTTTTATTTATTTTGACTATTTAAAAACAGAATAAAATTAACACTAATGAAAGTTCATCACTTGTTTTAGTCCTAAGCTTAGTCATTTAGTGCTTGTTTAGTCAAAAATGCTGTTAATTTAATCGTTTTGTAATACAACTGTTCTACACATGCGTTGTTATTTTAATGGTTCTCATAGTTTGTTAATTTTCTGGTGAAATGTTCGCCGTCTGTTGGAGATTATTTTCCATTTAATGTCCCACAATATGACATTAAAGTTATCTTACATTTATTCAATTCCATGTGTTTTATTGTTTAAAAATACCTTGAAAAACACAGCCCTGACCTGTAACTTGACCTGGTGGCATCCGCTTCTGTCTAGTTTAATGTTTAAGAACATAATGGGGGATTTGATGGTAAATGATGAAGCACACGATATTCAGACTCAACATTTCTAAAAGACACAGCTTGAATGCAACAGATTTTTCAACAATAACAATAATTATCAGCAATTCCAACAACGTCTAGGAAACTGTTAGATTGAAGCTGCTTCAAGTCTATATGACAGATTAGACAACACATTTCACTTAAACATCGTGAACATGATTATATTCAAGATTTTACTAAACATTTTGCCTGTTTGTCCCCGGTTTGACAGTTTTCCTGATGTTTAAAATGTTACTTCCTGGTTGGACATGAGCACAAATATGACATAGAGGTAATTCTACAACAGTTACTGAGCAAACATTTTGAAAACCAGGGATGAAATCCATAGAAATTACACAGTACTTATGATTTGTCAAAAAGTAAGAAAGTAGAAATCAATATGGCTGCCTTGTCGTTTGTCTAAGCACTGCGCACCAATTATGTTTTAGGGTGGTCTTTGTGTGTACTATCTCTCTGCCAAATTTCATAGTCATCCTCCAAAATAAATGTGTCTCCCTTTCTATAGGCCTGACCCAAAAGGTGGCGCTGTAGAGGCTGTGTGAGAGTTGCATGTAAAATGGGGTTATAGGACAATCATTTTCCTTAAATGGAGTCACTGTAATAAGTTTGGTGGCTGTCCCTCACTGTTTAGTTGGATTTTGCCGCATCCTTGTGTGAAGAGTGCCATAGAGAATGAATGGGAGGTCTGGAGGGCCCTAGAGGCAAAAGTGGGAAAGATGTGCCATGGGTCTCATTGGCTTTTCTGATCAGGAGGCCATGTAGGAATTGTGTGCAAATTTTCACAAATTAAAGTCGAAGTAATTGTTTTTCTCCACATTGTAATTTTAGTCAAGCCTCCTGTGCGCTTGTGGCTGCAAAAGGTATCCGAGGTCTTGGGTTTAGCTGATGACACAGCTGCGGGAACTAGGGGTGCAGAAGGTGCAAAAGCACCCCCTGGTGGATGGTCAACTCAATGAGAATTTGTATGCAGGCTCATTGCTGGTTTTTCTAGGTAACGTTATAAAACGATACAGTTTCTGTTCTAATAAATATGGTATTTTTACTTTTATCAAATGTTTTCGCAGTCAACTATATGCCTGCAGCTTAAAGTCAGGGAAAACTAAACCTGCGGCGCACTGATCTGAGCGCGCAAACTGCTATTTGTATATTCTCCACAGTGTGACAAAATAAACGACGAAATGACAACCCCGGGCTGGATTAAGAGGTGAAACTACACCGCGGACGCCTAAATGTGCGGACTTTGTTGGAGTTACAGGCTGTATGTGCAACAACTCGTGTTTGAACCTGACACGACGCATAAAGACCAAAGGGAGTTTACACGGAAAGACAGCAGCAAAAATCCACGTTTCCTCGTCTCATAGAGATGGGACTTTGCTTCATCTGAGCGTCTGAGCGGTGAGTGAACTGATGAAGTTGCCGTACGTCGCAAGGAAACTCAACTGAAGTGAATTAAACAGTTGGTTGTTGCACCGTGTTGTTAATTGGTTGTTGCACCGTGTTGCTGTCATAACACTGTACAGGGTCCTACTGTGTCAAACATTGATATTATTTACTTAGGCATATGCCCTGTTGACCATGGCCGAATGTCATTTTCACACATAGAAGTCTTTGTGTAGAAGTAGAAGTTTGTGCTTGAGTGTTAGTGCGTGTCTGTGTGTGTGTTTGCGTGTGTGTGTGTGTGTTAGTGTGTCTGTGTGTGCGTAAAGTGAGGCTGGGCGCTGACCCTGTCCTGTAGCAGAGTCAGGAGCAGCGTCTAATAATTAACTCTTTATGCTTTTTTTCTGGTGTATCTTGATCATTCTACAAACATTACATGGGTCCTGACTCTATTTTTGTGTGAGCACCCTTAGTTGGCCCTAAATAAACGTATGTAACTGCACGGAAAAAAACAAAACAAAACTGCACCCCCTTCCAAAATTACGTTCCCGCGGCTATGGCTGATGATGTCAAATTTGGTGGACTGTGATTGGCTGAATGAAACAAACAACTAGGAAGAAAAACAAACTGGGATTTAGAGTCGCGGAAAGTTAGTCAAAAGCAAGTGTAATCTTTTAAAATGTATATGAACATTTTTACTCGAGAACTACATTTTTGTTGGAAGATCATCTTTTGGATCATATCCAAGGTCTGAGAATTGCATATGAAAGTCTAAAGGATTGTAAATATGTATAAACCGAAGTAGTAAACACTCCTGGGCGACTGAGGGATTACATTGACGAGGTTTATGGGTGTTTCAAATTTCATGCCGCTCGGAGTATGCGTGTGCGTGCAGGAGCTATTTAAATGATTTCGTGAGCACTTTTTGCGCCCCTGGTGGCCAACGGTGATAAATGCACTATATCACTGATTCAGTTATTTTCATGGCGTTGTGCACTGGACATATCCCCCAAGTTTCGTCAAAATCGGACAACGTCGACGTTTCATGTAATAGGGGCGCTAGGGAGTATTTTATTTATTGTCACTGATTTCCACACAACTAACACCATTTTTTGACAGGTTTAAAGGTCCCATAACATGCAAAATCGACTTTTCAGAGGTTTTAACCTTCCTACAGTGCTATTTGGGCCTCGTATGTGTGCCCAAAGTGGTTTTTTGATTGATTCCCGCATGTTTTCACTAGAGAACTGTCTTTTCCGTCCCCCTCGGCTGAGCAGCAGACGGGGGGCTCATCCCATGGATGACGCGGCTTCCCAAGGATGACGCGGTGTTTAAGCCATGCCTCCGGGAAGCGCGCAGCCGCAGAATAAAAACAGCTAATGCTAATGCTACACAGTAATTACACGATGGATCGACAGATCGAAGAGTTAGCTTGTTATTTACCAAACGGCAGCGCGTCGTCGTCGAGGTACTGGAGCACGTCAAACTCCAGGTCAGATCCAGGACGTAGGACTCAGCACGACGCACCGTCAGGACGGATAAAAGGTTTATTCCCGTGTTTGTGTATCGCTGTTTACCGGAGCACACAGCGCATGCGCACTATCTCCGCTCTAGGCTTCGGCACGAGTTGGGCGGGGGAGGCGCGCGAGTTGGGCGGGGGAGGCAGCTTGCTCTCTGTTCGGGGGGGTCAGATCTCAGAGTGAGCCGTTTGCTTTTGCAAGGAGGGGGGCCAGTCCAAGAAATGGGTGTTTTTTGGAAACTGTTATGTTATGGATATTGCACAACGCAAAATTTTATCAACAAAGCCCTTAGAATAGACTGTGTAAAGGGGAAAATAGCAGAATATGGGACCTTTAACAGTCATATAACAAAATAAAGTTGTTATCAGGTATTGTTGTTTGTCAAATCATAACTATTGTGTAATTTGTGAATAAGAGTTTCTGTCTGTGGGACATTCATGGTTAAATAAACATCACTCCTTTTGCTAAATAGCATTTGGGAATAAAATTATCTTCAGTACTGCTTGGGATCACATTGACACATCATCAGAATTTTAAGTTACATATAAATGTTAAACCAACAGAGATTCTAGGGAAAGGAAATGGGCAATATCCCGGTTCTAGTATCAGTAATTGCCTACATCAACAGATTTGTGGAGGAAAAGGAAGAAAAAAAAGATGTTTGCCACTAATAACTGGCTCCGATTTTTTATGGGGAAAAAAATGGAAATAGAAGCGCAAAGTGGCTTAAATAGTTATACATTATTTCACATCCCTCCCAGATACGTTCTGCTATTATTTTTGTTATTTGTTATTATTTATAAGTGAAAAGTTAGTTTGTAAACTTTGCTTTAACTTAATTTGTAGTCCTTGAAATGACATTTTAAATCTAAATATCTGTACCTGCAAATATTAGCTATCACACTTTTGTTTACTTCTTAACGTTTTGGTTGATGTATCTCTAAAGGAACGTTTTGCACTGCTGTAAAAAACGTGTCAGATTTTGGATTACCACTCGAGATGCATTATCTCTGTTTCAAGGGAGTCCTTAAACAAAGCTTGGCCTCGTGCCCAAAAATGCATGATCATGAAGCCCCTGCCAAACCATAATAATCTCTTCTCTAGTGGAGACATCCTGTTTCCGAGTGTTTATTGCCGTCACTGAGTAAACAGCCAGTGTAAGAGTACAGTGCGTCTCTCTGCGTGCTGCATCTGTACTACTTAATCCAGATCAGAGCGTGGTTATCCGCCGCGGAGGTTAGCAAATGTCACTGAATCAGCTAAGTCTGAAATCAGGAGCCTTCAAACAGAATCCTCTCCGCACTGTAGTATTTGATCATCTCAGACAATTGATCTTTAGTGTTCAAAGCATATTTACGCTCCAGGCTGCACTTCACTGCATTTCAAACAACGTGCCGTGAAGTGTGTGATTTTAATATCAAGTCGAATGCAAATAAATAGACTCCAGCAGGATTAAAGTATATGTGTGGTAGACTGAAAGTGTTTTCATACAGTTGTGATGTGGTTGGACGCAGCTCGATACAAAATGGCGGACCATTTAGCGATTTGGTTTTACAGATGGTCAACTTGAGTTAAAGTAGTCTGTGTATTCAGGTGGAAAGTAAACAGGCTTGTCTACTTTATATATTATATTTGGTAACACTTTACAATAACTCCCCTTATTCCTGCCTTAGTAAAGCATGAATACAGACTTAATTAATTGTGAACAAAGAATTTATTAAGAATGATTCAGGCGTATTAACTACTTAACTAATACTCTAACCCAAATTCCTAGCCTTAACCCTAACCTTAATTAAGAAGTTAATAATCCTGAATCATGCTTAATAAACTATTTGTTCAGGATGAAATAAATCTTTAAAATGATTTACTAAGGGAGGCATAAGGAGAGTTATTCTAAAGTGTTACCAAACGTTTGATTGGAAATGTATGTATGTATGTTATGCGTAGATAAAGGTGCAGTATGTAACTTTTGTGCCCTTACTCATCTCTGTGGAGCTGTAGTCCAGTATGTTATGGTGGTAAAATCATTCATCAGGTGTGTTTATTGATGCTTTTCAGTGACATCACACTAAGTTTGTAGATGGTCTGTGAAGAAATAAGCAATATTGCATGTTATATTTACTTTTTATAGTTTACTCCATTATATGCGCTTGCTATAAAAACACAAATGTTAGACAAGTTCCTATTCAGTGACATCTGCTAAGTTTATGTTGCTCTGGTTGGATCTGCGCAATGTGTCTCTTCTGCCAGTGATGAGCACAAGATATTTCCAGGACGCTCTGTCTCCCACATGACCTTCAAGTCCAGTGTGTTTACACTTCATGCTTCCCCTTTACTTAGTAACAAACATTCTGTTGGATGAATACACTCAACACATAAACAACTCAGAAGAGACCACACCTTGTAATAGAAATGTATAAGACCTGTATGGATCTAATGAATGTTGAACTTCTGGAACCAGAAAGCCCCTCTGCTTCTGTTGCAATTTCCCTGTATATTTAAATAAAATCATTTGACTGCATGTGATGTGTAAAGCAGAGACAGAAGTCCACACAAACAACACATTCTCATGAGACCGTGATCAATATGAGTGTTCATGGTCCAGTTCAGGGTTTGATTTTTAACCAGAAGATAAGTGAAACCAACTGACAAACAAGTGGCTAATGCAAATGTGACTGTAGTGTTACCAGACAAAAAAATGACATTTTTTAACTGCTCAAAACAAAGCTTGAAAAGTCTAGCTTGATTCACAGAGCTTCAAACAGAGCAGCGCTTCCACAAAAACAAATAAACAAAAACAAAAAAACAGTGCATTTTTTTATTACCTGAAACGTAGGAATGTATTCTTCCATTCTAAGCAGAGCATCTCCATGGAGACAAGCAGGAGACGGACCCTCCACTGGAAAAGTCACCTAATGGATATTTAAGTGTTGCTAGTAACATTTAAAATGTGTGCAAAAGCAACGGCAGTTTAGACCTAATAAGATCTGAAAGACGTCTCACACTCAGTGCAGACTTTTTTATTAATTTACTAAGATTAGTCCTACATTTGAGTATGCACCAGTTATACATTTTTTATGGAATATAAACACATTTTTTCTCTATTTCTTAAAGTGTTGACACTTCAAAATATTGTGAGCTCAGGAATGCCTTGTGGGAAATCAGAAGGAAGAAAGATAAGGAAGCTGAAGATCCAAATTAGATGTGTGACTGTTGTGTAACTTGTGTTAGTTGATGGGACACGATATTTCACCGTATTTTTACAGTAAACACAAAGTAGCAATAATGGTGGAAAAATCATGGGCAGCAGAAGCTCAGTGGACGAGGGACTGTGTGAGGTAGGCGACCATGTTTTTGTGAGTCCAAAGGTAGATGACCACTGCAAAAACAAAGTAATTATTATAATTTAAATTGCTTGGAACTTGAAAGCTGATTATCATTTCTACATTGAGAAGCTGAGACATCCAGAGCTGTCACAATAAAAAATAAATAAGTGTGATTTATTGCTACGTAAAAATATCACAATATACAATAACATTAAAAACTACAGTGACGCTGTAACTCTAAAACTGCAGAATCCCAGTAAATGCTTGTCTACATATACTGTACAACATCTTTGAAAATCTGCAACAAATACAAAGCTGAATTAAACATTTTAGTCATAAACGTTACTTATTCAACTCTTTAAACCTCAGATCTTATTGTGCTATATAAAAATGACAAAGATTTTCACTAGTACAAAGAAAATGTACATGTGATAAATACTGAGCCCTAAAAACTATTGTTCCAGCCATTATTTACTCATTTACTTATAAACTGATATAGTAATTATCATGACTGGCCTAGAGACATATCCGAAACTGACATAATGTTTAAAATAAACTTTAAACGTTGAGAGTGGTGATATGTTCAGGCGTCCACAGACCAAGCCACAGTGTTGATTCGGTCTTGAATAATACTGTAGTGTCGGTGGCAGATGCAGTGTGAATGTGACTGAATATGTATGTGTACAGAGGAACAATCCCAGGCGCAGATCTGAAGATGGCAGCTCTCCATCAGCTCCACACACAAGCTGCTCATTTGCACTTGCTTCACACTGATTGCCGAGAGCCGGGGCCGCTGCTGATACTTTGCCCGATACTTGAGTCTTTAAGAGTTGCGTCCTCAGCAGTGATTGGCACCGCTCCTGTTGAGAAGGCGGCAGTGTTTCGGCTTCTTCTGACCTCCCGCTTTGGTGTTTGCCGCTCGCCATGTGGTCTGAGTTCAAGAGGAAATGACCAAAAGTGGAGCTGATGAAAGAGGATGCAACAAAAGATGGAAGATGAGTTTGTGGTGTAAGGACAAAAACACAACGCAAGTGGTCTTATCGGGAATTTCCCACCTGAATGGCAGGATTTGTAACTTCAGGCAAACTATTAAAATAATCTTGGTTGATAGCTTTTAAAGAGTATAAACCTGATTTAAGTTGTTTGTATTTATTACCTGGTTAGACGTTAGGCAGCACAATATATCGCAAAAGTATCAATTTTGCAGTATTGGCTGATGTAACAATGCAACAAATTGAATATATTGCAATAACATCAAGGTCCTCCATCAGACAAAATGAAAATGTGCACATTTTATATAATATTGTCCTAAAGTCCTAAACTAGTCTTGATTCAATGTTGGTTTTGTCAGTATTAAAGGCCCTGGACCTGATTTTTACTGTTTTGAATCATAAAAAAACAGTAGTTCATGTACCTGTAAAGCAAAAATATGTTTTTCTCCAGCACAGATATATTGTAAAAGCATCAATTCGGTTGAAAATTAGACCCCAGTGCATCTATTTATAGAGTGTTTTATTCTACGAGAAGCAAGAAGTGTGCCGTCAGCTAATGTTTACTAGCTTTGCCGTAAGCTCTGGGCTCAGAGACTCGTAAAAAGTGCTTGTAAACTCACTGAGGTGAATATTTAGAAAGCTGGGACTACATTATAAGTGAGTGATACATGTGGCTGCTGTAAAGACTTTAAAGGGGCTATGACAGGTTGAAATACACATTTAACTAAAATGCAGTTAAGATAAATATATTCAAATTTATACTAAAATCTTTACAAATTTTACCCCAGTTTAGCTGTTTTTTAGGTTTTAAATTTTACTTCCTGGTTGTAAAGTATGACATCACACTAGGAAATTACCATAGCAACCACACTGTACATTGGCCAAAACTGGTTTAATGTCACAGATTTTGTTCACTTGACAAAGAAAAACACATGTGAACACCTTTATTTTGTTGAATCAAAGTTTAAAGGGTCAAAAAAGTAGTTTATTTTGTGTAAATTATGCATAACCTTTGTCTCCCCAGTGTGATGTCATCAGTTTGTTTACTTCCTGTAATTGTCAACAGATTTTTCAACTTTTCTCCACAAATAGCGACTTGATTGGTGTAAAACTATGATATGTATTTACACAAAGTATTAATACACTGAATAAAGTCTAAATTACACAATCATAAAAACCTGTCATACGCACTTTAAAATGAACTAGTTGTGTTTTTGACATTTCAAAACAATAAAAATCAGGTACAGTACTTTTAAGTAAGTAAGTAATACTGATAGACAGTTTAGTTTCAATACAACTGAAAATATTATGTCAAAAGATTGTATCAAAATATTGCAATAACATTGATCTTGCTGTAAGTGGACAGTTGTTTTTTTTCCAATATTGTGCAGCCCTTTTTTCAGGTTACAAAATGTCGTGTCTTTCAAGAGAGCTGAGTGAGTGGACTGAACTCCAAGTGAGACTTTAGCCTACTGTACTTTTAAACTTGGGTTGAAACTTTCGGACTGATCAAAGATGTCAAGTGTCAGCGGTTTGACAGCTCTGGCCTTACTGACTCCACCAGCGCTAAAGAGCAGCATCAGAAAGGTAAAAAACATGTCGAAAGCTGCATTTCACACTTACACTCACCATATCAAAATTAGGACTGAGCCAAAACATGAAAAGAGTCAAAACCAGGACCAAACAAGAACAAGACCAAACCAAGACATATAGACTGCTATTGTTTTGTCACTTAGCCAACTGATCAAATGATTAATTATGTTGTAAATTGAAGTTTAAAATCCATTTACGAGATAAAGATGATCCTGGGAGCTATGTTGTCGGGGCTTCACGCCCCTGGTAGGGTCACCCATGGCAAACAGGTCCTGGGTGACGGGTCAGACTAAGAGCGGTTCAGAACCCTCTTATGATGAGTTTAAAATCAAGGACGTGTACGTCGCCCGGACTGGCGTCACCGGGGCCCCACCCTGGAGCCAGGCCTGGGGTGGGCGCTCGACGGCGAGCGTCTGGTGGCCGGGCCTTTCCCCACGGGGCCCGGTCGGGCACAGCCCGAAGGAGCGACGTGGGGCCGCCCTCCCGTGGGCCCACCACCTGCAGGAGGATCCATAAGGGGCCGGTGCAAAGAGATCTGGGTGGCAGTCGAAGGCAGGGGCCTCGACGACCGGATCTCCGGGCGCAGAAACTAGCTCTGGGGACATGGAATGTCACCTCGCTGGGGGGGAAGGAGCCTGAGCTTGTGCGGGAGGTCGAGCGTTTCCGACTAGATATAGTCGGCCTCACCTCCACGCACAGCCTGGGCTCTGGAACCCGTCTCCTCGAGAGGGGCTGGACGCTCCATTTCTCTGGCATTGCCCGCGGGGAGAGGCGGCGGGCTGGTGTGGGCTTGCTCATAGCCCCACAGCTCAGCCGCCACGTGTTGGAGTTCACCCCGGTGAACGAGAGGGTCGCATCCCTCCGCCTTCGGGTGGGGGACAGGTCTCTCACCGTTGTGTCGGCCTACGGGCCGAACAACGGTGCAGAGTACCCGGCCTTCTTGGAGTCTCTGGGAGGGGTACTGGACAGTGCACCGCCCGGGGACTCCGTTGTTCTACTGGGGGACTTCAGCGCCCATGTGGGCAACGACAGTGACACCTGGAGAGGGGTAATCGGGAGGAACGGCCCCCCCGATCTGAACCCGAGTGGTGTTCAGTTATTGGACTTCTGTGCTAGCCACAGTTTGTCCATAACGAACACCATGTTCAAGCACAAGGGTGTCCATCAGTGCACGTGGCACCAGGACACCCTAGGCCGGAGGTCGATGATCGACTTTGTTGTCGTGTCATCTGACCTTCGGCCGCGTGTCTTGGACACTCGGGTGAAGAGAGGGGCGGAGCTGTCAACCGATCACCACCTGGTGGTGAGTTGGATCCGCTGGCGGGGGAGGAAGCCGGAACGACTTGGTAGGCCCAAGCGCATCGTGAGGGTCTGCTGGGAACGTCTGGCAGAGCCCTCTGTCAGCAGGGTTTTCAACTCGCACCTCCGGGAGAGCTTCTCCCAGATCCCGGGGGAGGCTGGGGACATGGAGTCCGAGTGGACCATGTTCTCCACCTCCATTGTCGATGCGGCAGCTCGTAGCTGTGGTCGCAAGGTCTCTGGTGCCTGTCGCGGCGGCAATCCCCGAACCCGGTGGTGGACACCGGAAGTAAGGGATGCCGTCAGGCTGAAGAAGGAGGCCTACCAGGCCTTGCTGGCTTGTGGGACTCCTGAAGCAGCTGACAGGTACCGGCAGGCCAAGCGTGCTGCAGCCCGTGCGGTTGCAGAGGCAAAAACTCGGGATTGGGAGGAGTTCGGGGAGGCCATGGAGGAGGACTATCGGTTGGCCTCAAAGAAATTCTGGCAAACCGTCCGACGCCTCAGGAGGGGGAAGCAGTGCTTCACCAACACCGTTTACGGTGCGGGTGGAGAACTGTTGACCTCGACTGGGGATGTGGTTGGACGGTGGAAGGAATACTTTGAGGACCTCCTCAATCCCACTGTCACGTCTTCCGAGGAGGAAGCAGAGGCTGAGGTCTTGGAGGCGGACTCATCCATCACCCTGGCTGAAGTCACTGAGGTGGTTGGCAAGCTCCTTGGTGGCAAGGCTCCGGGGGTGGATGAGATCCGCCCTGAGTATCTTAAGTCTCTGGATGTTGTGGGACTGTCTTGGCTGACACGTCTCTGCAACATCGCGTGGCAGTCTGGGACGGTACCTCTGGACTGGCAGACCGGGGTGGTGGTCCCTCTGTATAAGAAGGGGGACCGGAGGGTGTGTTCCAACCACAGGGGGATCACACTCCTCAGCCTCCCCGGTAAGGTCTATTCCAGGGTACTGGAGAGGAGAATCCGACCGATAGTCGAACCTCGGATTCAGGAGGCGCAGTGTGGTTTTCGTCCCGGTCGTGGAACACTGGACCAGCTCTATACTCTCCATCGGGTGCTCGAGGGTTCATGGGAGTTTGCCCAACCAGTCCACATGTGCTTTGTGGACCTGGAGAAGGCATTCGACCGTGTGCCCCGGGGCGCCTTGTGGGGAGTGCTCCGGGAGTATGGGGTCCGGGGCCCTTTGTTAAGGGCTGTCCGGTCCCTGTATGACCGGAGCAGGAGCTGTGTTCGCATTGCCGGCAGTAAGTCAGACCTGTTCCCAGTGCATGTTGGACTCCGCCAGGGCTGCCCTTTATCACCGGTTCTGTTCATAGTTTTTATGGACAGAATTTCTAGGCGCAGTCAGGGCGTGGAGGGCATCTGGTTTGGGAACCACAGGATCTCATCTCTGCTGTTTGCGGACAATGTCGTCCTGATGGCTTCCTCAAACCAGGACCTGCAGCATGCACTGGGACGGTTTGCAGCCGAGTGTGAAGCGGCTGGGATGAGGATCAGCACCTCCAAATCCGAGGCCATGGTTCTCGACCGGAAAAAGGTGGCTTGCCCTCTCCGGGTGGGTGGGGAGTCCTTGCCTCAAGTGGAGGAGTTCAAGTATCTCGGGGTCTTGTTCACGAGTAAGGGAAGGATGGAGCGTGAGATTGACAGGCGGATCGGTGCAGCGTCTGCAGTGATGCGGGCGCTGTATCGGACCATTGTGGTGAAGAGAGAGCTGAGTGGAAAGACGAAGCTCTCGATTTACCGGTCAATCTACGTTCCTACCCTCACCTATGGTCATGAGCTCTGGGTAATGACCGAAAGGACGAGATCGCGGATACAAGCGGTCGAAATGAGCTTCCTCCGCCGGGTGGCTGGGCGCTCCCTTAGAGATAGGGTGAGGAGCTCAGTCACACGGGAGGAGCTCGGAGTAGAGCCGCTGCTCCTCCACGTCGAGAGGAGCCAGCTGAGGTGGCTCGGGCATCTGTTCCGGATGCCTCCTGGACGCCTCCCTCGGGAGGTGTTCTGGGCATGTCCCACCGGGAGGCGGCCCCGGGGTAGACCCAGGACACGCTGGAGGGACTATGTCTCTCGGCTGGCCTGGGAACGCCTCGGGATCCCCCCGGAGGAGCTGGAGGAAGTGTCCGGGGTGAGGGAAGTCTGGGAGTCCCTGCTCAGGCTGCTGCCCCCGCGACCCGGCCCCGGATAAGCGGAAGAAGATGGATGGATGGATGGATGGATGGATGGATGGATGGATGGATGGATGGAGATAAAGATGCTGAATGTTAGCTCCTAGATATAGAGAATATTTACGAAAAAGTGCAGCCTCAGAAACTCCAACCTTCGTCTATTTTCTGCACTTTAGGGGTCACCACATTGCCGCAAATATGACTTTGTCCTTGCATTTCTATCCTCCTTTTGTAACCTTGTTTACTATTTAACAGTTTTTTGCAACATCCAGGACTCAGAATCCTTCCTCTGCACACATCACCTCTCACCATCTTTCTCTGAAAGATTTTTCTCCCATTTCCGCTTACATGATTAGACTACGTTTCATTTATGTTGTTTTTATTTAAATAAAGATCAGAAAACTCCTCTCAGAAGCTTCAAACTAATAAAATGAAAGTACCTGCAGGCCAATGTGTGTAAAGCAGCTCGGTGGGATCCAATAGACAATCAATATGAACCAGGATTGTGATTACACAGGGTGAAGTGTCTCAGAAGCTCAGCAGCAATTGGAAAAATAAAAACAGCGGTAGAGAAATATGTGTGCCTTCGGTGTTGCGTAAGAATACGGATTTGTCATCTTTAAGCTCAGTTTACAAAGGAACTGTTAGATATTGCCCCTTACAAGATTTCTTTCATAAATCATAATGTGTTTGGTCACTATAGGGGAAGAGACAAAACATATTTATTATTTATTTCAACATTATGTAATATTACATGTGCCTTGTACGTGCACCTTGGTCAAACAGCTTGCCTCTGAGCTGTGATTTGTTGATCCACAAAGACTACATGGAATACAGATTAAAATATTTGCACTAATGTGATAGTTTACTGACCTAGTAAATAAACAAATGCAAATTCAATTGTTTGGATTCCCACGTGACTGAATGGAGTGGACTTTTCTGCGCCTCTACGCCACGTTTTAACATTTCTCTGTGAAATGCGTTGGGTTTGGATAGATTTGGCTGCCGTATGTATGTCTAGATGCTTGTGCCATGCATCTTAAACAGGAAACAGCTGCTAACATGCGCTGGCGTGTTTTCACAAGATCAAGTCAGCGTTTGGTGAGGAATGATTGTCTTTATATCTGCTTTCTGCCATTTCGTTCTCACCTGAGTCTGCGTTCTCCCTTGTTCTCTCTCGACCAATCATCACGTCCAAAACAACACGTCCTGGAAGACAAGCTCTCTCCACCAGAAAAGTTACATAGAGCATCTTTAAGTTCCACTTGCTAGCAGTGCAGTGGAGCATTGAAAAGTGTCCTGTGTCCTCATAAACATTTAAATAAATAAACTGATGCAATTAGATACAAAAGCCCTGTGTGACTTTAGTCCCAGAGCTTGGACATACATAGGCTCATCCATTGTGCAAACAGAAAATAGATACTGCATTACCATAAGTGGCTTTCATGGTCTCAGCGAAGCAATTACATACAGGGCCACCAATGCATACAAATGCCCTTGTGTTCTTACATACAAGAACTATTTGCATTAGTGAGAAAGTACTGTATACTGATCGGCCTGAATATTAACGTGGCAGATGAGGTGAACCTTTATCGATTGACATCTGGTTAATTCTCAGTTCATTCCCTGGTCAGCACTGATTTGATTGTTTCTCCTGAAAGAAAATATGACTTAATAACAAGGTTTATAAAGAAGGTAGGCATTTTAAATAAACTTCCAGTGTCATTTAAAACACAAAATTGCCCAGTGAATTCTTCGAAAGTTCGAACTCTGCTCCATGTCTGTTTATAATTAAATTAAGCAAATAATAGACAGATAATAAGTTTGGAGGAAGGTAAGTTGCATTCACATGACATCACAATGTTCTAGTATGTCTATGGAGGAAAAGTAAGAATTCTTTGGTAAAATTTGCAGTTTGCTCTCAGATTTCTCAACCTGGTTTATGGTTGATATAACTGTAATTAGCGGGCCAAACATGAAACAAAAACTGGCTCAAAGTGAACCATCTTCTGTGCACAAATAAACAAAAATGTTTTGGTTTTGTTTGTTTCACAAATGCTTCAGAAAGGGGTGTTGTTATTCAACTCCAAGGATGTGACTTAACAAATAATGATACGGACATTTGTGGGTTTTCAGTTTGGATATTGTTTTTGCTAATCAGTGAATCACTCGTAGAGTTAAAGCTGGGTTGCCTGATTTTCAAACTGTGAAAGGAGGATGTTGAATTTGTCTCACTTGAATCTCGTTCTCACAAACGCTTCGGCACATCACACGCATGCTTTAAGGGGGTTTAATCACAGCTTTAGAGCAGATTTTTCAGACGGAGAAGTGAAGCAGGGAGGACCACCCTTGCACAGCCAGTCAACTCTATCCCAAAGCATCACACTGTATAGTGACTCACATGACTCTCACGTTTGCGTTGATTAATTTTTTTCCAATTAGCAGGCAACAGCGGGCTGGATTTTACACAAAGAGCTGCTTTTACAATACACTTTATGGAGGGGGAGATTTGAGCAACACAGCTTTAATAATTATGAGTAGACCCACAAATATGCAGCCCTTTAAGGGTCTATGAACAAAATTGTATTGCTATTTTGTAATTACATATCTGAGTTACTTTCAACACACATGTGCATTATTTTAAGTTATGCTACCGGAAAAAACAAAGTTAAAAAAATATAGTGGCCATAATGTTATGCTTGATCAAATTTCTGCTGCATACTTACACGTATAAGGAACGCACAGAGAACTACCTCAAGGAAAATGATGACAAATAGTAAAGCACACATTCTCATGCATTTGCAGTGAATAAAAAAAACGTATAGAAACAAACAAGTCATTTCTCTGTCACCTCCACATCATTCATTCTTGTTATGCTTGATAATGAATGTGTGGAAGTCTATAGCAGCCTTTTGTTATGGTGATCATCATAAAAAAGCTAATATACGCAACTTTTTTTCCCTAAATTATTCCTTTGTTTTCTGCTGGGAAACAACATAATAAAAGCAGAGGTGATTTATGACACAATAAGGCAGAAGGAGAGTAGACTAAATGTGGCTTTGTGCGAGATAGATAGCTTATGAGACGAGCCGCCAAGTGTAAAATTCTTAAACTAACTTCCAACTTGTGCGTATACACTAAGAAATCATCCCCCAAAGCACCCATTTATAAAACATTTTTAGGTGATGACAGCCAATTGTGCGACATTCTTCTTTTTCTTCATTAAAAGGTCTACTTTAGGGTCCAGATCTGACAGCAGCACCAATCTCTAATGCCACATAACACAGTCCCCTGCCACTTCGGCCCTAAATTAAGATTCATTACAAAGCAGGGCAACACTGTGCTGAAATGGGAAAAGATTGGCCCCTGAAACAGTGGCACAGATGAAGCTCTGTCTCACTTTGCTTATGGTGCTTTTATGTTGCGTTCATATTTTAACCTCTTCATATGTTTTAATGGGGTGTAATGAGGCAAAATAATGGTATACTTTTACTTTAATAATTTTGCACACAGAACATATATACACTTTTAATGTTATTTTAGTTTCAAATACGTAAATTGTCATTGGGTCTATATGAGTCACTTCTCTATCAATGGCAATGGCATAGACAATATTTGCAACATTAAATACCACTTTTTTCCTTTGATCATATTTCAGTGGTGGTGTGCCGTGGAACATTTTTAACCAAATAAAGTGTGTCGTGACTTCAAAAAGGTTGAAAAACACTGGCGTTAGGAGTGAGTATATAACGCAACGTAAACTGTCTTTGAGTAGCAGTAAAATAATGATCTAGAAGGTTTAACGTGAGTAAATTAAATAGTGAATGGTTTCATTTAAACAGCACTTTTATACCTTCAAGGCAGTCAAAGTGATTCACATCAAGGAATCACACACTCATTCACTTGAGTAATATTTTGTTTTGTAGTCACATTATTTATTCTTGAGCACAGATTCTTGGTCTTTGAAACTTCTTTAATATCAGTCATGAATCTGTAATGATGACACTGATTAATAAATACACTTGGATCTGATGCCAGGAGGGAATCTCTCTAACAGTTTAGAACAGCTGCTACGTGAATGACACAATAGGCACTTTGTCATTGTGCAACATCTGGGAAATGAACAGCTCCCTGTCAAATACACCACAATACGATACAGCGTCACTTAATATTCAGGGAGTCTTCTGTTGCCCGTAACTGACAAACTGCATGTGAGTGGTAATATTGCATTAGTTCAATAAATTATTCAATCAAGACTTTATTTAGAAAGCTTTTTTCTCACAAATAATGTAACAAAAAGTGTTTTACAGTGTACTAAAAACAATCCCACATGCTCGCACAAACAACTCACACACCCTCAGTCACACACACACGCGCACATGCACATACACACACCCTCAGTAGCACACATGCACATACACACACACAGTGGCACACACACACGCACATGCACATACACACACCCTCAGTAGCACATATGCACATACATACACACAGTGGCACACACACACACACACACATGCACATACACACACCCTCAGTAGCACACATGCACATACACACACACAGTGGCACACACACACGCACATGCACATACACACACCCTCAGTAGCACATATGCACATACATACACACAGTGGCACACACACACGCACACATGCACATACACACACCCTCAGTAGCACACATGCACATACACACACACAGTGGCACACACACACGCACATGCACATACACACACCCTCAGTAGCACACATGCACATACACACACCCTCAGTAGCACACATGCACATACACATACACACACGGCCTCCATAGTGCACATGCAGACACATACACACACTAAAATACATGAGGCTGAGTACGGATGGACCAGTTGAGAAAGGACCATTAAAGGAGATGTCAGGAGCAGAGAGCTGCCCACAGCCACAGGACACTGACACGGTTAAGAAAAGTTTGTAAAAAGACCTTTTGCAATAGAAGTGGATATTTCTCCTTCATACTTTAATTAAAAAGAAAATAAAGTTTCATTTTTTTCTTTTTTACCCTCAAGAAACATTTTTATTTTTCTAATTACCTTGATTCAGAGTTTCATTTTTGTCATTGTTCATGCTTCAATTGAGCAAGCTAGAGAACGGATTGACCCTGTATCCATGTTAGCAACATGTAGTTAACACAGAGCTGTGACTGTGCCACTGAAGCAGGAGTTTCTCAGGGAGAAAAATATTTTCCGTTCAGCAAGCCATTTTCCAGAAAGCTAGCCAAGAACACTAAACAATTAAGAATATTATTATAAGAATTAAAACTATCATTAAAATGATTCAACTCTATTGTTACTTAACATAATTATTGCTTACCATTTTTGTGGCTTGGAGACAAAACAAAAACAGATGGAGTCTTGCTTTGGTAGAGAACAGCATGACCTTGAGTTGTGCTGCCCTGTCTGTGCTGTTTCTATGGCTGAAGGCGGGAATATAATCATTCAATCCTTTTTGTCTTGGAAACAGTTTATTTCTGACACTACGGTGAAGGACGAGATCTGTTTAGGAAGAGTTATCAGGTCCAATCCAGAAGCAGAAGCCTCTCCGTTTTCCACAGGTGCACCATTTATCATCGGGATATTGATACATATATCTCCAGCCGACACGGCCCATTCCTCTTAATTCTGAAGCTTCTGGCAGCCTGTTGATTAGTGGCTGCCATCACTGAGATTTGTGACAATGGGCCCTGTTGAATGCTGGATCAACATTATTGATGATCAAGAAAGAAAGTATACAAGGGCCAGAAAGTTGTGTCTGAAACTTTGGTTTAGCCACAGATGGGGTACCCAACTTTATTCTTGGAAATGAGTAAATGTCATTGTTTCCCTCATACATTATATTGCACAAGCAGCCATTTGTGTCGAAATCAGATTGTTCTGCTGTCTGCTTTTAATTACAAAACATTTAATTTCTATCCTGGAAGGAATATGTTTTGGGATGAGAGCGTGTTGGCTGAGCGATGACAATCCACCTTGCTTCACCGCCGGAAAAAGCTGTTGCACGCGCCTGAGGAATTCATACTAGCAACTGATTACAACCAGTTTGATAGATTTAAATGGCTAGATTTCTTCTTTTTTTACATCTTCAAAATCAGGTACCACGTGTTAATTCTGCTGCCTATTGCCATGGAATTCACCAAACAACAAATGTTAAACCAGCTGTGAATTAGTCGCTGGTGAATTTGGTAAATGGTGGAGTCAAATTCAGACAGAACAAAATGGATGTCGTCTTATGCTTTTCCAAAGTTGCATTACAATTTCGTTCACCCAGTGATGTCTGAGGAAGACTGAGGAAAACAAGATTATAACTCATCGATTTGAATCTCCTCAGCTTAAAATAAATACAGCAATTTTATCTTCAGCTGTGAATCTGAGCAGTTCAGTTCAAACGCTCAAACGTACAACTATATGTTGGTTTTGCAGTTGTCAAAGTTTTGATACATTTGCGGAGCGTTCCTTTTCTATAAAATGGCTTTCAAATCATGTCACAACCACCACCTCCTTGTCATTTCCTGTATCCTTGGCAAGAAAATTGAAGCAGAACAAAATGTTTCGGCGGAACATGAGGACACTGCTTTAGGCTCAACAATGACAACCTCAGGCTCTATATTATAACAGAAACAGACTGGGGCAACTTGTGTCTAGTCCACGGGAGGCGATTCACTGGACAAGACTGAAGGAATCCTTATCTGGTGCACACTATCAAATACATGTGGCAAAGCTCTTTTCCATAACTAGTTTTCTTTTGCTAGAACTGCCCTATTTCTTAGAGGAATTGCAGGAAGTAAGAACTCAGATAGAATGTAATGGAATCAGATTAATGACTACATGCTGTTGCAAATGACACTCTATTTGACTAAAACAAACATTTTCTTGCTGTTTCACCTCGCAATAAGTTCTTTAGTTCAACCAAATAGCAGTCTCCTCCAATTATCATATCAATTAACATCCAAAAAAGCCAAATTCTGCAATAAAAAGAAAAAAGAAAAGTCCTTTGTAACATTTTGAAATTCTTGCTAATCCGATCCTTATTGTTGTTTTTACCCGATCAATCAGAGTGCAGAACTGTAATCTATTGCAACGACGCGTCTTAGGATCAAAAGCAATAAGGTGCTGACTGTTTAATAAAACGGGAGCTTACACTGCACTCCAGCTTTAACTATGATTCATTACTGTCACTGAGTCTGGTATGAAAGTAAAAGGGCTGCCGTAGGACTTGTCTGCTGGATTCGAGCTACAGTAAATTGACGTCAATTGCCCTTATGTTACATGTAAAGATTTTTCTTTTTTTTTTTTTTTTGATTCACACTTGCATTTTGCCAGCAATTAAAATCTGTGAAAATAAAGTTGTCGCTGGGGTTGGGAGTTCATATACTCAGGGCGCTATGTGATATTTAATAATGCATTAATGTGTTTCCTTACATCATAATTATTGAGGTAGACTGCCTCAGAGTCACGGGTGACATTTTCTCCACGGCAGCTCAATGCTCATTTATCTTGAGGGCTTCATCATCAGAGCTGCAAAATGAACTATTCATGATTCCTCAACAATACACTTAAAAAGAAAGGTTGTCATATTTTGTTTCGGTTTGCCTGTGTTTCATTTCTGCCTCGAGAAACACTGCGTACAAGTTGTTTAGAGCTGGTATTTGCATAATAATCTAATTGAAGATCTTGACAGCGCTGCATCTTTGAAGGTGCACTCTGTAACTTTTTAGGTGCGTTCAAACTTGTTTCGTCCCGGTTTGAGCCTCGTTTGAGTCTGATGTAGACTTGATTTGGTCATGTTTTAGTCCTGGTTTAGTCTTGACCTTGTCCATGTTCAGCGGTGGCTTTAGTCCTATTTTGGTACAAATTTTATCGTGTCGTTTTAGTAGGTGCGTGGAGGAGCCGCCGCCTTTTTGTTTCCATGGAGATGACCTTGCTTTGCCGGGAAAGTTCCATGGTATGACACTGAACAAATCTATCTCCTTGGAGACAAGAAAGTGAGTTACAGGTCTGTGGAAAGTTGACCCCGTTATTAATAAGAAGGTATTTTTTGGAGAAATATAAAGCACGTCCTTGAAAAAATGCAAGATGGGTTTAATGCCATACTGTGGAACATTCAGGCTAATCAGCAACAACTCCTAATCAGAAGTTAACGCTGTAAAATGTCGGTAACATATATTTTTACTGCTATTTTGCCATCTGGGGAACTTGATAGAACATCTTTTTACTGATAAATAAAACGATTTCAACATTTGTGAGATCTGGAACTCAGTAAAATTAAGGAAGGATGAAGTGGTCTTTTAGATTTGCCTTGCACATTAACAAAGATGTTTCAAGGATGCAGCAAAACTCCCAAACAGAATGCACAAGCAGCTTAGCCTCACTCGGGAGGCAATTTGCTCATGTTTTTGTCCGTGATAGTTGACATTGAGAAAATATATAAACATACTTTTAGCTCACCATTTAGACACTGAATATTGTGTGCGCAAGCTTTTGGAAATGCATTTTGGGGCTCTCAGCTCTAAATGTGTTTTCATGGTGTTAATACCTTGTGTGAATGAAATATTATTTGCTCATTAAATTATATATTTGTAGTTTTGTATGGGGTTCGTACCAATTTGTGCTTGAATGGAATGAAAAAAGGAAGGTGATGTAATATGTGCTTTATTTATTTAGTTATTTACTTATTTATTCACTTTACTCTTTTTAATGGGAATTACAGAAACTTTTACTTTGTACACTAAAAATAAGAAAAATTTGTTGAAAAAGACCAAGAAATATATCATGTCAACTTTTTCATTTAATTAATTGATCCAACACAAATTACTAACATTATCTAATTAAAATCTATAGCCTATACATTTAAATACAAATGCAGTATTATTTAACAAGCTATTTCTATTTCTTTGTTTGTACATTTTTCATTTTTTTGTGTAGGCTATATGAAACATACATGTTTGGTTATGGTTTATTTTGGTTGTATAAAATATAAATTGTTCCATAATAAACTACAGTTATACACTACAGAATTATTATACTACAGAAAAAGTACTATTGACTTGCGGAGTAATATGTTTAGGCATATTTTATCTCCCCTTGATGTGACAAGCGACAGTAAAATAAATGGACGCACGTTTGATGTGTTGGCCAATAATGAGCAAAATGTCATTACACCCGCGGGTTCGTTTTATATCTCAACAACAGAGGACATTTACATTTAAATGCCTTCGGGATACAGCTATGACAGGAGACTGAGAGAGCGGTGATAGGCAGCTGTATGGACTGCTGTGTGCATACTGATCAGGACGTGAGGCTTGCACAGTAATGCTTTGATCATTAGAGGGCGCTAAAGGCTCGGTTATGCCCCACGTTCACATACGACACACTTAAAGGCCCCTGTTCGTCCGTCGTTTGGTCCGTATGCAATTTGTCTGCTCACAATTCACGGATGTGTAGCAGTGGAGCTGTACATGAGCTGACCACCAGGGGCAGTAGTCGACACAGCTCAGCGATTTAAAAAGTGATTAGAACAAACTGCAAAACAAACTCTTCTCTCGCCTTGTTTTCTCCAAAAAATGTGATCTAAAAACTGCAGTGTTAGTTTTTCTAGTTGCACAGTTTTTTTTTAACTTTGGGTCGATTCTCTAACTGACTTTGAGCGCCCTCTGGTGGTCAGAGCACAGCCTTGACATTAGAAATGATTGAAATAGATGAAGCGACATCGGTAACCACACTTTGAACGTATAAAAATAGAGCTTAAATGCATTAAGAGACTAAATATAATCATCTCCAAGTTTGAAAAGTAATACTGTGCTTGCTGGTGGTGCATTGGATTAAATTTGTTTGGTTTCTACCACTGGGCTTTGACTATTTGCTGCATGTCTATACCCTCTCTCTCCCCTTTTCATGTTACAATTGTCCTGCCTTTGGGCCAAAAAAAAAAAAAAATACAGCTGTCTTCTTGCTACATTTTCCATTCCTTTCATTATATACAAACCTAAAACCAACGAGAGATGTGACTGAACTAGAATTAGCCTGATTTGTGCGCTAATTCAATTCAGCAGTGACAATTTGACTTTAGTCCAGTAGTATAAGTGGTCATTTTAAAACTTTTCTTACAAGAAATAAAACTAATTCAAAAGCTTTTCACTCCACAACCTCCACCAGAAAGAATGACCCCTGCACTCCAAATTGTCAAATGATATTTTCAATTGGGCTGAATGGGACAGTAAAAAATGTGATCTTTGTGATTAAGCATCCGTGTGTTGGAATCTATATTAAAATCGTCTCACCGCTTGGATAGCTTTGATCAGAATCAGGAAGAATGACAATTTGTCTCGATGCTAAACAAGCTGTGTTTGCTTTGTCTGAAGGCACAAGATAAAGACTGGGAGGAAATGACAGCGAGAATTATGAAAAGAAGCATGAAATCAATAAAACGGTTTTGGAGAAGTGGAGTTGTTCCATCTGCAGTGGGTTTTACTCAGATGGTTTGTTTGATTGTGGGGTGTTCAGTATTGTTGGTTCGTAATCGTTTTCTCTTGTTTGGAGACACCTTCATTTCTGGCAACAGGTAATCCTGGTTAAGACCGTCTTTAATTATGTTCCTCCTGTTCCGGGTGCCTTCACACTTGTTTTTTTTTTTTCTTTGGTCCAGTTTAGGTCCAAATGTAGACTTGTAGGTAGGTTTTGTCCTGTTAGTGCTGGATTAGTCCTGGCGTAGTCCAGATTTAGTTCCGGGTTTAGTCCCAGTTTTGAGGTGATGGTCCAAATCCTTGTCTCATTGTTGTTAAGCCCTGGTTTAGTCTTGAAATTGCCATTGATTAATTAACAGTTTGATCAAGTTCAAGCCTACATTTCTGTTGAATTTGTCCTTGTAGATCTGGTCTTGTTTTGACACTTCTTTAGCTGGTTACATTATTGTTTCGATCTGGTTTACAGCCTCAGATTTGCCTTATTCTCCGCTTGTTCAACGTACTTTAGTCCTGTTAGTCCTTGTTTTGTTTTTAATACAGTTTCAGTCAGCATTCCTGGTTTAGTATTAGTTTAGTCCTGGTATTTAAACAAGCACATAACTTCAGTGTGAAGAGTTGAAAGATCACGTCACTTGGGAACAGCAGCTCTTCTCTTCCTCCTCCTGCCTTGGATCACTGGTCTTCTTGTTCGACACGGTTCAGCTCGGGAGGCGTCTCTGCTATCAGTCTGCGAGCTGTCAGTCGCGGTGACCCCGGCCGGACCCCGGACCATCCTGCTGCAGAAATCAAACGCCTCTTCCTCCTCTCTGTGGGGGCACGGCTGCTGCTGGCTGCCCCTTTGAACATTCGCCTGTGAAGCTTGACTGAGGCAGCGGTCCCGGGCAAAAAGCAGCAACAAACAGGCCGCGCTAAAGTGAATATGAGATCAGGCTGATAAGAGCGTGAGGAAGTAATACGTTTAATTTAGAGGTCCTCTTGCTCAATAAACACACAGGGGTTTTAAACATGCTATAATGTGCTTTCTTTATCAAAATGTGTTATCTGAAGTTGTGCTTTTTAACGAATTGCCACGTTTTTGCTTCTTGATGTTTGGCTTGACTTTATGTTGGAAGAGCTCCTCTGTATTTTTAAAGTCACTTTTCTCAGTGTATCAGTAGAAGATGAATACATGCACACAATAATGGCGACTGAAATCAAGAACATACAGAGATTAGTTTTAGTGATACGACATGCAGTATCAACTAACAAGGTCAGGGGTTCAATAAAAAAAGCTTAAATAGTGAATATAGGACCTTTAAGATAATCTAAAGCTTACAAGAGCAGTCTGTAAATGTATTCTGCATTACTTATTTGAGTTTAGGTTTATGAAACTGCAGAGAGACTCAATTACATTACATTTAGCCCCTACTTATGTCACTTATAGGAAGAAAGTCTACTTCTAGTTTTCAGACATACCCTTACTCCTATACTTGAGTAATGTATAAAATAAGTAATGTTAAAATATTTGAACATTTGGGTTTCTTGCACTATTCCTTCATATATTATTTCGTTGTTCTCATTTTTGTGGTTTATCCATTGTCAATACAACTTTTTTTTTCATTATTTAATCATTTATCTGTCCGATTACAAGCTCATAAATCAGCTTTTAAATATATGTCCAAACTATTTTAGCCAGCGTCCTACAGTATTAGTTTTTCCAAATACTTATTTACTCTTACTAAAGTAATTATTTGGGTCACTACTTTTTAAGAATTATTTTAAAGGACCGCTGTTCTTACTCGAGGATAAATGTATGCTACTCTACCCACATCTGAAGTTTTATCGAGCTTGGGATGTCAAAAAATAGCCGTTACCATGGAAATCCGCCATGTTTGCAACTTACATAGAAAAACATCAGCCAAAATTATATAAAAAGTGAACAAAAAATCCATGGAAGAGGCTGATGAACTGCTGGGTCACTTCTGGAAAATATATTTATCAATATATAGTGTTAGAATACTTTTGAAATTACACTAAGTTCAGTATTTAGCGTCTTAAAATCTACATTGATTTAACATTGGGCTAACTGAAAACTCTGTTATGTGTGACGCCATGATCCCGAGCTCGATAACAGACAAGTTCATGTTGTTGACCTTTATCTGTGGAGCACATACATATTACGCTTTAGGCCTATAGCTGCTCGCTCGGATACGCTCTGTCTCTGTCTGAGCACAGCTTCTTCCTTGAATCCTAACCCCTTTCCTGCCTCGAAAATCAATTTGTTATTGATTTGTCAGCTCAGTCTGGGGTGGATTCAAAAGCGGGGACAAAGGCGATGAAAACCTCAGGCCAAGTCCTCAAGTAGCTCAACTGTAGCCGCGGTAACTGATACTTCTGTTCTGTCACACTTTTAAAATCAATGGCAGAGAGTGATTGACATTTTCAACTTAACGTACAAGTGTTCGGGTTTTGGCAAATGAATGGTCAAGCTGAATTTATTCTGTGCAGTTGGTTTATTGGTTCTATCCCGAGCTCTATTAACTGACCCAAACATTTTTCTAACTTTTATTCAAACGCAAAATATAATTTAATGTAAATAAAAAACACAGAAGTGTCGCCTGGGAAGTATTCATTTGTAAAGTCTTTAAAATGTTGTCAGTGACATCCACCTGCCGCTCACTGTTCACTGCCGGATCTGTAAGGATTTATTCATTTTAGTGTGACTCTGCAACAGCCCCATAGATTTAGACAGGAAGTACTCAGTACTAACCATTAGTTAGCTCATACTACTACTACTTATAGTTAGCCATTTTAAAATGATGGATTATACTCTTGCTTCGACTGAGGTACATGCAACTATATTTTAATATATAACACATTTCACATGCCCATGAGGTTGTCATAAAAAAATGAATACTCAAATACTTATCCAAACTAGATACTTAGCATTAGTACTAGGGGAAAAATATAAATAAATCACAAATTAGGCTGCAAAGATGGACCGTACTTAATAGTTAAAGATTAATCTTGATTTGCTATATGATGAAAATATTAAACTGAGTATTTTGAATTGGAAAATTGTATTGTACTTTGTATGTTTGTATTGCTTTTTCCATTGGGGTAGTAAGTGAATGGACTGGAGACTTTTCTTTAGTATCAAAATCAAGATTGAAAGTATTTGACAACACTATCAGCAGTGCGTAGGTAGTGACAAAAATACGAATACTCAACCATTAAGTCATGTGCAATAGTTCCCATAGCTGCAATGGTGAAAATATAGAATCATTTTGTTGTGGTAAAGCTCCCTCTAGTGTTCAAACAAAGAATGCACGCTTGAACCTTCAAGAAATGAAACAAATGTCTATGTGTACATTTTTAATAATAGTTTTCAATTGGTCTGGGTATTCCAAGAGAGGACTATATACACAATTGTCCTTTTGGAAACATAAAAAATCTTAAAAGTGCATACATGACAAAGACATAAAAAAAATAAATTAACAAAGAACGTGAGTCTGGTCTCTTTAGCATCAGAACTAAAAAAGAAATATATATATATAAAAAAGCATAAAATAAGACAATATAAAATGCTGAACAAACTCAGATTAACAAAATGATTGCAAAGTTCAAAAGGGATTGGTGTTTTTACACTTATTATTTTCACACAAAAAAGCTCAATTGGCTGCAATGACATTCTGACTAACTGTAAACTGAAGTCAAACCTTTAAAAACATAACAAGTTATGATGTGTCTAGTAAAAAAAAGTAGAAGAGGTCAGCGGCTACATGGGCAAAGAACCACCTCTCGGCAATAAAAGTAAAAGTTGTATTCAAATGATGCCTTTAAATATCTGAACAGCTTGCTTTAAGCCCATTTGGAAACACAAAAACACAGCATAAAACTTATTTGTGCAACATCTTTCTGTCAAAGTTATTTTCCACTGAGGATTATAAAACATTTATTTGACTTTATTGCCATAGTTAAATAATGAACTGCAGAGAAAACTAGAGACACATTTTTAAACAGATGCAATTGTTCACTATTTTGTCCACTATTGATTTGCCGTTTTTATGATGCACACGTTTAAAGGAGTAATGATCGAAGACCATTGATTGAGTTGTCTTTGCTGGTGGATATTAAAGGTGCACTATGTAACTTTTCTGGTGGAGGGTTGACAATCTTCTTGTCTCCATGGAGATGTTATTGCTTTGTCAGATTAGGATCTTCAGTGTGAAATTAAACAATACCATTTTGAGTGTATTCATTTACAGGTGTTTTATTGCTCAAAATGTATTCTTTACTGTGAGTGCCCTCGCCTCTCCACAGATCCGACCTGGTGGGGTCATCTGCTTGTCTCCATGGAGATAAATAAATACAATGCAATACAGTGGAACATTCCAGGCAAAGCAAGGAGACAAGTGGCCGATCCTACATTAGAAAAATGAAATAGTGCGCCTTTAATTTAATCTAATCTACCAGTTCGGCAGAAGCACCCAGAATGCACACTGAATGGCAAAACAACAAGTAAAAAATGCATCTCACAAAAGGAATACTAGACTTGAGAAGGTTCAGTTTTCACTTTACAGTTTCTTCTGTAATGAAGTGCAAATTAAGCATAACTACACCGGTCATGCACGCATTTTTCTGTACACGGCTTAGGACTCTTGCATAGTTAATGAAAGTCATGCATTAGCATCTACATGCAACACTGCATTCTCTCTGTACAACACATTATCACAGAAGTTACAGGGTTGATTGTATGGCAATACAAACCAAGTCATGGTTCATCTCACATTTTCTATTGAATGTTTGACCAGGATCTCAAAAGAATGCAGCGCATTTGGTTTTAGCAACTAAAAACTTAGATCTGAGATAAAGTTTATTGCTAAATGTTTGTTTTTGACTGCACTACAGAGTTGAAACAGCTGCTTTTGATCCTGAACTGCAGCAGCAGAAGCTAATGGTCCAGCACCAGTATGACCACTCTTACAATATGAGGACAATGAACACTGTTCTGTAGGCAATGTGGTGAATACACACTATTGTTTAAATGTATACAACTCAAAATCTGATACAATCTGTAGATCTTACTTTTATAGGAAAAAAAAATGCTTGGAATATGTTTAGTCCGCTACATTTCATGACAAGTATGCATATGGTGGATAACACATCTCTCTCCTGCGCATAGATCACAATCTGACACCCAGTGCAATATCAAAAGGTACAGCACTGCATTTAGCTACAAGTACGGATTAATCACCCTGTACATAACAAATGTAGAGTTTTATAGCATTATGACAGGGTCGAGAACATGTGAGGTACTACTACACAGGCAAAAGAGGTGAAAGAAAGCAGAAATAAAGAACATTTGTGAGTAAAAGTGCCATGCTCTGAGCTTCCTGATAAAGTATGAAAGCAGCTATAAGAACCCTGCACTCCTCAGTATCAAACATTATATACTGAACACTTTGAGAGGGAGGTCCTTCAAACACCTGAAACTAATGTAAACCAGTCTGCTACAAGGAAAAGGGATTCATTAGAAACACTACTTGACACATTCACTGATTCATTCATGAAGTCTACTCTGCTGGTATGTAATATATGAATATTGCAACTGCACTAGTCATTACTCACAATGACAAAGCAGTTCATGAATGTTTTGTTCTGACATTACATTAATGATGCAACCGCGTGTTTAATACAGGCCAAGTAAATAAAGAAGTCTTTGAGTGTGCAGCTGATGGGGAAGAACATGTCCAGCACCAGGTCAAACTGTGAGATCCATGAACCCTAAAACAGCCCCAGACCCTCCTCTCACCTTTACATTAAATGTCTGTATCTTTTGAATTGCTTGGTGAAAAACTACTATATCTACAAAGTGCAAATAACAATTCTACTCATGATGCATACAGTAGTCCTACTCTTGTTTGCATGTGTACTTAAAGGCGCTTAGATAAGACTTGTTTTGACAGAGATCGATATTGTTATGTATACTTTATATGTACATTAAATATATAGTTAATGTCTGACATTTTAAAAGTGTCTCATTCCAAAACCCAGCATCTTTTATGACGAAAAAAGCATAGCCTTCAAGAGGCTGTTAATAAAAATACATTTCTATAGTAAATCTACATCGTAAACAAAAAATAAAATATTTAAATCTTTCAGACCCCTAAATTACAATCCTTTCCATCTTTTGTTGCCTGTCCTTGAACAGTTAACGTGTATTGCTCATCAATTATGAATAATCTTTAAGCTCTGATAAAACCTCAGGACATATTGCGTGATGGCACGAAGCCAAAACCATCAAACATAAACTGTTCTCCAACCTGTAAAACCATGAGGTGAGGATAGAGCCTGAAAATACCAGTTTAAAACAATTCTGAAAAGGAATAAGAACAGATCACTGATTTCAGAATGAAATTCTGATTCTTAGAAAACAACAGGTACACGTCAGACATGTTTTGAGTACCATTTCATTGAGAGTTAGCACCATGACTTTTTTAGGAGTTAAAAGGACTTAACACAAGATTCTGAACCAGAATGCTTGAGGAATATTAAACTTAATCTCTGTTTTCTACCATAATCATCCTCTTGGAGATTATGGTAGAAAACAATACAATGCTTTGATCCCTATATTAAAGTATGGGTTAAAAATTATTACAGGTCAAAACATGTCTGAAATCCCTTCTGCTCTCAATGAAACTTAGGCACAAAGAAAATAGCTGCTTTATGTTTTACCATGGGGTCATCGCTGTATCACTGAGGCCTTTGTGTTGTGCGAGCAGGAGACTGTACATTTGAGGCTAGCTTTCTGGAAGATGCCTTTTTCTCCAAAGGCTTCTTTCCGTTTGTGGGAGACTTGAGACTGACTTCAGAAGTGGAAGACTTGGAGCGGCCCACGTGGAGCAGGCTGCGGCTCAGGGAGCTTGGGGCTTTGGAAGACTCCTTGGTCTCAGATTTCGTCTCGGACTTGGTCTCTGCTGAGTGATTTTCTACAGAGGTCTCTCCAGTCTTGCCATTAGCACTCACATCTTTGACTTGTCCGTTCTGCTTGCATGTCCGCTCTGAGGCTTTTTTAGTGAGCACACTGCTTTTGCCTAAATCTGCCGACCGGCGGCTCTCCCTCTGTCTCAGGGCACTTTTGAAGAAGGACAAGCCCTTCTCCTCAGTCTTGCTGCTGCGCTGCAGGTCTCTGGTGGACACACTGGGAGAGCGCAGGCTTGTGACGGAGGAGCTGCTGCTGGAGCTCCTCACAAACCTCCTCTCGGGACGACCCTCTGCTGTCTTAGAGGGAGAGGAGCGTGGGGTGGGGCTGTTGCGTACACTGTCCACCAGGGGGCTGGTGTGCACAGAGTCCCTGCTGAAGCTCCTCTCCACCAGGCTCCTGCGAGTGCTGGTGGAGCTGATGCTGCTTTTCTTCGCAGTGGGTGATGGAGAGGCAGAGGACTGAGGCGGGGAGCGCAGACACGCCTTGTGCTGTGGCGTTAGCTCTCTGCTCTTGCCTTCTTTTGTCTTTACAGGCGTGCCGCTGGGTGTAGAGGGGCTCTTAGAAGCGACACTCTTCTCTTTCGTACTGTTCACCTTTTTACCTCTGACAGGAGTGATGGGAGGGGTCTCTGTGACACACTTATGAGAGGCACACAAACGCTTTTTGGAGCTCTTCTCTGGTTCGGCCTTACCGTCTTTACTGTTTTTTGTGGTGCATGAGCCTTCACTCTTCGACATGAAGCCTCCGAGGCTGCTCTTGCGTTTCTGCTCTTTAACAGGAGTTGACACGGCTGGGATCAAGTTTTGGTCTACAGCTGAAATCTGGTTGTTGTTTTCCACAGACTCGTTTTTGGGGCCTTTCTTGTCCACGGGGGTCGGAGCTCTGCAGTGCATCAGGTCCAAGAAGCGTTTGTTGTCCTGCTCACTCACGTTGCTCTCGATCATAGACAGAGGACTCCTGTTGCCAAAATAGCGCTCATGACGACTGTAGCTGCCAAAACAGGACGTGGACACTTTGTCGTCGTAGACCTCTCCGATCCTTTCCAGAGGAGGAGAGCAGCGTGAGTCCAGAGAGAAGCGTGAGGGGGAGTTTGACCTCATGTGGAGTTTGGCTGAGAGCGACCACGAGGGCTTTAAGCTACCGTCACTCAGGGCTAACGGACTGGCAATGGACGAGCGGGACGACACACTCTGACGCTGGATACTGCGCACAAACGGGCGCATAGAGAAGCCCCCTGAACAAAAGAAACATCAGTTTAATATATCCACAATACTACTGAATCTCATGTGAGTGAAGATACTACAGTTTGGGGCTGCAGCTAGCAATTATTTTAGTAGTCGGCAAGTCAATTATTTATTGTATTTTAAAAATCTCAATGTACATTTTCAACCACATAAATGTTGAAAAGTGATAACTGGAGGCTTCGAGACTCATTCATTTTTCTACCGCTTATTCCCGTTAGGGGTCGCGGGTGACTGGAGCCTATCCCAGTGACTTTGGGCCTTAGGCGGGGCACACCCTGGACAGTGGCCAACTCGTCGCAGGGCTAACACAGAGAGACAGGGACACTGACAAACAACCATTCACTCTCACATTCATACACTATGGGCAATTTAGAGTTGTCAATTAACCTACACAGTCATGTCTTTGGGCGGTGGGAGGAAGCCGGAGAACCCGGGGAGAACCCACGGTAACACGGGGAGGACATGCAGACTCCACCCAGAGAGATCGTGTGATGTTAGGGTGGTTCGGAATTCGAAACCACGATGTTGGGGTGGTCTGGGATTCGAACCCACGATCTCCTTATTGAGAGGCAGAAGCTCTAGCCGCTCTGCCACCGTGCACCCCCCCACCGTGCACTTCGAGACTATTTCGGAAAAAGTGTATTATTCATAAAAATAGGAAATGTTTTCTTTCTTAACAATTTGATTTAATAATGTCATTGTCTTTGTTACAATGGGTCTTGTTATGTCTTAGTCTGTATAGTTCAGATAACGATTCTGATTATCAAAATATGACTACAATTGCTTTTTACAGTTGACTAGTCATGATTAGTCAATTATGCGTTGCAGGCCTATTACAGTTTAAGATATCAACATTTAATTCAAATTAAGTCGGCTTTGGAGCATTGCAGAATACCAAACAAATGTTTACTAGAACATCTATATGTTATGGTTCTTATCTAGAAATCACTTGAGATAATCATTGTGGGCCTCACCATCGTCTTCATTTTTCTCAACTGGAAACTCGACCGACTCAGCGAGAGAGGCCAGAGAGGTGCGTCTGGAGGAGGCTCCGGAGGCGAGGCTGGCCGGTCTGCTCCCGGGAAGCCTGTTGATCCAGTGGTCACACAGAGAAGAGCTGGTGGAGCCTGAGGCAGCGAAAAGTGCGAAAAACCACTTAACAAAATGCATTATGAAAAAAATTACATTGGTCAGCATTAGACAATAAGTCAATTACTATAATACAAGCATAGAGTCATAAACAGCGCAAGATAAATAAACTAAGCCGTTTATATTATGTAAAAATGTTTTTCATGGTTCAAAGCACAGGCTAATTAAAAAGGAGGGGACCAAGACATAACAATTACTTCCACAACACATTTTATCTGCACGCCACATCCTGTTTGCTGTATCACATTTATAATTATGTATTGAATATTTTAAGTAGCACAGTCACAGACCTGCTACAGAGCTGTTGGCTGACCAGGACGGGATGGCGGTTCGCCGCTGGTAAAACAGAATATATGCCGTCTGCTGACAAACATCGTCGTCTGCTACAGGCGACACCTCGCTGTCGTCAAAGCAGTACCACTGGCCATCCACAGAGTTTTTACAATAAGCTGAAGAACAAATGAAAACAAGTTAACGCAGAAAAAAACTTTTGGATACTTGAATTGTTTCTTATAGTTTTAAATGACAGACATATGGAAATTGAATACACATAATTCAGCCTATTATTCCTTGTAAATATCCTAATTCTCATCTTAAGTTTGCATACACGCTTTGCTTGCAACGTGCTATGTTTACCAAAAGCTGCTTTAAATTTCTCCACTGTGTAACTTTCTACTTCAGAATCAGAATATGTTTATTGTCGTTGTCAGTGAACAAAATTCACAACCTAGTAACATTTATCAAAGACAGGCACAACATAAAACAATAAATAACAAAAACTAAATCTAATACAAAGCATGGGCAGAAAAACAGTGCAAGTGCAAATAATAATAAATGAGTTGATTACCAGTGTAGTGTCCTCCGTGCATGTTCCCGTGGTGGTTGCACACAGCGTACAGGTCGTACAGGTAGTCGTCAGGATTTCTCCCCAGGCCATAAGGTCGTCTCCATGGTGACCAGTGTGATGGTAAACTCCAGCTGCTTTGACTCCTCTTCACCACATGGGGCGCCATGTCCATGCCGATGAGAGGGAACCGTACCATGTTCTGCATCTTCACCCTCCTGTCTCCCTCCTACAGAGAAAACATGACATTAAACATATTATGTCTAGAAGCAACTTTAGCTTGAATATAATTACAGTACCCTCAAGAAATAATAGCACTGAAAAAAATAAAAAAAATAATACATGTATTTATTTATTTATTTCATATTTTATATATGTTATATTTTTTATGTTTCATTTACAAACTGTCGATTGACAATGACTTTTGGATAAAAGTCGAAACGTCTCGATCTTTAAACGGCGTCCGGATGACAACATCTGAACCCCTTTCTACGATGGACCACACCTGGACGAAGGAGGGTTTACATCGATGAAATGAGAGAGATAAAAAAAACTCAAGATTAGCATTAAAAAGATATATTTGTAATCTGTGTGCGATAAATTCTAGAATCCAAAGACTCAGCCTTTCAATTTTTTTGTAGTACACAGTATATTTGTAAATATTTTGAGGGTAAGTTTAAAGGGTAGTAAATAGGGATATCAACATTTATTGAGGGCTTACTTTCCTTTTTTTTACGCTATGTCCTTGATTATCAACCTGTGTGTCGGGGAACACTAGTGTGCCTGTAGGTGTTGCCAATTCGGGTTCACGCATGGATTTAAAATACAAAAATACCATTAAGGAGTGACCTGAACATATTTCTATACCAAACAGAAAACAAAACCATCACAAATGGACAAATGTAAAAAACTAGACACTTTTTTTTTTTTTACTATCTTTTCCACCAAAAAATGTGTGCTGCGACTCAAAAAAGGTTGAAAATCACTGCCCAGTGTTAAGAAAGTGAGGAAAAAAAGTAATAAACTAAATATCTTGAACCATTATCACAAGACAGACAGTGAAAAGAAATGTGCAGGTGCGTCTCATACCTGTCTGAACCTCTTTAGATGCAGAATGAGCACATCGGGGAGGGTCCAGAGGCTGAGCTTGATGCGTCCCTGCTGCAGCTGCTTACAGTGAGGGCAGCGCCAGGCGTCGTCCGGGGCCAGCTACAACACAGGCCCAGAACAGCACACTCATTAGAAAACCTCACATGGGAAACTTTCCTCTCCCCACAGTCACTCAGCGCTGAGCCAACGCAACCACACTGTATAGAGTGGGCTTTTCTCAGAATTTATACAGTTTCCAAACACAGCACCCAAGAGGAAAATAAACTCAAGCCACACAGATTGACATAACAAAACTTAACGACAGCAGAGTAATAATAAAGTCCGCCAGAGAGAAATGTAAACTACACATGTATATTTATTTTATATCAAATGACCGATCTAATAGGCTGCCTTTTTATGATTTTATTTTAAGTTCATAGTATATGTATACAGGCGCAGGGCCAAAAAACATTATATTTGTATTTTTTAAAGCATTATCTTGTTTTTTGTAGGTGGCTGTAATAACAGAAAACTCCTCTAATAATCCTCTTTGTATCTGTGTTAATTTTGACAAGAATTTTTAATCTAGTTTTAGTCTTTTGCCTAAAATGATTATTAGTTTTTTTTTTCTATTTTGATACAATGGGGCATGTTCTTTGGATATATAGTTTGTTTACAGTCTGTCGGCACTCTGGGATTGTTCTTTTCATTCTTTATGTTTAGTTTTATTGTTATTTTTGAGCATCACAAACTACATAGTTTATTATAAATCCTACATATTTTTTTTCACTTTATTCAATATATTAATTTTTCTTGCATGTTTTAATTTTACAGATGTTCAAATAAATAAATGAATAAATTGTTCGCCAAAACTCTAAATACTTTTAGTCGACACAAATATCTACTTTTAGTCATAGTTTTAGTTGATGAAAATGCATGCAGTCTTTCAGTCATTATAATTACTTTTTGTTTAGTTTTTATTTAGTTTAAGTCCGAGTAATATGACATAAAGTATTGTATGAGTGAATGGATAAAGTGTGCCATATTGTGTTGTCCGCTGTGTCACTGGAGATACCTGCTCCTCTTTGGTGTAGAGCTGGAAGCACTGAGCGAGGGTGCAGGCCTGAGGCTGGTGGTGCTGCTCGCGGTGCAGGTACACACTCTCTGCATCAGGGATGTACTCCTCCTCTGTGTGTCCAAACAAACTGTGGGAACATCAACATAAACCTCCATTCAGCTCTGAGTCATGTGACCATCACAGGACCTGCTTGAACCGTACTCCTGTCTCTACAAGTCCAACTGTTTGATTATTCCTGCATGACGAGGAAAACTGATTAGGAAAGAAAATGCATGCTCTCCACCACCACGAAGAAAACACAAACTTAAAGGCCGCCGTGTGTGAATTAAACCATTTAGAGTTAACAGTTAAACACAAGATTGTAATTGTGGCTTTTTTAATCTGCACAGCAGATTAAAAATGTTTAATAGTCACTCAATATTCTTACAAAGCCATGTGCTACTACCACAGCCTTTAAATTCATTTTATTTTCCTATATAATATAATTAAATATTTAGGACTGTGTTATTAAAAGCTGAGGTTTTAGAACCTGCCTCACTTGAACGTAAGCTTGATTAAAGTGGTCTTCTGTTCTTTTGTAAACAGGGTTAGAAAAAGAGACAGAGAAAATTAATTAAAAACAAAACAAAACAGAAAGTAATGGTTTGAATTGCTTTTTGTCTGACGAATAATCCAATGAACATGTTGTATTTTGAAACATCTGTTCTAAACAGTGACTTAGTAATGGTTTGCGAAACTCACTATTCCTTGGTTTCTTTGTCCCACTCCACAACAATCTTCACATGTGGTGGTCCTCCCTGTCCACAGGACTTATACGCTCTGCGAAAAGATGGGAATAACACCTATTTATTAAAATATCATTCAAAAATGTTGTCAGAAATGTGCAGTTTCAAGAGCATATGACAGGTTAGACTACACTTCACTACAACATAGTGAATGTAATCATTTTTCATATTGTTATTAGCCTGAACATGCTACTGAGTACCTTAAATTTGCCATCTCATGTTTTGAAACAAAAATTGATCAGACTTTGTCAAAAGACATTTACTGAGCCAGCCACTAGATGGCGCCTAGCACTCACACAATCTAGTTAAGTTAGCCATCAACCAACATTATGCTGTGGGTTAGCAGCAGCAGTTATCGTGTTTAGATGGCAGAAACGACTCTGGAAAGCCCACTCTAAAAGCTCTAAAAGCTCAAAAAAGTCACTGTAGCAGCACTGTAGAGGTAATTCCACAACTGTTACCTAGCAACCATATTGCAAGGGCCAAAACCTAGATAAACTCCACAATAGATATGATTTGACAAATCACAATACACAATAGAATAATCATTGTTTAAACTGTCATAAAATGTGTGAATCATATTTAAATGGTTCCTGCATTTTCACTTACTGATGACACAGAGGGATTCCATTTTACTCTTAATTCCCAATTCTTGTTGACAAACTGCAACTTTACTGACGTAAAACCACCGGGACTATCCCACCAAAATAAGTAATAATTAAAAACCAGGAGAACCTGCCATACGCTCTTTAACTTGTTATTGTTTTGAATGGTAAAAGCCTTAAGAGAGTTGTAACTTGTCTTGGAGTGAAGCATGTTAAACAGGTATTTCCACAAACAGTCCAAGTCACGTTTGGACACGTTTCTTTAAAATGAGAGGAACAAAAGCTGTGGTTTGGTTAAAAGGAAAATTAAAGCCCAACAGTGATGTAATGTAGGCCTCTCCTGTAATGACGCAACATTAGTCTTTTGTTCTGATCTTACCTTCTGAACTTTCACTGTCAAACCACTGTTTAAAGACATGCATACATATACTGTAGATGAACAGATCTACAATAATGTCACAATATTTTACTATATTACACTAACTCTTCTTCTGGGATGAAACGGGTTGCAAGAGCTTCCCACTGAAAGAAAATAATAAACCTAAAGTAAACATCTAAAAGCTGTGCATATTTTGACATTACACTTTGATGAAGCACAGCATTATGGACTTTTAATTATAATATTATTATTATACTGTGTTCAATAAAAAATAATTATTTAGATAACATGACCCTTAAACTTGCTCTAAATAACAATCAATTCAATAATAATTTAATATCGCAATTATTGTCATGAGGATAGCAGACTTAGAGCATTTATTACAACTAGAAACACACATACGATGTATGTGCAATATTGAAATTAACCCCAACCAAGACATTTACAAGCTCGTTTGAGCCTTTTTCTAAAGGATTGTACTGCTTTCATGTGCTGGTGACAGATCAATTGTAAATACAGTATTCCTGCTTGCAGATGCACATAAACCAAGTTGTTTGCTCGAGTTGGAGAAATGGGGATTCTGGAAGTGGCACGAACGCTCAGAGTTGGGACGTCAGTGGTGTTTGATTACTGGGAATCAACAAAAAGAGTACACAACAAATAAGATAGATTTTAAGGTGTTTGTATCAGGGGAACAAAAAGCTTACAGGCAACTTCTGAATAGGTTAGTTTCTGATTCAGAGTGTGTTCTCACTTCTCAGCATCCGACCAAACGCACATGAAGGCACACGGTTGGGTGAGCGAGCTCTGCCCTCGGATGAATCGTCAATCTGAACAGCCCAACATGCACGTGAAACATCTTCTACATATTGTCATTGGGATGATTAAAAAAAGCTACAACGGCCCTGACGACTGAGCCATGAAGATATCCATTCACTTTGCCCAGCTATGGTCTTAATCAGTGGTGGAAAGTAACGTTTTATGCGATACTTTTACTTGAATAATATTTTGCTCATGTACAGTATCTATAAGTACTTCTTCCACCACTGGGTATAATATATTGCGTCTGTGGTAAAAGTGTATAAAAGAGACTCACCGATCCACAGTTGGGTGACACAGCGGCCTCTCGTCTTGAGGAAGGAGGTAGGTGATTCCAACAACGCCAACCACCCTGAGACTGAAAGGTCCCACCTGCGCCAGAAACAGCGTGACATGATATTTTAATCCTGACACCAGATATTTTTACATTCCCATAAATTAAGTGATCCGCTTCCCACCTGAATATAGACCCCGGGCCTCAGAAGATGTCGCATTTTCTCCAAGATCTCCTTCTGCAAAGTGTCCCAGGTCACAGTGCGCTCCAAGTACAGCACAAATGGCAAGCCAAATCTGAAATAGTTACAGTTAGGATTATGTGAACAGAAAATATGGGAATATATAGATAAATGTTAAATACAGTCAGGAGACAAAGGTTTACAAAATTAGTAATTGTTTAATATGCAGCTGTATCGAAAAAAGTATGAAAAAGAAACTTATAACAAACCAAATTTTGTTTAAAAGGCAATAATAAAATACATATAAAAAAGACATTGTTTGCGTTTTAGTTTTAGTTTTGAGAAATTAAAGGTGCACTATGTAACATTTCTGGTGGAGGTTCCGCAACCTTCACTTCATGGAGATGTTATTCTTTTGCCTAGAAAGTTCCATGTTATGGCATAAAACAGCAACTGAAGAATGCTTGTTTTTCGAGACATCTTGAGCAGTAAAAATATGTGTAGTTGAATTTTATCAGTTTATTGCCATATTATATTATTGTGGGACGTTACTGGCTAAATCATAACATCCATGGAGACAACCAGAAAAGTTGCATATGTATTATGAGTGTCAAGATTATGCGGCTAATCCATAGTCGTGATTATTCAGTTGACAATATAATCGTAAGAACTAAAGAATAATAATTGTGAAAATTCTAATAATTTCAGTACAATCTGCACTCCAAGAAAGTCACACTATATGTAAAGCGCTTTTTCTCTTGCTGTCAATATCATAATATAATTATTTTTTAATTCAGCAAGTTTGAGTTAAAAAGACGAGTGACAGAATAGTGCAGTGGTTCCCAAAGTGGGGTCCGGAGTTCCCTGGGGGGCCTCAGAAGCACTGCATGGGGGGCCCCAAACCTTGTCCACATAAGTGTAAATAAAAATGTAGCTTGAAAATCACGTTACAAAATATATTTGTTTAAACTGTATGTACCACTTGAATCAACATTAAGTCTACAGTCATTACTGTTTCTATTTTTATTTATAAATTTAAAGGGCAAAAATGTATTATTGGGGGGGCCGAGGGATGGTAAGGTTGAAAAGGGGAATGGTGATCTTTTAGAATAGTGTTTTTCTTCGAGTCACAGCAAACTTTTTTTGGTTGAAAAGATGTTGCGGCACACCGAAAATATTACCAAATCACACCCATTAGAAAAGAAAGTTGTATAATGTAGCAAACATTGTCCATGCCACGGTCTGGTTCTTTCAGTTTGACAATGGTGATTGTTTTGCTTTCAGAAGTTTGCACAAGATACTCCAAGATTGTAACTTAGATACAATACAACAAATACATACAATACATGTGTGGTACAATATGAACATTCAAATTCAGTATTTTAGATGCACCTGAATGTTACGGGACATTACCTCTTTCCTTGATGTCCAGTGCAAGCTCTGTTACACACCAACAGGATCATTTTCTCTGGTCCAAGGTTTTTGTAGGGCGAAGAGGTCAAAGGAGTCATTGCCCCCTGCATGAACGATGAAGTCCTGCTCATCTCCGTCCCATACTTAAAGTTGTTATGATTCAGGTTTGCCAGAAGACTTCCTGAAAAAGAATGTAAGGAATACTTCTTGTTGTGAAATCCAATTCTACGGTGGAAGATCAAATTCCACTCGTTTGTTACCTCTTTTGTGGCGTATGTTTTCCAGTTTGAAAGTCTCTGGTGTTTCGAAGGCAAAGATGGAATCACTTTCTTGAATGATGTTAAGATCGTGTTCGTCATCACAAAACGAGCGGTGGAAGCCGTCATAGTACATCTCAGTCAAAACAAACTGAAAACGCAAAAATTTTTTATCAGAAACAGGAATAAAACCCCTTTCAGAGTTACATAAAGACAACAGAAATCACAATAGTTGCAGGAAAGTTACACAGTGCACCTTTAACCTAGAATTTGAAATGACAGAGCACTACAGCTGGCCTTTCTGAGAGTGGGACAGATTCTACAGTAATGAGAGACTGGAATAGCACCTGGTCCATGGGGATCTTGGTCTCTCGTGACACGGCCTCTCTGAGCCGGTACACAGTGCTGTTGAGGGGAACGGCCACTCCGATCCTCATGCAGTGAGAGTACTTCCCCTGGTACACCACAGTCACATACAGGGGCCTGAGGGGGAAGGAAGAGACATATAGACAGATAGACAGATAAAGATTAAAGAGTAATAAGAAGGTTTTACAGTAACATAAGCTTTAAATCAATTTCCAGTGTCATATGACAAAGAAAATAACACATAGTAAACATTGTAGTGCTCCCTACTACAATAGAACATGAGTTGTCTGTTCATTTTTAAATTGGCTAGCACATTGTACATTTGAGTACTTCCTGTTTAATTCATTTCTATGGGGCTAAAGCAGCCCAATAAACAGCCCTACTTACGTTCCATGCACAGAGCCTATTACTCACAAGATGAGACAAGACACTGACAAGTCTGTCATCGTAGCACTGCTTTTTAGAATTATAGCTTCTCAAGAGGTGTAACTCACCACTGCCTCTTTTATGTAAAACCAAAACACACAAAAAAATAAAATCTCACAACATAATTTTCCACATTTTTCACAAATTGCCTCAAGATTGTGCATGGCAAGATTTTGTGGCACAAGATCCTATCCAACCCCAACTCCCAACAAATTTCCTTATTTTATTGAACAGAGTTAAAAACTCAAGTGCGATATTTTACATAATTTTCATTTTAAATTAATGGTGGTGGGAAAGTTGCTTTTTGTCTTCATCATTTCAACGTAGTCTTTCTTTCCTTATAATTCGTATTATTTACAATAAAATAGACAAGTAATCAATAACTTTTCCATGTGCATATCAACAACTCTAGATGTTCAATGACAAACACCTCGTGAGACCAGTAAGGGCACACAGTATTTCTTTTGAGCATGTTCCAACCTGTGGAGAAAGCATTACACGCTCACGCCCAAAGCACAGCTGAGCACTCACCGAGTGTGGGGCAGCGGGATGGGGAGAGAAATGCACAGGAACGGGTCAAACGTGTTGCTCTGTTTTTGACAGTGTGGGCAAGTGAGAGACGATCTAAAATGCAAAAAAGAAAAACATTAGGAATCGAGATCTAGTTTTGCTAATGACAAAAAACAGATTTCTACAAAGGGGTGTTGTTTTACTTGTACTGAGCCTGAAACAGCTCTTGCACAAACGATCCAGCCGAAAGGGGAGGAGACGGCCCCTCTACGCTCTGATCGTCCTCTTCTATTGGAGGCTGATGAGGAAGAGCGAGAGTTTGAAAAATGCATATAACGACCAGTTCATCAGGTCTCAGGGACACTGCGCAAATCAGTGATCATTGCTTTTTTACTCCAGCAGAGAATGAAAAGCGTAAAATCAAGGTGAAAAGCAGGTTACCTTTATTGCCGGTCGGCTGTTTGGATTGACAGTGTTGAGGTCTTCGTGTACTCTGTCCAGCAGCCACAACAAAAACTCCTGAGCGTCATGTTGAGCGTTGCCTTTGAACTGAGCAGCATTTTTTGACACTATACTCTGCAAAACAAACAAGGACACAGCTTTATGTTTGATATTACAAGTTAAAACAGACAGGTTGCTAAACATGTTGACATATCAAATGCCATGCCTCAAGAAATAAAAAAACGTTGATTTGATGATCCGTTTAACAATGATTTTAATTTCACCTACAAGTATAGGCAAAATAAAAAATATATTTAAGTCCCAATTAGGCTGACAATATTGAGTTTGTATGTGTCTTAAGGTGTAATAGGCATAACTTGTCAGGTAGAGGTTCTGCCACACCAGATTGATATGTGTAGCACTATGAATTGAGTTCTACAGTAAACTCTAAATATCTATAATCTCTATCTATTGACTGACACCTGCTTGTTTCCAAGTAGGTGTTATTGCTTTGCCTGGAATGTTCCACGGTATAGCATTAAACATCTATCTAGCGTTTATTCAAGTACATTTTGGGTTTTTTTAAATTAAAAACCACACACTTGACCTGTTACTTGGTCTGGTGGTGTCACGTGCCAGTCTCCATGCAGGATGAATAAATTGAATGCATTTCCATACTGTGGAACATTGTAGACAAAGCCTTAACAGTCCATCGAGTGACAAACTTAAGACAGAAAAGTTACATAGTGCACTAGAGCTGTAAATAACATTCATTTTCCAACAAATTGATTAACCTAACTATACTTTTGATTAATCAATCATTTAGATTGTGAAAGGTCGTGAATACGAGATGTTTGTACTAATTTTGATTAAGCTAAAATGATAGTGCTTTAGGTCCTAATGGTGAGGTACAGACAAAATAGCTTTTTCAACAAATATCCTCCATTTATTTTTGCTTGTCTGATCCATAAGATCTGTTTTCTCACCTCAAGGTATGTCTTGTTGATAGTCGACAATATTCGATAATCAATATAAACTTATTTGATCCAAACTAGTAAAACATACTCTCTAACTTTACTCTCCAATTTTACTTTATGTGGAGCCCTAATATAAAGCAGTGAGTTGAAGCACATTTCATGCAATGCTATTCTGCCTGCATAAAGTCCCCTGTGTAGTAGAAGCACTGTGTAAGCCATTCTTTTGCATCTGCTAAATCAAATGACAGAGGCTTGAATAATTAATGCCACACCACTTACCTTGAAATCCCTGCTATGCTGCGGTGTGTACTCAAAGGTCCACAACGCCCTCACCAGCCCGGACAGCTGCTCGGTCACCTCCCCTTTGGCCAGTGGTCCTTTCCTCTGCAGATGAACCCCGTTTGTCCTCGGCTTCTCCTCGGTTTGCTCCTCTTCTTCTTTATAGTGCTCCAAAACCAGATACTCTGCGAACAGATCTGTGTTGCTCAGGCACTGTAGGATTGCATTCATGAAGCAGGTGTTCCCGTGGTTTTTCAGCCCCGACACTCCCGGGATCTTGTCTCCGGAAAAGAAAAGCTCCCCGTCCTCCATGGGGACATCTTTGCTCCCAGATTTAAACGTGGAAAAGCCCCCATCGTCCTTGTCGTCCTCTGCTTGCACTTCTGATCCAAAATGTGACAAAGCTGTGAGCGTCCGGAGAAATCTGCTCATGAAACTACCCACAGATCTGACCGAGCCTCGCCTGAACAGCTTCTTACTGAAGCTGGTCTTCTTGTCCTTGGTGGCAGCTTTGCAAGACATGTTGACTTTTGCAGGACAGATGACACTTCAACAGCTGTTAACTTCACGTCAAAAAGCCTCGCACCCCTAGCAAAAGTTGTTGTTTCCCCATCTTTTCACTTACATTTTAGATGAAAAGCCTTACATGTGCTCGTGACATTTCAAAACGAGGGACATGTGCGTGCTTGTCAAGTAATAATGCACTCATTTTACTCTGCATGTCTGCTGCAAAAGATCACCAAACGAGGTCTTAATGGCAAAAAGTAGCACCGCAAAAAGAGAGCAGGGGTGTTTTTTTGGCAAATCCAAAACTTTCTCCAGAGTTAGCTTGGTTTGTGGCTTCCCTGGCCGCAGGAATGAATCAAAATGGGCTGGTTTTGCTCCGAGCGAAGGCAAGACAGACAGACAGCTAATTTCATGCTAACGCTAGCTACAATAACAACACGATCTGCGGCACAAACGCAGAAAGTCCTGTATCCGCGACACCTCCGATCGACCATCAAAGTCATCCATTGTGTTTGTCAGTCTGCAAAAGTCTAGAAAATTAGGCTTAAATCCGTGTGACCCCGCGCTTCGGTTCCTGCATTTTCAGAGGCACATTTCAGGGCTAAAGCTAAAAAAACAGCATCGGTGCACTTCTTTTTCTTTTGCTGATTTGAGTTGGCAGCGGTCACACGGTCCAGAGGCGCCTTACTGTCACCTGCTGGACGGGGGCGGAGGCGTTCCGTCTTTAATATTATCAAAATATCAGAGTTTATGCTAATTAATATCAAAACCCAGACAATAGACTGAATTCAAATTCTTGTGTAGGTGTGTCTAAATCTGTCCCAATTGAAAGTATTTTGGTACCACTTCATAGCTACTAACAACATTTTAATTAGCCACAAGAAAGCATGAACAAAGACTTCTTTATTAAGAATAATTCAGACTTAGTAACTACTCTATGCATATATATTCATATTTCACTAACCAGTGTATAAAATGTGTCCTTGCTGTGAGCAGGCTTGCATGTCCACAAACCTTACTCTAAATTAAATGGCCTGGAAAAGTTCCTCCTGCTTGTTTTCATGGAAATGCTCTTTCTTTTGCTGTAATATTCCACAGTGTGAAATTATCGTTATCTATCTCCAATGAGAATGTTCCGATGTATGGTTTTAACTCTCTATTTCCACAGAATTATGCAGGTAACTTTCCACCTCCAGAAAGTTACTATTATTTTAGTTCATAATGAACAAATGTTTGTCAAAAATGATTCAGGCTTAGAAAGCACTCAATTAATACCTTAAACCAAACTTCTTAATTAAGTGGTTACTAAGACTGAGTCTTATTCAGCTATTTGTTTCTTATAAATTGAGTCTTTGTTCCTGCTTTCTTAAGGCTAATAAAGCTGTAGTTGTTCAAAAATGGCACCAGCATATTTGTGTTATTATGGGTATAGTCTTTAAATACACTGTCTGTAGTAGATTTTTTTTTTTTTTGTCAATTTCCTGTATTGCCATGGGGAGGCACAGTAACTACACAAGATCAAAACACAAATTATTTCAACGGTTTATTATAAGGAGGATTTTTAGCCTAATCTTATTCTACAAATGAACAATAAATAAAACAAAATATACTGGCACAAATCACGTCTTTCTCACCAAGTTTACTTTTATTTCTGGAAACATATCCTCGATATTGTAACACCTAAACAAGCAGTAAAATATACAGGCGCCTTTAGGCCAACATGACACAAGAGTTCATAGTTATTTTCTGTTCGGTGTCATGTATGTGGGAGAGATGATAGGATGTGATTTTGAGTGACATCTGATAAGTGGTGCTCGGAGCACGGTGTGTTCCCTCTGATGAAGAGGACTGGACTCTGAACACTGATCATGCTGATGGCAAGCCACTCCAGCCTATAAATACGTCTGAGACGGCTTCCAATTTGTCACTGCTACGGGCACAGAGGACTGCATGACACAATCTGTGCAATAAAGTTAAGTTTGAGAATCAAATCTTAAAAAGAAAATTATTATTACAGTAAAACAATGTCACAGATAGATCCAGTTAGGTCCAGTTTAATTTTTTACATGTCAAGAAATTCAGCTTGAATACATCTAACAGAATTTTCTGGGTTATTTTTTACAGTTATTACAATGTAACATTATTCAACCAAACCTTGCTATGATCTGTGAGTTTAGTGTTGCATATGTGCCATGTCCATCACTTGAATATGTTCGATATGTGAGATAAAAGTGTGTTTTGTTTCATGTCGGGGCTAAATGCTTCTCTTGTTATTCTCTACAGACGCTTGAAGCAGTCGGAGCCAGATGGGGAAGTTCTCTAATGATGTGTCCATGGAAACAAGGCGAAGGGTCACATGTGTCTCCTCACTGCAGGAGGAGCCGTATGCTCTCCTTCTATGGCTCAGATTTTTGGCACAGTGTCACAACTTATCACATCTCAGTGTCACAACAACAGAGCTATTACCCATAGTTTCAACGATCGGCTAAACAGCCGACACAAACTTGCAGCTTTGATGACACACATTTATGTAATATTTCATTCTGTTTATGTAGGCCTGGTTACTCTTCTTGATTCTCCAGGGTTCACCTGGATCTTCTTAGATGTTGGTTGTGATGCTCGAGCTGCAAGACACAGAAGGACCCTTATTTTTGTCCTGAGGGTTGTTAGTCTCCGGTTGACTGTTGACTGTGAAGAGTCCTCCTGTCAAGCTGCTCTGAGACTGCAGTTATTCTAATATTCATGAATTTTAACTGCACAGTGTGCTTAAAAATATTCAGACAGACAATTTTTCTATTTGTCACACAGGTACCTTTCTTTCTCCTCTAATTTCTTGAGTTGATGTAAATATATTTGAGGTAATAATGACGCTTCTGTAATAATAGCTGGATGCTGAGGGGTTTCTCTGATGGATGGTTCTTTTTGTAAAGTGGCACAGAGACGTAACATGGAGTGTGGCTGCTGCTGCTGCTGCAGTTGTGGCGATGTGTGAAATCATTCTGAGCTTATACGCGCACCTCTTCTCGACAGCCGTATAATTAATGTCCCTGGGCCTATTTAAAGCCTGTGCACTGGCCTTCCTTCCACACGTGGCTCATTGTGCAAACGAGTGAGAAAACGTCTGGTGAGCTGCACAACAGTGTGGGTTTAATCTTTTGCAATTAGGAGTGCAGCAGGCTTGTATTATTCAACAGGTTTTGGCAAGAGTTCAACATATACACCTGGAGTTAAAGTAATTCAGGCCCCTAGATTCAGCTGCTGAGACTTCTGACTTTTGTCAACACCAGATGGCACTCCACTTCTTTGCTTGCTACACTAAAGTCCCCTCTGTCTTCTGCTGCACCTAACATCATTTAGCACAGACCTTGATATTACCCCAGATGCATTACCTCTCCTGAAACAACTCTATATTTAGGTCTAACTGGACAAAAAGACATTGACTGGCGAGTGGAAGTGTTCTGAAATTTAACATCAAATGAATGAATTTGAAGCCCAAATAAATGAGTAATATTTGAAAGGTGCAAAGGTACATTAAACATATCTCAATTGAGCCAAATATGTGATGCCAAAGGTGAGATTTGTGTAGAGGTGACTCCACTCACACTATGTTTAAATCAGAGATATGTCATATTGTGGAATATCCAAGTAAAGCGAGACAAAATGGCAGACTCCACCAAAATGTTATGAACCTAAAAAAAAAAAAGTAAAAAAAATAAAAATGCCATGCGTGCCTTGAAAAAACAAAACCAAATCTGAGCTAACGGCTTGACAAATGGATGTTATTAAACAATTTATCACTTTGGATTGTCATGAACATACTTTTGTATCAGAAAATAAAGCAAAACATTCACAATTACCAAATTTAAAGAACCAGATAGTAGCACCGACAATATTCACCACATTATACCATCATCAAGTCTGATTTGGTCATGTTTTAGGAGTAAGTGGTGTACCGCAGAATCGTTTCAACCAAAACAGTGTATGTATGTAATGTATTGGACTTTTAGACAAATCTAAACTTTACGTTGCAAGTTAAATAGTCTGTACATTGCTCTTTTCTCAAGCCTATTGCACAAATAATGGAAAAGCCATGTCAAGTTTTTAGCCACTCTGTTAAAGTTTCATTCGTTTCTCTGTTACAAAAAGTCATGGCAGACATCTTCGGGGAAAACCCAGAAACCCCCAGACTGAGATAATGTGAGCCAAATCAGCGGAGTAAAAGTGCGTTAATGACAAAGTGATTGACAGCTCTGCTCCTGCGACGCACAGGATTTTTCTCCGCGGCATCCCTCAGCAACAGCCAGGAGGTATGTTCAGGTACACTGCGTAAATCACAAGTTAGCGTCAGTCTGTCACTCACTTCCTTTAAATGAATCAAAGTGTATTCAGACTGTTACGTTTCACGCCTTGTCACCCAGTGCGTTACTATATGTATTATGTTAGCAGTTCCGAACTCGAAACATGAATTAAATGTGTATTGGCTTTGGGAAGTGCTCTGAAAAGGACTGGATTCTCTGACTGCATTGTCAGGATGTTGTCAGTGCGCTGATTGGCTGCAAGAGCTCGTTCAGCAACAGACTGTTACTGCTGCTCCACAGAGAGACACAGGAAACATTTCCACTGTCGCCGTCAAACTCCTAAACTCAGGGCTGTAAAATCCTTTTTGGGCTGTCCTTGTGCAATAGTCAGTTCAAATTTCTCAGTGGTAAAGTTGAGCATAAACAAGTGACAACTAAATATGTTATAAGGCTAATATATGCTTAAAGGTTTAGTGAAAACCTTAATACATCTGATTTTAGTGTCTTTCTTTATTCATATATATATCATATAAATATATCTTTTTCAGCTGCATATTTGTAACAAAAATAACGTTTACTCTTGGGGATGAATAGAAGTATTTCTGATTCTGTTTGATACTACTCTAAAAACTTTTACCCAAAAAAAGTTGTTTACAAATACTTTTTTTTTTTTTTTTTTTTTTTTTTACAATTTACGCCACTAATTTCCTTGATTAACGCCTAATCGGTCCATAGTATTGCGTTTCCCCACCCTGTACTGCCCCCTGAAGCACACACGCACTTCCTATGTCCATATTTGGCGGAGCATCGGCGGTAGCGGCGCGCGCGAGCTGGAGGGGGGGGGGGGAGAGGCATTTGGAAAAGGGTCTAAAATGATCTTAAGTCGTCCGCGCATCATAAGAAAAGCCCAGGAAGCTTGTTTTGGTACTTGTTTTGTGCCGAGGAGCCGCGCGCTGTGAGCCACGGCCGCACTGACCGCCGCTTCTGATCCGCTCCAACTCTGACAAGACGCACCAGCGACCACCGACACTGGCCAAGTGCTAGGACCCAGGTAAGGGGCTCTGTCGACACCAGGCTGCACCCCGCACCTTCTCACGCGGGTGTGTGGAGCCGCAGCCCACTTCTGGTGTCCGTGGTGGGAAATAGACACCTGTTGATTTGAATACGTACATGCGTAAAAGTTGTTTTGGTGTAATTATTATGAAACTGCATCGCAACGTACGATAGTGTTATTACAGAGGGGCTATATTGCGTGCTGCTAGTTATGTTTTTGAATTGAAATGGTTGTTTTTGTTGTTGATCTTCTTAATAATCCTCGTTTATTGCTATTGTCATATTGGTCAGACTGATTTGGGCATAGGCTGTTCTCTGCACTGAATCTTTGTTAGACATTGTTGCTTTTTTGTATAATCATCATCAAAATACTTTTAAAACTATATTTTGCACTGTATCATTTGTTTTCCAGCATGTGAAAAGAAGGATCTAAAAATGAAATTACTTAAGTTTCATAATTACAACTGTAAACTGCATATTGAGCCTGTAAATGGATGTTATGGAGAACCAATTTTCTTTTGCTGTTGCTTCCTTTCAGGCAAATGAGCTTTCTCCCCAAGTGACGACAATTACAACGCTGAAATTAAATCACAAATGAAAGCACCATTTATTATGAAACAGCGCAGGGGCTCGCTTTCCACTCAGTACTCGTCTGTTGGAGACCAGTTCACCATTTAGTCGCACTCAATAGTAACAGATTTCTTGCTAATTTGATGGTTTCGCTGATTTATATGTAGCCGTAATTACCCCCAAGACTTGTTGCGAGCTTTGATCAGCAGTTGTCTGTGATGGTTATGTTAATGCTGGGAAAATAAGACCTTAAAGTTGTAGACGTTAATTGTACTGTGTGGCATAAATGGAAGTATGGAGGTGGTGGTTTTGCATCAATTTTCAACAGCTGCAATTTCCAGTGGCAGGGTCACAATGGTTGCAAAGTGGGCGATAAAAAGTAATTTCAGGGTCATTCTGTACTATTGTTGTCTGCTTCTGACATTACAGGAGAGTTTTGTTGTGATTCCCACAATTTCATACTTAATTAACCCTTTGTTTTGGCTGTTAATGTTTAAAATCCTGCCAAATGTTACGTCTTTTTTTTTGATTGACACGAAATCAAAGGCACGTTGGCAGAGTAGTTGGCATATTCAGGCAAATTCCAGATACTATTATTGTGAAAGTGACTCATAAATGCGTAAGTGAATGGTTGTGTCCATTTTTGAAGCTTTGTGTAAGTTATTATTTTGTGTCTTTAAATGTATTACCGTTTATTTTTGCTCTTTGTTATTACAGCCAACATGAACATCTCTTCAGCTTTTGCGTTTAGAGTATGTTTTATTCATATTTTGTACTCCTTTGGGTAAGTTATTTGTTAGAACTACCGTAGAAATGGCTTAGTCCCATTTTGGATCTGGTTTAGCCCCAGTTTAGACCTGAAATAGTCTTGGTTTAGACCTGGTTTGGACTCGGAAAAGCTCAGATTTGTTCTTGGTGGTACTTTGCGTAAAAGTTTAACTATCACTATCATATTTTAATGTGTGACCTATCATGTCCAAGTAATTTCCCTTTTGGATGACTAAAGTTTGTCTAAGTCTAACAGAGAATATATTCAGATAAATATCCCATGCGTTTCAGAATGATGAGAAATTAGGACCGTTTCCATGGCAATTAACACTTTTCAACAAAATATGGTATCTTTTAAATGGGAAAGAAGTCCTCAAAATGTGTCATATCACAGGAAGCTGCAGCCCATGAATCCCCAAATGTCTGTTTTTCTGACATTGAAGGCGGTAATGTTTGAGGTTTGGTATGGAACTTAATCTCCATGGAGACAAGCTGGTGATACCCCCAAACCAAATCATAGGTTAGATCTGTGGAGGGATCCCGCTTACTGTAAGAATGCTTTTTTCCCCCAGATATTTACTTTATTTGAGCAATAAAAAACCCCTAATTTAATAAATAAGAGCTACACAATTTAATGCCATACTGGGGAACATTCCTGGAGCAAAGCATTGGCATCTCCATGGAGTAACATAGTGAACAACGACGTCAAGATGTAGAGATTTTCCTTCAATACTGGTAGCACTGGAAAATCAGATCCTCCATTACAGGGAGCGTATGGACCTAGACAGCTGGAGTTTCTTTAGGGGCCAAATGCATGCTGGGAAATGGATTATGTGTTATCTGCAGGAAGCACAGAGTTGTCACACAGCAGCCTCCGCATGGAAACGCTCACTAAAGATCCAAAATGGAAGTGGCACTTTGATTTATTGGATCCTGTTGAAGCCTGGTCATACAACGTTGAAGAAAGGTCAGGATGTCAGATAGTTGTGCCGTACGCCGCTGCAGATGTAAACAAGTGCCGTTTTACAGAACTACTGCAGTGTGTCGCAATTGTCTGTCATGAATCATAATCATGAAAACCATTGAACATTGTGTTATCGCGATATACTGCAGGTGACACTAACGTCAACTTACTGTTCAGTTCAATATATCTCAAACAGTAATTTTTGGTGGACGTTGTCTTCGTAATTGTGGGGGAATGTTTGTTGTTTTTTGTTGAGGGTTGAATACATAACGTCTATGGCTCTATGTCTTTTAATGATACTGTACATTTAAGGCGAGACATTACAGGCATTTGTTTTGTTTTGTTTTTTGGTCAGTTTGCTTTGCAACACAGGCTTTCATGTGGAAACAACAAACGTGTCCAATCTGCTCTTAAAAATATTTTATTGTTTCATTTAATCCACGTCATGCATAGATTTCCATGGGACATTGTAACTTCAAATGCCATTTTCTTAAAATGCATTTTTCTCCCCTCAGGACATAAGGATCACACTTAGAGAAGCTCCTACACACATCAAAATCTTGGACTCAACGAGATTTTGACAAAACGTACAGAAGGATTTCTTGATATTTAATATCTATCTAATATCCGATAGATAATATCTCATATCTAATGGATTCATTGAAGTTTTAAGTAAAAACTAATTTGAGAAAGAAATTTGAATTTTTAGGGCAATTTTCAGTCCAATCAAGTTTACTTAAAAACTAAATAATAAATCCCAAATCCCCTCTGTAATTTTTTTTGTAACTAATACTGTATGTGTACAAAGAAATTGAACCTGGTTCTGTCCATGTTTCAGTTTTATACGTCCCAAATATGTGTATTTTTGGCCGTTCTTTCACATAAAATGCCTTATTTCTACATGAAAACATGACATGATGAAAAACTTCTAATACATTTTTTTCTTACATTTATGTGAGTAAACTACAGGAGAAGTTTCAAATTAATATCTTTAAAGATAAAGATTTTTTCCTATTCACCTGTAGTGTCTCACCTTAAAAGAATGATTTCCTGCTTCGGAGTTATTTTGTCAGTGTCATAAATGTTTTTCTGTAGCAATATATCATACTTCAAAATGTAAAAATATTGGGACAGGCCTAAACACAGCTATTACTTTATTGTCAGTGGTCAAGTTCTCATAAAAATGGTTTTATGTTTTTACCAAACTTAATGCAACTTGATACTTGGATACATGTTTTTGGCACTTAAACAACTTGTTTGGTTTCTTCCCAGATGAATCATTATCTAGAACTGGGATGTCCAACTATGACCAGTTTTTATTGGCCCTCAGGCTTTCTGCTAAATTGGCCGAAATGACCAAAAGTAGTGGTTGTTGCTATCATGACCTAAACAACAAACATGTTAACGTTACACAGACCTAAAATTAATGTTCCAAACCTTATTAAAGGTCAGGTGGATCATCAAAACTACGTCAAATGCAAGATTTTGATTGATTCACTTCATTGTCATGTCGGCCTGCGGTGAAAAAAGTTTGGACGGCCTGATCCAGAACAGCAATTTTTAATAAATGACAGTTTTTGTTTTTTTAAATCACTGGTCATTTCCATAGCCCTTTCCTTGAACCCACCAGGCATCAAAACCTGTACCAGTTTTCAATACCACTTTGGTTTGGAGTTATCAGTGGTACCTTAACATATTGTTGTTCCTGCAAACAATACCCTGTAGCATTCCAGCAGCTGCTTTAATCACCCAAACTATCATAATCCTTGATTTTGTTGTTGATGTATCTCTTTTTGTCTGACGTATTGGGCTTTCACAAGTAAATATAGACTGATAATGCGGTCGAAAGGTCATATAACCTTTTATCTATTACATCTAATTAAAATCAATCAATATTTCCCAACGTGACAGCATTCAATATTTCAACATATGTATCCAAATAATCAGTAAATCTACAGTCTACCATAGTCTTACTTGTTGTGTCAGTCATTTTTCAGAGAAGTATTGCAGTGACACAGTTAAACAATCACCTGTAGTGGATGCTCTTAAATATTCTCATTATTTGTTGTAATCTACACACACATAATTGAGGTCGTAACCGAGCCTCTCTTGAACCTCCAGCACCGCTCCAGCATTCACGCTCAAGCAGACACTTTGACAACAAAAGACTAATGACTTAGGAAGGATGCTATTGAGCGCCTGAGAAAGACTAATCTGAGGATAATGGTGCTGTTTGTTTGAAGGCTGCTAATGTGGATCTGTACCTTACACGCTGGTACTTTATTGACCCGTGCAATATTGCACTCATTTGCTTTACTGAAGAGCGAAGCCTTTAAAGTACAGATCGACTGTCGACCTCTTCTTTTTTTTTTTTGGCAGATACCGATTATTTAGGATCTAGAGAAACCGATGGCTGATAGCTGTGGTGATATATAGGGCAGATCTGGACTGTTTTCCCCAAATTGTATACTTTATATACGACAAAGTCATCCACAAATCTGTTACTACGAACTGGATACGAGAGCATCTCATTCATGATCTGTGCAGTTCTCTCCTTGCACTAAAGTTTTCAAATAAAGCTTTCTGTGTATTCTTTAGCAGCTAATTATATTTTTTAATCAAATCTTTCCTAGATTTCTCTTGTTTTACCATTTTGGTGAAGTTTATATTATTTCTTCCTGGTTGAACATTAGCAGCAGCATAAATTCTGCCCGTTGCTCAGACACGATCACTTGGAGAGCCGATGCTTCCCAGATTTACTTCAAATCAGTCGCTCCTTCACAAACACATGAATGCAAGCCCATCCCCATATTAAAGTATATAAAACCTTTATTTCATGATATTTATGTCATTTTATCTCATCATTTATCTCATAATTAAAACAGTGGAAGATAATGTTCTCGCTATAGATTCTCACCGGACTCGCCTTATGTGTGAAATGCGGAGGCACTTTTGCCTCTTTTTGCCACAGATCTGCACTTCTATAGTAAACGCACTTCCGGTTTGACGAGAACACCGTTCACACAAAAAAGTCTTGCCGCTAAAACATTCTATAAAACAGATTGATTTGTGTCAAATGTTCAATGTACACGTGCAATAACAAGTGAGCAACGCACACCGATTTCCTGGGCGGCCTGTTAACTAAAATCCAAGGATGAACCTGATAAACTGCTGGGTCAGGTCTGGTAAATAGATTTATCAATATATAGTGTATAGAATACTTTTGAATGAATGCTAAGTTTAGTATTTAGCATCTTAAAGTCTCCATTCATTTAACATTGGGCATTGAACTGAAAATTCTCTTGTGTGACATCACAATCCCGAGCTCAGGCAGCAGATGTGACGTATGTAGATGTTATTCCATGGCATGGACCATAAGTAAATGAGAACCAAAGCTCGACTAACTCACACAATAGTTACTATTCAACAAATATGACGACACGTTTTTGGGTTGCTTGTACATTTTCAATTCAATTCATAGTCTGAATAATGTATTTTGTTTAGAATTTTTTAGATTTAGAATTTTATAACGTGAAAATGTATGGGGTGAGAAGGGTGTAACTACAGTGTTTGACATGCAACGAGCACATCCATGACCTAAAGAAGATCCATTTAATTACATTTGAAGTCTCTGATTCTCTCAATGCAGCAGAGTGCTTAGTAGAGACACGAGATCTTTAGCTGATTAATCTGTTAATGTTGTCGTATGGGTTGACTAATTATTATTTTACACTCATTTTACATTTTATGGGTTATATAGTATTTCTAAGGACCGCAGCTGAGAGTGTGTCATGAGGAGTGAGTTAACATGGTTTACTACTTCTCTTTTGCACAGATAAAACTGAGTGCAGTCCTGGGAGCCTGTGGTCTTGTGGGTGCAGTTTGGATCCAATACACGGTCAGATCATAGAGAGTAGGGCTGGGCTCTGTGACAACGTATACATCATATTTAGTCTAAACAAAAACAAAACATGCCTTTAATAATCATTTCCAGAACATATACTGGGGCTGCACGATATTGGAAATTACTGCGACATGTGATATGGCTCTTAAGATCTGCAAAATCGATATATTTGTGATATTTAAATACACTTTTTGACTAAGGCTGAAACTAACGATTATTTTAGTAGTCAACTTGTCAGTGATTTTTTTCTATTGTAGACTGAGACTTAGAATAAACTAAAATTTTTAACCAAATGTTGAAATGTTGTGAATGAAAGCTTCTAGATAGAGAATATTTATGAATTACGGTAAAATGTGGACTATTGAGTGCATCTGAGTATGAGCCGCACCAGCCATATTTACAAAGAAAAACAACTTTGTGCATATACAGGCCGCACCTGTCTATAAGCCGCAGGCGTCCACGTTAACATGAGAAGAAGGATGGAACACGCAAAGTTTTAATTGAACCTTTTCCCAAACAGTACCTGTAACACGGCAGTGCATTCAGTCCGTTCTTAACTCGGTCGCCTCTGACATCTCACCATCGATTCATTGATGACAAGCTTACATGCAACATCTCTATTTCTTTCTTTGGCTCCACATAGATTGCTTTTAACTTAAAATCTGCATCATATGCATTTCTTCGTGTGTTTTCCGTGATGATGGTGTGCGCATGATGCAAAAATATTCTTCCACGCACTCTCTTTCACCGGTCGCACTCTTGTGCTTCCTGCTAGAGCGTCCCTAGAAGGCCGTTCCCGTAAAAATACATAAATTAGCTACATCGCCGTATAAGCTGCAGGGTTGAAATCATGAGAAAAAAGTAGCAGCTTGTAGTCTGAATTTTACGGTAAATTAAGTGTATAATTGAGGAAAATAGAAATGGTCTATTCTTTTTTGCCATTTTTGTTTAAAGGTCCCATATTCTGCTATTTTCCCCTTTACACAGTCTATTCTAAGGGCTTTGTTGATAAATTTTTGCGTTGTGCAATATCCATAACATAACAGTTTCCAAAAAACACCCATTTCTTGGACTGGCCCCCCTCCTTGCAAAAGCAAACGGCTCACTCTGAGATCCGACCTCCCGAACAGAGAGCAGGCTGCCTCTCCCGCCCAACTCGCGCGCCTCCCCCGCCCAACCCGCGCGCCTCCCCCGCCCAACCCGTGTCGAAGCCTAAAGCGGAGATAGTGCCCATGCGCCGTGTGCTCCGGTAAACAGCGATACACAAACACGGGAATAAACCTTTTATCCGTCCTGACGGTGCGTCGTGCTGAGTCCTACGTCCTGGATCTGACCTGGAGTTTGACGTGCTCCAGTACCTCGACGACGGACGTTGCCGTTTGGTAAATAACAAGCTAAATCTTCTATCTGTCGTATCCATCGTGTAATTACTGTGTAGCATTAGCATTAGCTGTTTTTATTATTGCGGCTGCGCGCTTCCCGGAGGCGTGGCTTAAACACCGCGTCATCCTTGTGAAGCACGTCATCCTGGTGAGGAGCCCCCGTCTGCTGCTCAGCCGAGGGGGATGGAAAAGACAGTTCTCTAGCGAAAGCATGCGGGAATCAATCAAAAAACCACTTTGGGCACACATACGAGGCCCAAATAGCACTGTAGGAAGGTTAAAACCTCTGAAAAGTCGATTTTGCATGTTATGGGACCTTTAATAATGTCACTGTCTTTGTTATAAAAGTCTTTAAGTTTGTGTTTTAGAGTCTGTTTAGTCCAGAGAATGATGACCATCATCAAAATACAACTGAAGTTATTATTTATAGTCGACTAGTCACGATTATTCTAATTATTGCAGCCCTATTTTTGATGCAATAATGTCTGCTCTATTAAACTGTTATATTAAAATAAAAACCAACAAATACAAAACTGAGGCTAATTTAGTTTGAAGAAGCTAGATTTTTATTTTGTGATTTTGCCCTTTCATTGTTTTCATTTTAAAAACAGAACATTTCTATCAGATGGAAGATGGTTACTGCGAAATTTTATGTTTGTTACGATATACTTATTGCGTCAGCCAATATTGCGATATAGATAACTTTGCAACATATTGTGCAGCTCTAGCTTACATACATTCTTTACCACTGACTGATAGGCCATGGACCTTTTGATTGAAAAGACTGATTATTGACAATTATTTTAATAATTTATGCTTTTGTTTTACCATGCAAAACATTATAAACAAACTCTTATTTACAATGTTGACCTGAGAAAGGAGAAGATTATGTTGAAATGACATTGAAATTTGATTTGAGAGCTTTAGTCAGCAGCACACTTCACCCCCCTTTGACAGTCACAATCAAAGCAAAAGCCATGTCTTTAGTCAACTACAGCGTTAAGTACAACAATTATTATATTTGAAGAGGCTAATAAGGCTTTTGTAGAAGTTTCGTCATGCAGACTGCTACGGCTGCCCAATTACAACAAATTGAATGGAGGCCATAAACAAATCGCTAAAGCTGCAATTTTTGAAGTACCATAATTTACTCAACAACAACCAACGGCAAAATATATCCAGGTTCGTTCTGCATAAAAACTGAACTTCATGCGATTCTTTTATCAGTCAGTTAATTCAGTGTTTTTGTCAATTTTCCTGGACGCGTTTAAAATGTGACCTTGGAACAGAATGAAAATATAAATCGCAAAATGTATTGCAATACTGGTCAGAAAAATAAGATAGCAAGTAGATATGTTTCCCAACGCATGCAGCCCCAGAATTGTTGTAATTCTCTCCTTTTTTCAGTATGCTGCTGCAACAAAACGGGGTTCGTAATTTGATAAATCAGAACCGAATCAGAACAGAAGCTGCTGAGATGGTCAAACCCTCATGAGACTGGGACGGTGCGGACTTCTTGGAGTAATATTCGTTGCAAAGTTATGAACTGACAAGGGATGAATGAGCTTAATATTCACTATTTCATAATGGTCTTCAACCTTCCCTTTTAGACTATAATTTAGACATGAATTAACCTAACGTTAACAACAAATCAATAAATAATAAATCAAACAAAAAATTACATCCAAGATTCTTAACTTTTTACACAAATATAGTCTATGCCGTGTGGGGTGCCTGTCCTTTCATCAAATTCATGGTATTGGCATATTTTCTTGATCCAGTCAACTATGAGCTACAGTATGACAGGAAAAAACGGAAAGAAATTATCTACAATTACATACTGCGTGAATTTAAAGTGCATATGACAGGTTAGACTGCACATGTCGCTGAAACGTATAGAATATGAAATGTTGCTTATTTTCCCCCAGTTTGACAATTTTTGCCAAGTTTATAGTGTTCCTTCCTGCTTGGACGTGAGAAGCAGATGTGACACAGGTAAAGGTAATGCCACAACTGTTACCTAGCAACCGTTTTGTAAACAAGGGCCAAAATCCATATAAGTTAAACAGTACTGATAACAGCTTTATTTTGTTAAATCATTGTTTAAACTGTCAAAAAAAAAAGTTTCTGTTGTTTGTGAACTATCTTTGTCTTTTTGATGAAATGTCGCTCTTTGATGACATCACAGAGGGATTCGGTTTTAGAAATCCTACGTCTTGTTCTTTTATTTTGAAACGAATTGCAACTTGACTGATGTAAAACTGTGATATTTACCACAGAAAGACTGGACTATCTCACCAAACAAAGTAAAAATAAAAAAAAAACATGAGAATCTGTCATATGCACTTCAACTTGTGCATTACAAATATCGCACTACACAACAAATACTTCCACACATTCAAAGAAGAAACATTTGAAATTGAACCTTGCACAACTTTTGACTTGATGTCATCATCGAGTGTCAGTGCTGGGAGTGGATATATTCATGCCAGATTCTGTGATTTCTCTTTGAGTGTTTTCCTGGGGGTCTGACAAATGTGTCTTTTGATTTTTACTGACTTTAGGGACAGCTGTGTCAAAAATAGATAGACTTTTTGCTCATTATGCAACGTATTATTAACCAAGCAGTCATTGCACAATGCTTGCCATTTTACACTATCTTTCTCTATTGCTCTCCGGTAATGATAATCTCTTTTTGTCCAATTTCATTTACCTGTATTTACCAGCCCCTTCGTGTCTGCCGTTACCATAGAGACACTCCATCCCTAACAGCAAGGCTCCTCTTTCCTCTTCTTTGCCTTCATGAGTCTCTGTGGAGACAGACGCACCGGTAAAGCTGCGAGTTTCTGCGGCGCGCCGTTGACACCAATGTAGCCAGAGTGTCATTTGCTTGGCTCTGTCCACGTCTCCCTGGCAGCCGTCGCACAACCGCTTCTTTGTCACTTAGGTTTCTGACGGCCGTGACAGTGAAAATCCAGATGGGAGAGATTCACTGGTGTAATTGAAATGGGGCCACCTGGGAGACAGCCTGTCGACAACACGCCACCACCCGAGATTGTTTTTAGCACAATATAGTTAGGTGTTGTACAAAGGCGACATCGGTAACAGTGTATTACATGAATATAAGGGTCAAGAAACATGGAGCTGTAAAGTAAAAAACACACACGAGTCACATTAGGAAAAAAAAGCTGGAGTTCATGCCATACATAGGGTTCGCAGGCGGCGGACTGTAATGCAGGTAATATTTGTACACTCAGTGATGTTCAGTGCTGATGTGTCATCCAGACATGAACAGAGGGTCAACATCCTTTAGCCTTCAGACTGAGGAATAGTGTATATCCATCTGAATCTACTTTTCAATATTTGTCTACCAACTGATTGTGTGAAGGAGTTGCTTTTTCAGTCACAAGCAGCAACATTTCTGTTCCTGAAGTGGGCAAAAGCACAGCAATAGTTTGCACTTCAGGCGACATTTGAGTTGGATGCCTTTTGTTCATTGGGTGAATAGTTATAGAGATCAAACGATGGCTGTGCATCTAACACAAAGATTTGATTTGAAATTAAGATATTCAATAGAAAAAGTAATACCCATAGAGTTTATTTTTAGACATTTACAGCCCTGTTTCCCTTAGGAATGCACCACGATCAATTCCAGTATCTATACCAGTGCTGACATTTAATGGATCTGGTATCGATTCCCTTTCTTCCAATACTGATTCGAAACTCAAATGATCCATTTTGACTTCAACCCAGTAAATATTAACGTGTGATACCTCATAACCTACAGAATTCTGTTTTTTGTACAGTGTTTTACTGTAATAGGTGATAATAATTATGATAATGAATGACATTATTAGCATATTATTGTGGTATGGTATGACATGGTATGATAGTATTAGCATATCATTATGGTAGTAACGTCTTTTAGGAAGTTTTGATGAAGCAGTTAATGTAGTTTTAAGGAAAGTAACGTGGTATCGGTTGATAAGGGGGCTCATGGGGTTGGTATGGGGGAACGTGAGCTCTGTAGTTTCTTTTTGTGCTTCAGTGTGCCGTGTATTTCATGTTATTTTAACAAACAAAATATTAGTCCTGTTCTGCTGCTTTAAGAAAATTGACTTCTGTTGGCAGTTATCAGCACTTACAAGTCGAGGTTGCACTGTTTCCATGTGCACATTCACATCCAAATATCATGCACAAAATATGACTCACTCAGCTCTGTAAGACACAAGTCACACAAGGTCTTTGGAGTGAAGACGCAAACCCTTGAAAATAACTTGTTTTGAGTCCATATCGACTTGTGCTGAACCTGTGGGATTGTTTTTTCACAAGTAAAAAGCTGAAATTGTGATTGGCACGAGAAGAACACAAGCAGTTGATTGACAGTGAAGTTTTCCTTCTCAGTCTTTTCAAACACTGACAGCGAATGTCTGTTTGAAAAAAAAAAAAACAGTATTGTACTGACTTTTCCCCAACAAAGACTCAATAGTCACTGTCATTAAGAGTTGATAATGAAAGACAATTAGCTCTTTGTGCTGGTGCAAAGAGATTCCGAGCTTATGTTACTACTTTCTAAACCAGACAATGTTTTAGAGAACAATAGACGCAAAAAATATGTTCAGCAAGTGCCCCATTACTTTATCCTCCCAATTATGGTTGTACAGTATTCTGAAAAAGAGGTCTAAGATGTAAGCTAAATGAAAGCAATTTGTTTGTAATGACAGAACGGGTAGCGGCACAGTTGATGAAGCGGTTTGCCCACTTACCTGGAGATTTTTGGTCCAATCCCCTGCTACTGACATTTCCTACTGTTCATAGCCTTCACTCGATGCCACAATAATGTCTAAATATCTTTTAAGATTTGAACATTCCTGTATAAGACCAAAGCATTGTTCGAACAATTGGTGTTGATACACTGTATTCAGATGTATTTCATGCACAAAAAAGGTTCAAAAGGTTCAACATTCCAACAAAATAAGAAAGATTTTCGAACGATGTGGCGAGAAGTATTTCAGTGATATCTCAACTACGCCTGTCACGATAATCATGACGTTTCATGACGTTTTTGTGTCTTATATGAACATATATGACTATTAATGATTCTAACTTAATTGTTTTAGTGTTTCAGTTTTTACTTTATATCGCAGCTCATGTTTTTGGATGTATTTATGTAGAAAAGGGCTTACTTCAAATTCCCTGCGTTAGTGTTAATGTGCTGTGGCATAAAGTAGTTATTGTTTATATTTTAATTTGTAATTTATCGCACTTTGAAGTTTGTTGTTGTGACAGGCCTAATCTCAACCTCCTTAAACAAATCCCTGTAATATTCATGTATTTTAAAATGACATTGTTTTTACTTGCACTTTCTTGTTAACCTCGTAAGCTTTTATTCAACAAATCCCAGCTTGTATTATTTGAAATCGTTGGACGTGGGACGCTGCTTTGTTTGTTCCGTCTGAAATAGACGTAGCATCTGTGACTGGAGCCTGGGACAGTAGGTCATCGATCCACATCTGTTATCTGCTCTTTACTCTATTAGACTCAAGTGGCCATTCTTCTTCGCTGTCACACACCTCACTCTGACAAGTTCAAAGTGCTCCTGGGCTAAAAGTGCCACAAATGTTCCACTTTAGATGAAGAGGAAAATGGCCAAATTGTGTGCAAGTGAAAGTCATTTTTCCCTATAGAGAATAAATGTGAGAGAGAATGGTCAATCTTTGGGAGTTAAACAAGAGGCGATGAATGCTGAATGTGAATGTAATCCCTCCACCGGCCCATAGTCACAGCGGTACGTCAAGCGGCCTCCATTTCACTGAAAGAAGTCAGAATAAGATTTGCAAGGTCACTATTTCATTTGAGTTTTTATTTTTTCGAATTATAGCAATTAAATATGGCTTTAAATGTGGCTTTCAGTCCTAATTTCAAGAGCGTTAACAGGAATTACTTTCAATCAGAGCCAAGTAATACAAAAAAATCTGATTTCAGCTCCAAACCACATGCTTTTACTTGTGTAATTGGTTGTAGAAAAGGTGATCGTTAACAATTTTAAAGAATTGGATCTTGATTAGATTAAAAGTTGATTCATTACACAGCCCTAGTTCACCGTTCATTTTTACCTCTCATAACCATCAAGTTATTTTAATTGAGCACTCACAGTCATTTAGCTTTCCCAACTTCATTCATGAACTTAAATTAATTAGAAGTTATACTAAAGTGATTAATTATAAGGTCTTTATACAATATAAATCTTATTTCACAACAAATGTCTAAAGATTGTGATGTATTGCTATCAATTCTATTCAAGCTGGGGTATCTAATTTTCAGTGAAACAGTGAAATAAAGAAAACCTTTCAAACTCTAGCCACGATTTCACAAACCCTTTTGCATCAGTTTTCACATGTATGGATTGTAGAACTACTTTTTAAGACACAAAAGTGAAGCGGCGGTATTATCCCTGCTCAGCCAATCATGTCTCACCCCAAACGTCATAGTGACTCACAAGGCTCTTTCTTACAAGTTTGAAAAGATAAAATGTTTAATAATTAGATGGAGACAGTGTGTAGACGTCTGATTTTTTTTTTCCCATAATCTTCTGTTTTTGCAATACACTTTTAAACTTTACAATTATGAGATAAAAAGTTGTGCACTCCAGATTTAAAGAGTTGTTTTTGTCCAATACTAAAATATTAATCATCCATCTAACCTCACTGGAATTTTTAATTGAAGATGTTTTTTAATTAGGTCCTATTATTAATTCATGATCATTATCAGAGGAACCAAGTGTCGTTTTCTTTTTACCTGTCAATAAAATTTAGTTTTGTATGATTAAAATACATGTCTTTCAGTTGTATTTACCTTAAACAATACAGATTTTTTAAAATGGATATTTAACACAGAAAATGGCTTTTTACTGAGAGGATCGGCTGTGGAGCCATTGATTAAAAAATTCCTAGCGACCACTGACGATTAGAAATAACTCCTGTCCTGATAAGTTGATAAATATGATAGTAAAATGTTATTATTTCCCCAGCCCTATGTCATTTTGTGTTTTGTCTCCACTTCTGATACAAACTGTGTTCCTACAGCGACGTATCATAGGCTGCTATTTTGAATCTGAGCATTTGCACAAAGACTTTGTGACAATATGAGCTCGTGCATTCGTTCTGTCGCTCCTCTTCTGTGATGGCAGGCTTTTCTTCTTCCCTGTTTTGAATGTCACAGCTGAAACAGGGGACTGGAGAAAGCCCCTTTTCATGTCTGCTGCAGGATCGTGACTTGTTCTCACGCTGCTGTCAATCATGGTCTAAAAAAGCACAGAATAATGTCGTAAAAGTGGCAAAAGGAAACTGCATGTACCAGGTCTTGGGAGAAACCATTATAAGAAGCTAAAATTAGTCTTTTTTCTCTTTGATTTCTTCTTCGTCCATAACATATAGGGACTTGTTTATTACTACGCTAATTAGACATTACATTCTGACTATTCCATTCAAGGCAGACTAATAATAAACATAAACATGTCTGACTCCTGAGACCAAAATATCCACTCCAGACGCACAGTTGTTTGGGAGACATTTTCAGTCATATCCATTATTTTCCTGCTTGCTCAAATACAAATTCTTTGTCACTTTTTGTATTACTTCTTCACTTTAAAGATAACATGTTTAGTTGCTGTCTTATATAACACCATCAGGGGAGGAGCAGAGCAGAGAGACATTCGACAATCTGTAGATTTCCTGCAGTGCCCTGAATTTAATGTGTGTGTGGGGGTTAATAAAACAAACACACTCAGGCCAACTCTATGTTAGCAGCAGATGGCTTGCTTTTTCTTTTCTGTTGAAGCTATTTTGCCACCCCATGTGACGACTCAAGCATTATTGGCTCTAATTTTACAATTGTTTCACAAAGCCCCTTTGCGTTCGAAAGCCAAAACACTCTAAATAAGTGTCAAAGTGTTTAAAGTAATTTATTTTGCAATAGCTTCATGAAAAATATGTTATTTACTCAGAATGGGAAATCGTGGGTGTTCATCACTGTCCAAAACTTTTGACTCAGCAAAAGAAACATTGGCCCCACTTTGAAAAACAAAAGGCAAAACAGGATTTCAAAACTTTGCTTCATAGTTCACTTTCAAGTGTCAGGCGCTGTTTACACAATCACAATTTTTTACAATTCAATGTTTTGATAACAGATTCAATCTGTGCTTTGCTGAAAACCCTTAGAGAGGTGTTTTTTCTTAGGAGACAGGAGGTCAAATTCACAGCGACAGTTTTTGTCATCATGTTCCAAGTTAAAAGTTTCTCTGGCTTCGTCCTGAAATGTGTGTGGTAAAATGGCTATCCAATATTGACGATATTTTGAATGAAAGTGAAAATTCTCAAGGAATGTTTCTATTCGAGCCGTGGACCCAATTTTGATGTGTTGTCACGATATTTAAAAATCCCACTAGATTTCACCACCATAAAAGATTGATGCCAATTTCAATACCACAATAAACTATAAAAACAATAAAACAACAGAGGGTCACATCAAGGGGCGTGGTCTGCCTTTGGGAAACTCGACTGTTTTCCCCCATGGAGATCTGAAAGTGGGCGTTCCCTGTTCCCTGGTGTTTCCCACTGTAACTACTGTAAAACATGGCAGTTAAGATACATTGACGTATCAATCACCCACTCACTGAATTACTGTTTTATAATAATGACACATGTTGAAACCATGATGAAGTCAAATCATTATTCAAAAACGTATCACCTTTTTACAATAGAATCAATATTTATTCAATGACATCGAATATGTAACATAGGACATAATTTATTTATGTATTTATATTCTCAAAACCTGATCATTCGAGTATTTAGTTCTGCTTTACCGTGGGGCAGCAGTGGCTCTGGTGTAAACTGTTGTGTCCTTTAGCCAGACACATCACCCACATTCCCTGTATGAACGTGATGCATGCGTGTTCGGTGGTGGTTGGAGCGGCCGATGGCTCAGACTGGTAGCCTAGCTTTCATCAGTCTGCCCAGGACAGGTGCAGTTAGTTAGAAGTGAATGGATAATGCAGTGTAAGCGTTTTAGGTGACTTGAACGGCACTGTCCAAATCAAATGCATTATTATTAGTTATTATTTTAGCAGTCATTAGAGTCCGTAGCTATTTAACTGTAAAACTTTTTTATGGCAACCCTTAAATCCATATTTGCAACCCCTCCATGACGCCCAAGGAAAGCTTCTTCAAAAACATTATTGGCTTTTCTTTCCATTATTAATTGCCTTTTTACGCCACATGGTTATACAGCCTGTCTTCCTGTAACAGTGTCTTGAAAGATGTTGCCGCCAACATGCATCTTGTTCCAGTGAGGATTGTTCCCCGACTTCGATATTGAACTGTGTGTATTTATAGACACCCAACCTTCTGTTCAGATTACAGGGATTAACTCCTAATAAAAGGTAGACCTACTGCACACATGAGAGAACGGCTATTGTCTGCAAACTAAGTCAAGAACAGGAACTATATTTAAAACTGTATCCTGTTTTGTTTATTTATGTTAAGTTGCATTCGGCAGTGTATTGAAGAGAATAATTCGGACAGCAAAATTTGGTTATAACAGACTAACCCAAATACAGAAACATTCATGACTGAGGTGCAATTATAGCTTCTAGAATGGTGCAACTGTGACGCTTAGAACTTGGCAGGTAGAGACCTAAGCAATGCAATTAAGGAGAGTTTAATGATGTGTTTAGAAACATCTGGTGGTTGGGATGAGAAGATGTGGAGAAAATGGATGGATCTCGAGTAAAGCGCTTTAAGGAGGGTTGTGCCTGATTGGGCATTCTTTAGGTTGATGAGAGAAACTGTTACATATGAGGAGGGCCAATTATACACGAGGTGAACAGCTGAATGAGCAGGAGAATGGAGAAAAGGTGCATTCATACGAACAATTTGAGATGTGATTGGCTGAGAGGTAAAGGCAGTAGGCTGTAATTGGCTGAAGGTGATGGACGGGTGATGCGAGGAAACACCGCAATTTCCACTGGATTTCACATTTTTAAGACAGAAAGCCAGTGTCACTTTCGGTAACGCTTTATAATAACTACACTTTTTTGCCTTAATAAAGCATGAATAAAGACTTGATTCATAGAAACAAGCAATCTATTCAATTTAGGCTTCAACTTGAGGGTGTTTCATAAGAAATGTGATCGTGCGGATGTCATTGGGATCGCAACGTGGTGAATAACGGGCAGCACAGGTGACACAACAGAACACTAAAAAACAGCTTATAATAGTTGAAAATAAAATAAAAAGCTTGCAACATGGATGGATTAAAAGGTTCTTGTCATATTACTTGTCCGTCCGACATATCCGGAACAAAGTCTGTAAAAACAAGTCTATTTATCACAATTAAATATGATATTGAAACTACGTTATGCCATTGACACACCAACCTTAAAGCAGGATTATCCCAGTAAACCCTTTTCTAAACATTCAATAATGCCAAAAAACATGAATTGCAACAAATATAGCAGAATTAAACACTTAAAGAGTCAAAAACATTAATTATTCCACCCTCTACTGCTCAAATATTACTGCATTATGGAAAAATAACAATTATGTCTCCACTATTGCAAAGAAAATGCTGACACAATGCTCAATATCAAGGCCCAAAATGTATTGTCCCATCTATTACATATTGAATGATAAGTCGATAAAGTAATTATTGTGACTGGCTTATCAATTACTGACAGCGCTGATCTCGTGCGAATGCTTATTGTAAAACACCAACATTGTTGGGTAATTCCAATTTTACAGACGTCTCAAAGTAAAAAATATTCCATTGCGAACAGGGCTTTAGAAACTGAATGGTTCCTTGATGCAAAGGTATGAGGTAGAAGAGCTATATGTGACTATTTACCATTTGCACAAAATCTCATCTGCTACAGAGAAGTCAAACATTAAAAATAGCGGTCATCACAACAACAATAAATAAATAAATATTACAAAACTAAGAAATAAAATAATAAACATGTTGAGCAACGAAATATCACGTCTAAAACTGCATTATTATTCTGGCATGAATTTGATATTGTGTGCAAGAAAAAAGTATGAGACTGTAGTATTATTATCAGCGGTCACACAAGTATCAAATATAGCCCTGATATCTGCGTCATTAAAGCCTCCTTCCTAAATCTTGTCTCTCGCCCCCTTACTCTAAAGGCTGCAGCAGCATACACTATTAATCGCCTCATTGTCACTAATACTTTAAAGAGACGTACAGTGTGAAGTGGTCACTTATGGAGAAGAGCTTTGGAAAAAACACCACTCGTGTCTGTCTTGGTAAATTGCTATAGCAACACTGTGGCAATCCTTTGAGGTTTGATAAATAAGTCCTTTGTAAAATATCTTTATTGAGTCCTTTTTATAGCTTTCAGAAGGAATTTTGTGATTACAGTTTAACATTAAAAAAGCATGCAATTTTATGTTCTGATTACATGGTTTTTAGATAAACATAAGGTTTTATCACCACAAACAGTGATCATCACTGACTAAACCAAATCCAAACCAGGCTTTAAGTCAAAGCCCCAAATAAAATAAGGTCCAAACCAGGTCGGAACTGAACCAACTTTGAAGGTGTAAGGTGTTTTTTTGTTTGTTTTTTTTCTAGATTATTGGACCAAAGGCTTGTAGCGTGAAAGGGGGAGAGAGAGAGTACAGACAGTTGGAAAATGTCGAGGGCTGGACTCAACCACACAACTGCAACACCCTTAATCCTGTACTGTGGAACATTCTAGCTAAAGGAGTAACATCTCCATGGAGACAATCAGGTGGTGGATCCTCCACCAGAAAAGTTATTTAGTGCAATTAAATACTGTCAAAACTAAACTAAACTTAATACTCTATATTTGTGTCAAATAATACTAATAATACAGCATGTTTTGGAGACACTTAACCTTCATTCATTCACTTCACACCTGTTGATGGTAAACTACTTCTGCATGAATAATAAACAATAAATAAATTTTACAAGTCATTTCTGGATAGCATTGTCAATACCACAGTAATGTTAAGTGTGATGTTGTTCAACATGGATTTTTATTAGACTCGGCTCTGTGACTATGTTCTGCCCCAATTACATATTTTATACCACTTCCAGAATAAAGCTCTTTGACTCCAGTGGCAAAAACATGAAGTCGGAGGATAAATAGTGAGCCAGACAGAAATAGCACACACCTTTTCCAGTGGAGGAAGACTGTAATTATGTTAAGAGTCAGGGGGGGATCATTATGCAGCTGATTATTCTAAAAGAGTCCCTCAAATTTAATGTATTCCCGCCTTCATAAATATGGCCCCACAGCTACCATCAGACAGCTCAACTCACCTCTGTCTGGAATAATACAAAAGTCATTCATTTGCTCATTATGAGACATAAAATGTAAAAAACTATGGACAAAAGGGCAAGGTACTGCAGCCTCCTTTTTAGTTCTACCACCACTTAAAGTGTTTTTTTTTTTTTCTTTACATTTTAGAAATAAAGAAGGCAACAAGGGGCATTTGGTTGTTGTTGATGTGATTGTTTAAAAAACAAAAAAGCCTGTTTTTGGAAACATTATTTGATTATATGATTCCTTGTGGCTGGATTAGGGAGTAAATTATTTTGAAATCATGGTTTTGTAGCTAGCACTTCACTGAAAGAATGTTGAGGGTTCAACTCTAGGGCTGAACCGGGCCTCTCTGTGCAGAGTTTGCATGTTTCTCCCTGTGTCTCCAGGCACTCTTGTTTTCGTCATCAACCCAAAACATGCACAATAGGTAAAATCCCGCTAAGGTCCTGACCCTGACTCTGGAGATTGGTCCCTGAGCAGCTGCACCCCATCCTGATTGGTTGCCCTCGTGACATGGAAGGATAGGTCAAATTTCTCCTACAAGTAATTAATAAAGTATACCATAGCCTTTATCTAGGCATTTCTGAACAATGTCGATTCCTTTTCATCTGCATCATTTTGCTGTGCAACAAATGTATTGTTTTCTGTGCAGACATGTTGTTCACAAACACTTAAAATAGCACTGAGAGAAGGATTTATGCTAATGTGCGACTCTATAGCTATTTGCCTCTGTTGAACCTGATTGGAAATTCTTATGGGACCAGCAGGTGGGCAGTCACTATGCCAAACTGTTCTTATTTCTACCAAAGGCAATTATTTCAGTGCATTTTCCAAAGTGACCACCTTACTTTATGTTAGCATCACTATCTTAGCGATTAATATTGAGTTCCTAAATTTACTGACCACATTACAGAGCATGTGACCACACAATTGTAACTCTACTCCTGTTTCCCAGGACCAACACCATGACGACACTGCTGGACCTGAAGAGCAGTGTGCTGCGGCAGGTGCAAAGGAGCCAGTCCCTGAGGAGTAGACGGGAGCCGCCCCCTCCCACCCCCAGCAGCCCCCTCACACACTTCCCCGAGCCGCTGTCACGCAGGTATGCCCCGCCCCTTCACCACACAGGTACGCCCACAGTCTGTGCCACACTGGTACTCCCCGCCCCTTCACCACACAGGTACGTCCACAGTCTGTGTCACACAGGTACGGTACGCCCCGCCCCTTCACCACACAGGTACGCCCCGCCCCTTCACCACACAGGTACGTCCACAGTCTGTGTCACACAGGTACGGTACGCCCCGCCCCTTCACCACACAGGTACGCCCAAAGTCTCTGTCACACAGGTACGCCCCGCCCCTTCACCACACAGGTACGCCCCGCCCCTTCTCCACACAGGTACACCCACAGTCTGTGTCACACAGGTACGCACCGCCCCTTCACCACACAGGTACACCCAAAGTCTCTGTCACACAGGTACGCCCAAAGTCTCTGTCACACAGGTACGCCCAAAGTCTCTGTCACACAGGTACGCCCAAAGTCTCTGTCACACAGGTACGCCCAAAGTCTCTGTCACACAGGTACGCCCAAAGTCTCTGTCACACAGGTACGCCCCGCCCCTTCACCACACAGGTACACCGAAAGTCTCTGTCACACAGGTACGCCCACAGTCTGTGTCACACAGGTACGCCCCGCCCCTTCACCACACAGGTACGCCCACAGTCTGTGTCACACAGGTACGCCCACAGTCTCTGTCACACAGGTACGCCCCGCCCCTTCACCACACAGGTACACCCAAAGTCTCTGTCACACAGGAATGCCTCCGACTGAAAGGTGTACTTGGGCTGGGCAATATGGTAAAGGACCTCCCCATATTGATCCATCTCACATTTTGATTGATCTTTTTTATTTGCGAAAACAAAATAACAATGGCTTTCTCGATTAATTTCATGAACTGAATCTGAATTAAAATTTAATCAAATGCCCAGCCCTAAATCAAACTTCTAAGATAATAATACATTATTTTAAATGCATAACTGTTCACTTCTGAGAACTCGCAGATTTTTGGTCTATTATTGATTTAATAAGGTATAATGGCCAATATTGTCCACTATGCATTGTGGGATACTCGCAGTGCACTCTATGTACATATATCAGAATCAGAATCAGAATCAGAATCAGAAATTGTTTATTGCCATTGTCAGTGAAATTCACAAACGTAGGAACTTGCTTCGGCGTAGGTGCAACATAAAGCAAAGGATAAAATATAAAAAATATATAAAAAGGCATGCATAAAATTAAGAATAAAATAGACTAAGATAGACTATATACAGAATGTACAGTTGGCAGATAGTGCAATGTGCAATGTGCAAATGAGTAGTGCTAGTCTGTTCGTAGATCAGAGAAAAATTGAATAACCAGTCCAAAGTGCTCTAGCACAGTAGGCAAAGAGACACCTGATGGCACAATAAAGTCTGCATAGAGCAGTGTTAATGCCATAGTACCCTCTGGATGAAGCATAAAGATGATGGTCCTCGGTTGAAGTGACTGAGCAAAGTGCAGTGCGGCTCAAAACTGTTCTTAAGTTTAGTGCAGATTTCTTGTTTTCACCAAGGTCACTCCAACCACACTATTGCAAGCTCCGTCTCAAGCTGAAGTGAGTTCAAATGCTGTCTTCTCGTATCAAGTAAAAGCATTGCACACACAACTGAGGAGCAATTACCCAAATCCTAACAAGAACCAAAAAACTATAATTTATACTTAGCCCAGTTTTGTCTAATTGCAATCAATCTAAAATGTACAAACCAAATTGACATGCTACCAAAAGCATAAAAGGGACTAATGTATACTGGGCGGGCTTTGTAGTGTTCACATGAGCATTGAGTTTCTTTGAATCTTTAATCTGTTCTTGTTATTCTTCTTGTTAAAGCCCCTTTTCTGTTTTTCTGCTCCTGTGAGGTAGCAACAAATGAGGTAGTGTAGGTTAAATCAGCTCTTGATTTTTTTTCTATCTTGTCTTGTTTTGAAGCCAAAAGTAATAGTATGAACCTGGGGTTTCTATAGCAACCTAAACACGGCTGCTGATGCAAACATATACTCGCAATGACGGCGCCGGCTATTTTTAACCCAGAGGATAACCTCAGATGGAATCAGTTTCAGAGTTGAAATTATTGTGTTATGAGTCACCTCTTAAGTTGCTGTTTCAATAAGTCCACTGAGTATTGATTACCTGTCACATGATATGCAGATCTATGCTAATTCAGGACCATCAACTTCATCAACAAATTGGGATTCAGTAGCTCATCTTTTACACTTGATTGTTAAAGGTACACTATGTAGCTTTTCTTGTGGAGATTTGGCCACTTTCTTGACTAATGAATGTTCCACAGTAAGACAATAAACTAAATATATAAATAAATCTAGCTCTAGAATTTATGTTTTTCAAGCTACTGTATTTATTTGGCTATTAAAACACCTGTTATTGAATGAATGTTAAAAAAAAAAGATAATTTTAATGCCATACTACAGAACATTCCATTTAGGGTGTATTCACACCTACCTCATTTGGTCCGATTAAAACAGACCAGAGTTCGTTTCCCCGGAAAGTCTGGACTTTTTTCAGGTGTGAATAGACAAGTGAAGTCTGATCCGAACCAAACAATTGGACCAAGACCCACATGAAGAGGTGGCCTCGGTCTGATTCGGATTCTGGTGCGGTTCGCTTATGGTCTGAATGCAAACGACATACAACATACGCCTTTTTGAGCTACTCGAGCCAGTGTCAGGACATACGACAGTGGGCATGCACCGGGACACGGAGTCCAGAGGGGCTGGCGGCCGTACGGCTCTTTCAGGCAAACCCAACTGCAGCGTAAAGTCTGCGTAGTGCACAATAACAACACATACAGTCATTATTTAACACACAAGCGCCTATTGTGAATGCTTTAGTCTATATTTCTTTCTTTCATGGGTTATGGAATATGGAACTGGAGCAGGGGGACTTTTCTTTCATTAAAATACAAAATCTTAATCTCTCAGCACATGTTTTTGAGTCTTTATAAGGATATAGTCTACATAATGATTTTTCAATTACCAAACTAATTAACATAAAAATATAAATTGTGATTAATCAGTTAACTTGTTTCATTGTGATTTAAATTGACAATCACGTGATTAAAAGTGCCAAAAGCTAAACTCAAAGCGGCAAAAACATGACAAAAACATGACTTAAAGTGACAGAAACGTGACAAAAATGTGACTAGAAACAACAAACATGCGACTTAAAAGTGTCAAAAGCATTAAAAAAGTGAGAACCTTTTTTTTTTCATTAATTTGTCAGTTCATATTTCAGTATTTTTATCAGTTCTCCTGGTTGTTTCAGAAAAATTGAGAGTTGATTTTTTTCCCCAAATTGTGCAGCTTGTTGCAACCTTAATAATCATGTTTAACAATTGACCAATTAATTTTGACATCCCTAATGATCAGTTTACTCTAACACGATGTCCTGCGGGGATTTGCCCACATATATAAGGATGTGGTGTGTGAGTGATTGATGTTGGTCAAAGGGACGATGTCACAGATTGTCATCATCACTTGACAACAAAATGCTCTCTTGCCGGTTTAATAACAATAATAAGAAGAAAATCTGTCACTATCCATTTAACCTGTCAATGTTCAAAATGTTATCCTTGATCAGTTTAAACCTTCTGTGTTTTATTGTCAGCATATATTCACAGCTTGTCTCATTTCCCATGCTCCACAGTGCTACACAGCCTCCCCGCTGTGCCTCAGCCGTGCTTGTGACGCTCACTGTGCCCTTACCATCAGGCGCTGCTTGTTAATCTTTGTTATTCGTTCTGACTGCAGCTGATCCACCTGCACTCGCCTCTAATGGAGAATTTGCAAATGAGACCCTGTGTGTTCAGGCAGCTCCCTTCCACCATCACTGGGGTTTCCGAGCGCGGACAGCAGGCACACAATGGAGGTCAACTTTTTAATACAGTCCAGTGATTACATCCGCATAAGCCCTGCCAATGAGGATTTGAACGTAATTTCTTCAATAGCAGAGTTGTCATCTCCAAGAGTCGGAAACGTAGTCGTCTCTTTTGTTTTAGGAATTGGGGCTCTTTTCCGTCTCATTAATGGATGTGACTCCTGTGTGTCGTTTATGTCATGACTTTTAATTAAGAGCAGAATAACTCATTTGCATACAATGATTAGAAGCACGCTGATGCATATTCAGACACATCCTTTCGTGTTTTTACAACAAATTTATGGAAATCAACCAAGACAAACGTCGATATAAATAATTAACACTGTCATTGAGGAATATTGGTAGTGGTGTCATCTGATTATCATTATTGGAATGATTTTAATAAATGTAAAAACAGTCATCTACATTTTGACAAAATCATATGGCACATCATACCGTTTGTAATAGACACAACGCATTAACTACACTTTTTGCACACACAACCCATGTTTATCTGTGATCGTAACATCACTTTTATTTAAACTCCCATTAAATATGACAAATCATAAGATAAACATATTATCATATTGTATATTTTGTGTCATAACAACAGTCTGTATTTTTGTTGGCGTCCCAGTGGTTAGAGCACTCATCCACCCAAAGGTCGAAGGTTTGATTCTCAGGGAAGACACTTCAGTCCCCTTGGCTTGGGGGTCGGAGGGGCTGATGGCTCGGATTTGCAGCCTTGCTTCTGTTAAGTAGACTAACAAGGCAGCAAATCTGCGTCCAGGGCAGTGAATGTATAATGACAACAATGTAGAGCTTCAAGAGACTTTAAGTAGCATTTAAAGCTCATTACAAGTGTAAACTATTGTCTATATTTTAGACTGAAGAGAGACACTTCTCCTCATTGCTGGCCCTTGACCTCATCAAACATAAATGTCATTACTGTTCCCTGAGACCTCTGGGTTCAGTTCTTATAATAATTACTGCACAGAGACATGATAATGAGGTTTGACCATTCCACTTCTGCCACTCAATTACAGCACTGTCCATTATTGAAGACAAACATTTTTACTGTTTACCATCACTACCCCCCCCCCCCCCTAAAATACAGTGTAAGATTAGGATATCCTTTATAGGATGTGCGGAGATTACATTTTAGTGTGGCTATTTTTCTACACATATAGACTACACACAGTATAAACCAGTAGGGGAGGCACAAGTCTCGAGATTGAATTGGATTTTGCGAATTCACATAGAGTAATCTCTCGAGAATTATTTAATACATTGTTTTTTCAGTGCAACTAATGAAGAATGCAGTAGTTTTCCTTGAACAATTATTATTTAAGAGAATATCCAGTTTTAAAACCATGTCGTTTGTGATTGTCTTATAATGCCATATTTTATTTGTTATGCAGAAAAGTTACCAAAGGAAAGCTGTTCATTAAGCTTGCTTTTTCTATTTTTTCCGATTAAACAACTTGAATTTTTATATTATAAAAAAGTTCAATAAAAGAAAAAAAACAACTATGAAAATCTTGTCTCGTTCTCGTCTCCTATCTTGTGACGAGTCTCGTCTCATGAAAATCTCCTTAAACCCCTAGAAACTACATATAAACATAAGCTCATGAAGTGATATGCTCAATCCTATTTAACCTGACTAGATCAATGTTTCCCAACCAGGGGTACGGGGACCCCTGGGGGAATGCCAGGGGGTACTTGGAATGGTTTCATGTTTTAAAAGAAAATGAAATGTACTTTTATCTGAATAAAATAGTGTTATTAGTTGTAAATTTTGTATATTTTTGGAGTATCTTGGACCATAAATATAATTAAAACAAAAAATATAATAGTATTAATCGACAAGATGTGATAAGTAAACCTTATTTGCCTGAAACTCAAGTTAAGGCGTACTCTGAGTGTGAGACAAAGCTTAGGGAGCACTCGAGACAAAAAAGGTTGGGAACCACTAGACTAGATTACTTCACAATTTAGCAGCGTTTATAACACAGAAATGAACCACGATTGATCTATTCCTGATTTCCATTTGATTTTATGGTTTCTTATTTAAAATAAACAAAGTCATGGTAGGCCTTTAACTCTCCAGCACTATTTAACACAAAATTATACACTTTTTCCAATGTGTATAATTGGAAAACCAATTGCATTTACAGACTGAGGGTTGACTGTAGACTATGTTTATTTACCAAAACATACAGTACATATACATACAAACTATATAGTTTACATTGTTTAGAACCTGATCCTAGACTTCTACTTCCATCTACTCAACTCTTCTCAGTTAGTTTTGTTTAAACACTTAAAATTAAATTAGTTCATGGGTTTATTTATGTATTTATTGTGTTGTACAAGGACATGAAAGCCTAATTGCTTCATTTAAACACATTTCAACAAATAAGTTTTGGGGAAAAAATAGACTTGTTCCCTAGCAACATCAAATCAGATTGTTATTACGACGGCGTGAGCGTGCTGAAAGCCGGAAAATACAAAGGTACAGAGATAATCAGTTTGGAAATGTTGGATCATTGCGAGGCGGAGTTGTAATGGGTCGGACTTTATTTCTGCTCATGAACACACCGTTCCCCAAAGCCCCAAACAAAAGGCAGCAGACTGTCTGTACAAATCCGCAAGCTGTTTGAGTGACAGAAGCGGAGGCCACGTCGTGAGAAAACACAAGAAGACTGAAAAATGTGGCAAGAAACAGAGAAATGTGAAGTTCTTACAATCAAACCGGAGCTTATTGGTCTAAAACGTACTCGTGAGTCACACAGTGTTAAACAAAAAGCCATCCAAGTAACGTCAGACAAGCTGGCTTTCATGAGAGTAATTCACTGATTAGACAAGGCAGAAAAAACTTCACCCTTCAACAATCTTAACTTCACACATGTTGGAAAATATAGAATATTCAACCTAAAATGCTTGCTCTAATATTAAGAGACTGACTGTTACGACCCAGATGGACCAAACACATTAAAGAGGATACAGGAGTTAAAAGGGTTACAAAATATAAATAGTTTTTAAGTCAATCTTAATTTACTTTAAAATAATATCAAAAACCCATCCCGTGACCAAAAACAAAGTACAACAGAACAGCAGGTGGAGCTGGTGAGCCGGCCAAACAGAACAAAAAGATGTGGCACTGGGCCAACCCCGTACAGGGCCATAGAAGCCAGTGCCGACATCATTAACTGAAAGGCAAAAATGTTCCCAAACTAACCTGAGCAAACAGAAAGGGAAAATGGGGCCACCGGTTCCACCAGGTCAAAACAAAAGGCTACCAGCGGCGTGCACAGAGCAGCAGCCAGTGCATGGAGCGTGCATGGAGCGTGCGTGGGGCGTGCGTGGGGCGTGCGTGGGGCGTGCGTGGGGCGTGCGTGGGGCGTGCGTGGGGCGTGCGTGGGGCGTGCGTGGGGCGTGCGTGGCAATGGACGCGCACCTCAGGTGCGTAAGGCGAGGCAGTGTGCAGCGAGAACGAGAGAGAGAGAGTGTGTCAGACATCAATCAATCAATCAAAGTTTATTTATAGAGCCCTTTACAACACCAAAGTGCTTTCCAATAAAATACAGAAAAATACAAATAAAATGCATAAAACCATAATACAATACATTCACGATACAAAAATAAAGATAAGTGTCACAACACTACTGAGTGTTAAAGCCAGTCTGAACAAGTAAGTTTTAAGGCTTGATTTAAATACTAAAAAAAAAAAAAAAAAAAGATAAATAAATAAAAAGGTCAAAGTCTGAGATGGCTGAGAGGCTTTCAAACCAACTCACCAAGCTTTGTGGATGAGAGCGCAGTCATGTTTTGTGCAATGCCCTATTTGCTCTAAAACTTTGAAATAAATCTTTATGTGTATTATTTTGGCAAATGGTTGGCTCAAACAAAATATCAGTCACTGCTAGAGATTTAAATAAAATCTACTAACCAAAAACAGTGAAATAAGATACGAATTGCTAACTGGACTAAAACCAAATCTAATCCAATTCAGTTCTAAATGCAACAGTTTCATTTGATTTCTTTAATTGGCATCCACCCAAGAATGTCTATTATATGCGACACCCATGGCCATCCGAAACCATTAACCATGTGACACCTGCTGTGCCGAGCCACTGTCGTCATTTGTTTACACAGGCGTGACATTTGGATAAAGAAAGTAAAACACAGACAAACTCTAAAACTGGTTACCCATTGCGCCCAAACACTGCAATGGCAATGCTGTGTATTGACTTCTCTCATACACAAGTCGCATTGACATATTGTGGACAAAGCTAACAAGCATAGCAACAGTAACCGTGTAAGAGGCAGATCCGGCTCCCTTTTATTTTGCAAATCCCTGCCTCTTCTGATTAAAGTGGAAAATTTGTCTTGCGCAAAAAAAAAACAAAAAAAAAACACACATTTCTGGAATGATAACCGAGAGACCAAATTGAATTCCTGTTTTCATTCGCTCTGTGAGATAATGTATGCAGCTGCGTATTAGCTGTGATTGGATCCGACGATGCTAGAACCCTGACCGGTCTGCGCAACGTGACCACCATTAGGTTCGGTCTGGACCTCAGGGGTTCGTCTCCCGCTTCCCCGCCGTACCTGAAGTGTAAAGGCACAGCTATATATTGTGGCTAATAAAGGGTGGTCCCCAGAGGCGTCGCCAGACCAATTTTACCGGGGCTTGAGCCCCGGATGTTTTACGCCCAGCCCCGAATGAAATTATTTCCCAAAATTATTGTGATTCTGATTCAAAGTCCGCACTGTAACATTGCACTTTATGATGAGCGGGACTCAGCGCTCCGAGAGCGAGGCGCGAGAGCGTGCGCTCTGTGCTCTAGGCTCGTGCGCTCCGACAGCGAGCCTCGTCCGCTCCTTGCGCGGGCCTCGGACGCTCCGTGCGCGGGGCTCGGACGCTCCGTGCGCGGGGCTCGGGGCTCGGACGCTCCGTGCGCGGGGCTCGTCCGCTCCATGAGGGGTGCTGGTGCAATCGGCGAGTCATTCAAGCCCGCCTCAGCGCTTCTGCTGCTCTCAGCCCCTTTTCCATGCGCTCCTTATCCACATCCTCCAGACAGTTCTGAGAAAAGTCCCACCTGAGGCTGGCGCCTCATGGCTCCGTGTCGGTCCACGCATTTTACTCTCTCTCTCTTCACAAAATCGCAGAGTGCTCTGGCTCACTGCAGCGACAGAAGAGCCTCTACCTCTCAACCTCTAATTCATCCTAACTAATTCATCCTAACTAATTTGTCCTAGACAAGGACCGAGATGTGTCCAATATTAATTTTCTCTATAACCTGCACAGCCTCAAAATTGCAACTGCACTTTGAGGCAGTCAAAACCCACCGTCCCTGATCAGGGACAGTTTCAGAGTTTTTACATACATGCGTCATTCATTAAAAACAAATGTTTTCAATACAGACATGTTATATGTCATTTGAAAGTTTAGAGTCACCACTAAACGTCTAAAATGTTCAACCCTCGCTAAATCACCTCACAAAATACTTGTAAACTATCGAACTGTAACATAACCAAACTGTTCATCTCTCATTTCTTACCTTTCGTTGGCTCCTCCAGACACAAACAACATCCAATCCAGAAGTGTGTGGACTCTTTCTGCCCATCACAGTCCACAAAATAAGAACATCCAGTTGTTATTTCAAATCATATAATCCATTTGTTGATATCCACCCGTAAACGCATCTTCTTAATTTGACAGTAACACAAAAGCAATAAAAACATAACTGTTGCGCATCACTTTGCAGAGATATCTTCGGCTTGGGTATGTTCGTTTTCCTCTCAGTCTTGTCTTCAAAATGAGCCTATCCGTGCAATTTTCCGTCGAGTACTTCTAGAGGGAGAGCACTTAGAACAAAGCGAACGAATCCATTTTGACACGAGAGGAGCGTCAGCTCCGCGTGCGTAATGGCGTCACAGCTTGGAATGCCATTGGTGAGTCAGAAAGTCTATCACATATTCTTCTGGCCAATCACCACAGCTTTCAAATGAGGGGCGGGACTTGCAGGTTCATTGAGTGCAGGAGCTGATTGGTCCGTGCGTAAAGAGACAAAGGCACCGTTTTACGCATCATTTACGCAGCGGAAGGTCTTTACGCACGGCCTGCCTTTGATTTGAGGAAGTTTATGAAAAAAATAATCTATAAGGGATATTTATAGTCACCAAAATGACCAAATGTGGTTTTCAGGGTCATTAGAGGCAAAATGCATGGAAAGCAGTTTGGCACATTTGGCACAGAGAAGGACCTCTTGTTCGGATTAGGGTTATTTCATACAAAAAGCTGCTCAACGTCAAAATGGTTGGACCTAGAAATCAGAAATTCCACACAGTTGTTGTCAACAAGGTGGACAGCTGCTGTGGTGAGTTTCAATTGCACAGCATGAAGTATGTCTTCAGGAAGACATTTTTGTTTTCTCTTTTGGGGTGTGTTTGAACAGGTGTACTGCCGGTTGTGTTTCACTCAGACAAAGCACAGCTTCTGAAACTAGAAGGTCTTAGCTTTCAAATGACACATCATACAAGCCTATAGACTGTAAGTTAGCCATGCAATAAGCTTTTTCATTTGGGTATGTACTTTTCGAGAAAAACTGCCAAAATGAGGTGGGTCTTAACAGGTTAAGTACAAGTGAAAGTTAGTTTACTGCAGCGGTATCCGTGCTTCTTCAGGGACCGTCAGCAAATTACTGCACAATGATGCAAAGAAACAAAAATCCTACAGTGCATTTTTTTTTTTTTTTGTAGGGCATTTGACCCAGTGACCCCAAACCGCCTTAATAATATGACTTTATATTTGGTTAGTGGTTCTCAAACTATAGGTGAGGGTTCAAAAGTTTCAAAAAGTATAAAATAATATTTACTAATTTGTTCTTAATCCAATGAAACATGTGCAATTTTATAAAATGCAGTGGGTGACCAGCTCCGTGATAATTGGAAAAATCTGTAAATTACAAAATTAGGAAGAAAATTGGGAACCTAAGTTGCGTGACTTTCTTCTTTTTTTCATTTTTGGGACAGTAATATTGTAATACAAATATATCAGGCGTTTAGCTCTGTAACTAGTAATACATAATTTATTACAATTTTTACTTTTGTGTTTTAAATTCTATCCATCTATCTATAATACATTGTATTTATTTATTTTTTTATCGCTGGTTGACGAACATTAAACATAACTAGATAATAGACCAGTTTGCAAAGATGAAATCCAGAAGGTACAATCTCATGGTCCCACCTTCTCACAAGTAACAGGTTAAACAAGTAACACAATGACAGTCAACGGAGTTCAAAACAATAATTGTTGTTTTGTAATAAAAGACTCATGTGTACCTAGAAAAAAATTTTATTTTTTAGTTGCTCAAAACCTCTTAAAATGCACCAGAATACAAGAAATAAGTCTCCCTTGGGAAAAAAATTCTGGGGGCGGACCCCCAGACCCCCCGTCAGGATTTTCCGTGATGACTTAAAGAACACACCGGGCTAAGCCCCGGATCTCAGCAAATCCTAGAAACGCCCCTGGTGGTCCCCATGGACTCTGCCCCCATTTGCATAATGTGATGGGAGCTGAAGCACAGGGGGGCAGGCGGAGGGTGGGAGACAGACAGCTTGGCAGATCCCGGCGGTTCGGCTATGGGCCTGACCGTTCATTTGCATACAGTCTGCCAGAGATACCCCACAGAGAGAGCGAGAGAGAGAGAGGCCGGTGAAGGCTTTAAAAATGAGGATTGGGGCTGTGTTACGTAATGCTTCTATTTGAGGGTTTCGTCTTGCCACGCTTGACTCAATTGGTTGAAGCAGAAAGTTTGTACCCCAGAAATTGTTTGTAATATGTTGCGTTCCTGTTATGCAATTTAATGATGCCAAACTCCTAAATGTAGGGCACAGGCTGATACTGTTTTACTTGAGGGGTGAGGAGTTCTTTATTTTTATAATTAATCATGGGTTTCAGCTTCCTGTTATAGGCAATATTTTGAGGGCCATTCAAAAGATATAATTTTTGTTTTAAATTGTTTAAACAACAGACATAGACAACAGTCCCAATTTCTCATAATTCCAAAACCCATGGATACCAAAGGGAAAAGACACAAATTGAAATGTGCACACATTTAGGGATTAATTTATTTATTGTGGAACGTGTCAAAAAGTTGAGACACTATGTAAAAATTGTTAACATGGCAGTTAGATTAAATGATTAATAATTTTCTTTGTTGTTACTGTCGACAAACTATATTAATTTCCTGGATTAACATCTTTTCAACTGACAAGGTCAAGTATCAGAACTGCCACCCTTTTGGCGCGATATGTCAAAACATATCTGATATGTTTGCACTGAAAGGGAGGACCTCGCACTTTGACACTCAGTAATTACTTACCTCGACTGAATAGATTAATGTAATCAATTGATCAAAACCCTTACCATTTTTTATGTCTTTCTGTGAGGCCTGCCAAGGTTTTAAAAAGCAAATCTATCCGATCTAAATTGCATCTCGTTATCACACAAGTTAACGGCGATAGAAAACAGTGTGTGGTGTATGAGCTGGAGAGGGGTGAGGGGGGGGGGTTCCCTGGGTGTCTATCCAGTTAGTCCCTCTGCTGTCTCCATGACAACTGGAGTCAACGGGAGGCCGGGGTTTCACACACCTGAGACGAGGGAGAGAAGCCATCATCGCGCATACACCTGCTAATCAGAGCACGGACACGAGCAGTAAACACCCACAGCTTACTCCGACTACACTCTTGATCCGATTTTTGTCTGGCTTCTCCAGAGAATCGATCAGACCGCTCTTGTCCCCGTCTACACGCAGGCCGAAGAACCAAACAGGTGCGAATGAGGGGCAAAGAGACCTTCAGGAATGTCCGATATTTATAGATTTCATTTGTCATGTTCTTTCTTTATTTGACCATCTAATTACTTAAGGTGATTTACAGATTTATTTACATAGCTGGAGTGCTCAAAGAAGTTACGCAGAATTAAATACAATCCGTGACATTGTTTACCATTAGCAATAAAACATAGTAGCTGCAATTGCTAATAAAAATGTTCATATGGTAATGGCACTTTTGGCACGTAAAGAAAAGCAATATCCCATTTATGATCAGCATTTGGAACATGCATTATTTACTCTCCACAGCGCAAATATGCACATTAAATTGAAAGTTGTTTTTTCTTTACCAAAATAATGAAACAACACAAACTTTTACGTGCTGGATGTCGTTTTTTTGTGCAGTTGAATGCCTGAGTGAAGTGTTACATGCAGCTGAGATCTAAGTACTATCGGAAAACTCCAGATTTCAATCGAAGTTCCCAGGTTTACATGCATTTTGAAAATCCTGTGAACATCAGAGTAGACCGGTTCTATGTTTTTTTCTAGCACGGAGTAGTGGCAAACCATCCCCTGATGTTTCTGCAAATGTACAATGTTTTTAAACCATCCTCATATATTTTACATTTTCTCTCTTTGGTACTTGCTTTTTATATTATCAAATGCTATTTCTGGACCTGTTTTATCTGCTCTTCCTCTCTGGCAGGGTTTCAGAGGAGAGCGCTGAATTTTTTGAACGCGTCAATGGCATCATGCAGAAGCAGGAGAACATGCTGCGCGCCGCCCAGGCCGAGGTAACCCTTCAAACAAACCTCCACTTTCCGCCCCTCTGCTCCCCGGCGCCAGAGCCTTGTTGTAGATATAGCGAGGGTAGAATCGACCATATTTGCCTGTATGACGTGTCCAGACAGAAGGGTCGGGGTGCGCGGGGCGGCAGGCTCAGCTGTGACAAGCTGCTGTCTGCAGTCCACAAGCCCGGGGTTTTCATTTGGGTCAGAGCTGATGGTGATGCAAATATGGATTCATAAACATGAATGTGCTATAGGGTTATGTTCACATATTCAGTGTGGTACATGTGCGTAAGACAAGCCAAAGCACATTAAAAACACACTTAATATTACGAGACATTACTACACATGTTTATTTTGATTTTTCACTATGGATTTTTACTTGTTAGACTTACAGATTATTGGACATGTCGAGCTATTTATGATCAATTTCAGAGTGTATTAGTGCACTAAACCTGGTTTGCTTGTTTATTTTGGATCCGTATTATTCTTTCTTCTCATCATAAAAACTATTATGATGAAAAACACGATACTCTTTGAGCAGTAACAAGCTCTTCTATGTCAGAACTAGATAAATTGTGTTACGGATATTTCATTTTAGTTTCTTTACTTTTGATAACAATATTTCTTCTGTTGGTAGGCTGCATCTCTGTAATGAAAGAATTTTCTTTTGAGGATGAATAAAAGTAATTGAAGTTCTTAGAAGGAAAACATGGCAAATAATGTTAAAATTACAGTATTTCATTTATTTGGGCAAAATGTCATGTATATTTATCTAATCCACAAAACTTTAAATCTATACCTATACAGTATGTTGCTTTCTGGAGATTACACATCACTTGCATAATTCCATGGAAAATAAAAAAATTAAAGCCATACTTCAGAACATTCTCCATAGCTATAGATACGTTTCATCAACAAGCACGAAACAAGCAGGTGGAGGCTCCTTGGGCCAAGTTGGAATCTCTTTTGTGGAGATGCAAGCCCACTCACAGTACGGACAAAGTTTGTATTCATGTCAAATTTCAGACAATTGTATAAAGTGATCATCAGTGACAGATATAATACAATGCAACAACAGAATGAATCCATATTTTTCCATTAACCTACAGTGATCAACCCACTGTCACTGCAGATGGCACCAGGCAGGGCATCACGCATAAAAATCTGAGCAAAGCAAGATAAGGCAAAACCATTTCCTGTCGAATGTGTGCAGAACAATAACACTGCACCCTTTTTATGACTTGAAGTGTTCTTGGATTGAGTGCCGCTCGTGTTAAATGCCACAGAAAAAGTCTGGAGTAGAGTTTCTTTGTGCAGGTTTCGTTTCATTTATTGATTGTCGACTTCAATACTTTGTGTAAGCCCGGTCTCTCACCTCGGCCGACCTTTAGCGGCGTAGAGTTTTGAAAGTATTTTTTCTGTGATTTTTGTCCAGAGCCAAAGGGGGCCGTGCACAGTGCCTCCACCTCAGGAACACGTGGACCAGGCCTTCATCATGGAGCGGATCAGCCGGACCGAGGTGAAATCCATAACCTTATCTGAACCAGCGTCGTTGTCATTACAGCAAACACAATTACTGCTCATATAATTTAATGTTACGAAATGTAATCATACTAGGGTTTTAAAGAATCGGATGGGACCCTAGGATGGACGTCATGATATAAAATGTCTTTGTTACGATTTAAAAAAACAATATGATTTAACGATTATTCACGATTACTGAGACCATACCCAAACAACTGTAAAATCTTTAATTTTCTTTTCTTTTTTTGTGACCAGCTTTACAAAATGTAACTTTCTGACTGACAAAATACAGCCAGATAAAGAAGTTATTTACAAATAGATGTATTTTTTTAACTATAGATTGAGTGAAAAGATGTTAAAAAGGTATTTTATTTTAAAAAATAATCGCAATTATTACTTTTTTAGTCTTATAATTACATTGTGACTGAATATTCCCATTTATCAATTAACCAAATAGCTCAGAGTCAGTCTTAATTCATAAACGATATTAAATTGACCGTATTCCCATTTTTGGAGGTAATGATGGATGAATGAAAAATATTTGTTCAAATTCATAATGATTAGACTAAATAGTAAGCAGATCTTATAAGTAATTCAAAAGAAAAGCTGGTCACAACAAAAGTATTTCTATAAATGTCATCATAATCCATTTAATGTCAGTGGCACCAATGTTCGTGAGAATCAAGGCCATTAACATCACCATTACCAGACAATTCAAGTGTATGTTCAACTTGTTGTTTGCAGCTGGATCTACTTTATGAGGAGGCGGTGTACACAGTGGTGAACCGAGTGGGCGTGGCACCTCCAGAGCACGTGAAGAGTGACGAGGAGCTGTTCGCTTATCTGCTGAAGGTACAGGCTGCTCCACGAACTGCTCGCGACACTGTTACTCTGCGTTATTAGGCTGTTGTTTGTTTTTCTGACACTACGAGGATTAAACATTAGAGTCACACTTGCAGTATTAATATTCAGCTGTGTTACATCTGTTCATCACATCCCGCTGTTTGGAAACACCAGAGACTTAAGTCTGTCTCTTCTAATAGACACAGCACTTATTGTGGGTTTTACACAAAAATATGATTCTAATATTGATTATATTTTCAGGTGTTTGATATGGGTGAAGAGGAGCATGAGATCATTCTTCAAAAAGTGCAAGAATCTAAGGTTAGATTCATAAATAATAAATAGCACATTTTCATCGAGGCTATTCTCCAAATGCAATGCAATAAAATGTGACCTATCTGACTGCATGACTCAACCAACGAGAACTAAACTACTCCAGAACATATTAGTAAAGTTAACTCAAAAATGTGGAAAAGTGATTCACTAATGTTGCATGAAGAACCCAAAGTGAGTCACCAAAGCCTTTGAATAAGCAATAAACCAAATTAACAAAAGGGAGAAAAAGGAAATCACAAATCAATTTATCAGGAACAACAAGTTCAGTACAAGAAGCAATCTGCATGCAAACACTGAGGATTGTTCTTGTTCTTCTTTAAAGTTATGTTACACTGTGCTTATAACAGGGCTGTAATTCTTTAGTCGTTTAGTCAATTAATCAGTCGACTGTCATTATTTTATTTTGATTAAAAGGATTTATATGGAAAAAACAAGAAAAAACAAGAAGCTATGGAGTTAGCTGATGATTTTGGACTGAATCATGAGTTTAATCTACCTTATTCATATCTAACATATAAATACATTGTTTACTAGTACTTGTTGGTTGTTTTTGCATGAACCTCTGTGCATTTGTGGTAATTGAATGCAGTTTGGGTTAGCTACATGGAGATACTTCGTAGTTTTGATATATTTTTGCCACACACTCTTTTAGTCTAATCAATAATTTCTTTAGTCAACCACAGCCCTTGCTTTAAATATGTTTAATTGCGCTGTAATGCACTATTGAGAACATAAAATTGCTTAATATTGCTGAATACTTAAGGGATTTGTTGGCATTTTGTTCACAAAATGCCGGATCAAGTCACTTAAGGAGTGCAGTTTTAGCTGGATTATTGAGATTCTTTTTGGACTTGTTTCCCACTGTGATATTAACTGTTGTTTTTCAGATGTACTTTTGAATCGGAGTAAAAGGTTATTTTGTGAAGTGGGCACATAGCGGTATTGTGTGTTAAATGCTCTTGTGAGGGGCTCAGCACAGCTGGGTCCTGAGTGCTGCTCTGACAGTTTGTCCAGTGTCTGCCGCAGTAATAAAGTGAAAGTGAAAGCCTGCAGAGCTACCGTCTGAGACCACGGATCACCACAAACATTTCTCCAAATTCAGACATGCACTGGATCAAAATGTTATTTGTAGCTTGCATGTTTCTGCATAGCTTTGCTTGATTAGCACCTTTATGACTTACTGTGTCTTTCTTCACTTTATAGGTACACTGTTGTATTATAGCTATGTTTAAGAAATAAATACTAACAGCAGCAGAAATATGAAGAGGAGAAAAGATAGTAGCGTTCCTGGGTGGGATATGAGGAACACTTGTGGCTTTATTAGTGTTTTTGGCAGTTGTAGTTATAGATGTGGTAAATATCATCATAGTTGTATTGTATGTATGTATGTATGTTGTAATAGCTGTAGTGTTTGTTAGGGTTAGGAATGTCGATGTTGATGCTGTTGTTTAGGGCTGCAGCTAACGATTATTTTCGATTAGTTGTTTAGAACACACTATATTTGACCAGATGAAGCTGAAGTCAAGCTGTTTGAGGACCTGGTGGAGAACGTTTATGGAGAAACCATCAGATACAAAAATGTGCGCATCATTTTCTTGCAACTCAATTTGACTCAAAAGACTTGTATAGACCAGTTAGCAATTACTCGATTACTAAATTATTAGGCGATTTTTTCAATAATCGATTAGTTGTGATTAATCAATGAACTTGTCACAGCCCTACTGCTGTTGTAGTTGTTGTTGCAGTAGTTGTAGCTGTAGTAGTAGTTATTCTTGTTGTAGATGTTTTTGTTGTAGTTGTAGTTGCAGCTGTAGTAGTTATTGTTGCTGAAGATGTTGTTGTAGTGGTTGTAGCTGTAGTTGTTGTTATACTAGTTGAATTTGTAGAACATACCTAGTAGAGCCATTCCAAACACACACATGAAAGTGTCTTACCCAACGTTAAAAGGAAAGATAAAATGTTGCTTTTTTTGAAGTATTGCCATCTCCACTTTAATCAAATCATTTTAAAGTAGTAGCACTAGAAGCAGCTCTATCATTTGTCAATCTGTGTCTAATATTTGGTATTTTTATTTCATTACAGCGCGCCAGCTTTTCTTTGCGAGTGTCTGTATTGAAAGCAAAGAATCTCATGGCCAAGGACGCCAACGGTGAGCTCTAAAAAGTGCTCAATAAACCTATCTAATACCAAGTACTTGAATGGCAACAAATGCAGCTCAAAAAGGCTTTAGAAAATGTTTTTAATTGCTCTTTGAAATTGTGTGTCTGTCTAGGATACAGTGACCCTTATTGCATGCTGGGAATTCTGGAGGGTCAAAGCCCACATGACACAGAGGAGAAGAAAGAGAGAAAGTTCAGCTTCAGGAAAAGGAAGGAGAAACTGGAGAAGCGTTTAAGCACAAAGGAAGCGTTACCAGCACGATGTATTCAAGTGACCGAAGTAAAACCAGAGACACTCAACCCTGTGTGGGACGAGCACTTTGTTTTGTAAGTATGAACGACTCTATACCCAATTCATGTATAAATCTCTAAATAAATGTAATCACGGCATCCTTCAACAATAAATGAACTTTTCTTAATCTTTACATGCACAACGTATCGGCCTAATTCTTGCTAGAAACAAAATAAACCTCAAAATCAGTCCAGCTCTGCCCTTAATCTTCTAATGTAATTGTGAGATGTATTTGTGTCGTAAAAGAGATATTAAATTATGATTTTGTTTTTCTGTTTTTAGTGAAATTGATGACGTCCACAATGATCTGCTACATCTGGACATATGGTACGATGACTGCGCTCCACGTCAACCACCAGATGTCTTTAATACCAATGTTACATTCCTGCCTTTTGGCTTATTAATTGTTTTGCGATTTATTTTTATAAACTAGTTTTAGTGTAATCTTTTTTTTTAAAGGTGCACTGTGTAATTTCTCTTCATGGAGATATTACTGCTTTGTCTAAAATGTTCTACAGACAGTTTTGGGAAGAATACTTTGAAAATGTTTTTAGTTACAAAACATGCTTTACAACACATTCCATTATATGGTCCAATCAGAGGACTGCATTCTGAACCTGAATACTTACAGTGCTTTTCACTTTAATTTGCATTGTTTGTTTCACCGTTTAATGTGTTTATTTATCACCTGTTATAGAAGGAAAAATCACACACGCACAACAAGACCAGCATTCTTCTGTTTTTTCTCCCTCAAATTGTGCAAAACCTAAATTCCTGTTCATTTGATTTCATGAGAGCAATCGTATTCTCAATAACATCCAAGGATTTTCATTTTTCGTACATGAATTCTGTTACTTCCCAACTCTGTCCACAATATGGCAACTTATCCATTTTGCATTTATTCAATTGTTGTTCAAATGTTTTATTGCAAAAAATGCATTCTTACTATGAGTGGGGTCGCTCCTCCACAGATCTGGCCTGTAACTTGGCTTTGTGGCACAACATGCTTGTCTCCATGGCGATAAAAGTTGAATGCCAGATTGTGCAAAATGCTAGGCAAGCAATAATTTCACCATGGAGACCAGCTGATGTATGACTCTCAACCAGAAAAGTTACATAGTGCACCTTTAATCAAAATTTTTTATCGTAGTTGTGCGATCCATCTGTTTGCAGTGTCAACTACAAAGCTCATGTGGGTTTATTTATTAACTCTAATAATGTCTCCCCTCTTGTGTTCAGGGATCATGACGACGATGTGTCTGTGGCTGAAGCGTGTAAAAAACTGAATGAAATCAGTGGTCTTCGAGGAATGGGCAGGTACGTCTATGTAACCAATCTTGATTATAATCCTCATAAAGATTTAATAAATGTGCTTAAATGTCCAGACCCTTTATTAAACTGACCTCTTCTCTTTCTGTGAGTTTCTCATTAGTGATTTATGTCCTTAGTCTCTGGTAGAGTGAGTCATGCACCTGAGAATGGAGCAGAATGAAAACACTGTCCACTTGTTTGTGCAGTTCCTCTGACACAAAGTCCTTTCACCTGACTTAGAGATGGTCTTATAGGAGTCTATTAGCAATAACGCTGTGTACACACGGGGCAGCAGCTGAGCCAGGTCAAGGGGAGGCAGTGAAAACAAGCTCTAATGAAAAGCTCAAAGACTAGTTACTGCTAGAGGATTGGGTATTCAGTGGTCAAAAGTGGTTGGATACTATTGGTATTAATACTTGAGTACAAAAGGGCTCATGTATTTTTAAACTACACAGTTCAAGTGCAAAGTTCTATGTTGGTTTGTATATTTGCAGTGATTATCGCATTTATGGTGGGGAAGGTTGCAGCAAATAGTATCAATAATAGCAGTAATACTACTAGTTATAGCTGCGTAGTAACAGTAGCCGTAATGTGAAGAAGAAAACGTAGTAGTAGCAGCAGTAGTAGCAGTAGCAGTAGTAGCAGTAGCAGTAGTAGTAGCAGTAGCAGTAGTAGCAGTAGCAGTAGTAGTAGCAGTAGCAGTTGAAAGCAGCATTAGTTGTTGTATATAATTTAAAAAACAGGTTTACTCATGTGTTGATAGTTGTATTTTCAGATGAAGTAATATTGTTTTTGCAGTAAACACGCTAGAGTTGAGTGCAGATTTTGAATACTATTTACAATCTGTGGCTGTATAAGAAATGGGTAATGTCTGGTCCAATTAAGAAAGTAAGAAGAAGGAAAATGCTTCATATATAGTTTGTGTTGCTTTTGTGACAGGTATTTTAAGCAGATAGCAAAATCAGTGCGCGCCAACGGTTCTGCTTCTTCAGGATCTGAGGAGAATGCGGATGACTTTCTCGGCTGCATCAACATCCCTTTGAATGTGAGTGAAAATATACTCTCAAAAGTGCCAAACTGTGGATTTGAAAACATCTCTAAATAAGCTGTCTGCGGTAGATAAAAGAGGTATTTTGAGCCTGTTATATTTGTGCAGGAGATGCCAGTGTCCGGATATGACACCTGGTTCAAACTGGAGCCGCGTTCGAGTGCGTCCAAAGTTCAGGGAGAGTGTCATCTGATCTTAAAGCTCTTCACCAGTCAGGTCAGACACTGTGGTATAAGCACCATTAAAATAACAAGTCTGTCGGCTGAATATAAGAAATGTGATGCCTTTTTCTTCAATAGAGAGACACCACTCTGTCGAAGAAGGACTCTAATGTCTCCATTCATAGAAAGTTACTGAGTCAGATAGTGGAGTATGAACACGCTCACATCAAGGTCTGTTACTTTCATAAAACTTTTTCTGTTATCATTATTCATCATCGTTTTGTACAATGTACGAGTAGCAGATCTTTGAATTCACTTTTTATAAGTGATTAAAAACAGAATACCTTGTTTAGCGTGAGCCGTACAACTGGACGGGGCAGGTGAGTCCTCCAGCCTGGACAGTGCTCACGCACCACGCGGTGCAGACGGACCTGTCCCCGGTGCAGCAGGCCATTATGTAAGTGCTCATCAGCGCAGCATTGATCTGATTCTGTCGTTAGCTTTAAGTGCAGCTTTGTGTCTGTGTGAGCAGCCGCTGGCAGTGCTACAGCAGCCATCACCGCACACAGAGGGTGTGCTACTCCCTGCTGCTGCGCCTCCTGAGGAGCATCGATGCAGAGTGGGACGCTCCCACTGTGCGGGGCGACCTGGTAGGTTCTGCACATTTGGACCTGCACTTTACCCTCATCATCAAGAAGCACCCGTCATTAGCCCCTCACTGACATTCATTAAGGTTTTTGGTTAATCCAAAAATGTGCTGAGCCAGGTCATCTCCTGTGTCCAGGAGAGGCAGCTGTCAGACAGCTTCAGGCTGTACACAGAGCACTCTCTGTGTCTGATGAAGAACATGAGGCAGGTGTTCCCCTGCTCCAGCGCCGCCGCCATCACACGCTACGAACTCATGCTCAGGTAACAACTTCATCCTCACAGCTTCAGCCTTCACTGGTCTCACTGCTGAGACACAACAGACAACTAACCCTCCCCAGACCATCTCATTACCATGGCTCAGCGATTAAAGGCAAACTATGGAGCTTTTAATCAGAAATTCAATTAAATCACACTCCAAAGAAATGCATGTGAATTCACACATATGGCTCAGTAATCTACTACAGTTTTATTGGGATCTAACACTTTTTGTTGTAATTATTTACTGTGAGAGTGAAGGTGTTTGTACATCTAGTGCTGAGTTGGAGAGTGGACACACACAGATGCACCTCTCACCTCCTACAGCCTTCATTTCCTGACAGATTATTTAAAGCCAGACATGAAGCAGGCAAGACGGTTCACTAAAAAGCCATTTTCTATTTAGACCACTTTGAAACAACCTCTAAGAGACCTCGCACATTTCACTGACTTTGTACTCAAAATTTCAGCGTCATAAAACACACATTATCCCTTCAACAGTAATCTACTAAACACACAATAATAGATGTAATTAGTTTCAATCATGGCTTTTTCAATATTAAAGAACTTGAAATAGTGTTGATTTGTCACTTTGAAAGATGCTGCTTGTCTGCCAACGCGCTCCAAAGATCATAAAACATTTGTCAGAGATATAAGATTACAAACTGGATATCGTGAAGTGTGTGGGAAGCTGCTCAAGTTAATTTAAGTAGCCTGTTTCTAATAAATGTCACGAAGCAAAATGAGCTAATTATCAAAGTTCACGTGTCAGAGTAATTTATACAATGGCGTTTTTTCTCTCTGCTGAGTTAAGTCTAGCCTTGCCATATCTCCTCAGACTTTGAAGAACAACCTATGTAATAATTAGTGTAATGAATGTACTGTCGTTTGTGCCTCATGTTAATATCCCTGTCTTTTGTAATCGTGAATACCAGGGGGATTGGGTACATGCAGAACATGCGGGCCTTTAAGACCGTGTGTCCACTTAGAAATGAGCTCCATCTGGACATCACGACAGCAATTAAGGCAAGTTTGATACTGTGCATTATATAATCAACATGATGTACATTAAAGGTGCACTGTGTAACTTTTCAACTGGAGGGTAAGCTGTAGAGATGTTTCAGAGGTTTGCCTAAAATGTATGGCATTAAAATGATCTCCATGGAGACAAGCAGGTGCTAAAGGTCATAAAAATCAGGCTTTTCAAGGGATTTTAGAGAAATTAAACAAATTGCCATGAAAGAAATGGACAGTGATGTATAATGGAACTTTCCAGAGAGCAGTAACATCTTCATGGAGACAAGCAGGTGGCGGACCATCCACCAGAAAAGTTACATAGTGCACCGCTAAGACAACAATGAGAAATGTGTTTGAATCAGTTTTTACCACCTGCCACCATGTTGGTTCTAGTAAATATAAGCAAATGTAAACGCCAGGGAAACATGCATTAACCTCCCACATTATCAGTATTAAATCAATGCTCAGGTGATTTTGAGCATTTCAGTTAAGATTAAAAACTGTATCTTCCTGATATAAGTCCGTAAAAAGCCACAGAAAAACCACAGAACCGTATCTACACTGAAAGTTGGCGAAAAAAACAATATAACTATACTCTATCGCTATAAATCTCAAACACTCTTTGAACAGTATGTAACTTTCACTGCTGTCCATTTTAAACAGATGAATGTTTACTCAAATCTAACATTGCTGGGACATGAACAGTAGCAACAGTAAACAATGATAGGAGTCGTCATATTAGTTGTAAAAACTGGAAAAGTAGTGGTATAGTGGAAATGGAATTGCTGGTAGTAACCAACATTAATTTAGGGAAAAAAGTCACTTGAGATGATTTGGGGTTGAACAAAGCAGGCAAATATATCTTACACTGTGTCTTAGGAGGATACAGTTTACAAGTATGAGGCCAGGAGAAACCAGATTTTGTAAAATGAAGCATAAATATAACTTTTAAGTGAAACCAATATTTAAAAAACCCTTGGGTGGTGTAAACAAACAGTATTTTTTCCACATTTTAATTATTCTTCAGTTCATTAAAGAGTCATTACATTGCCCTCGCAGTACTATAATGTAATTTAATAATACACCCACGATGGTTCTTTAGTGCTATTACGGGTCTGTGCTCCATTTCCTCTTCTCTCGACATGACCGAGGCTAAGCTCAACGGGAAAGAGCAAAAACCGGAATAACAACGTCGCTGACTGCTTTTAATTTCTGTACCTATTCTATCTGCAGAAAGGAACAGCCGAGTGGTACGAGAGCCTAATAACGAAGCACACACCTGAAGCAGGGGTGAGCACTTTTAAATACAGTGTCACCTTATACAGCTCGACTCTTTAGGGTATTTTTTACACTGTTTTCTGATCTAGACACTGGAGGAGCAGCTGAAGAAGTTGATACACGTTGTAGATGCCGTGTGCGTGGATGTACAAAGAGCACAGAATATCTACAACAAACTTTTTTACAGGTAAACGACGACAATAAAAGCAATAAACAAAAATGGATGTTTTGCCATTACTGATGCTTTTCTTTCTTTTCTTTTTCCCACAGTGCAGTCAAAGTGGATTTCTTCAGCATTACATACAGGCAACTGGAGAAACTTGTACGTAGTAACTTTAATTTGACTTATTGAGTGACTGCCTATGCCTATAGGCAGTCACTATTTGTTCTTGTATTTTCCGGTTTTTCGGCACGTTTCACAGGCCACAGTTTTTCAATTCTTTTAAATTTTTTTGCATTTTTCAATAGTTCCTAGTCTTCTAATGTCTGCTATTACTTTTGGTACATGTACCTTTTGTAGTTTTTTCATAATTTGCCGAGAAATTTTTCCCTATCTTTTACAGTGGGAGCCTTTCTGTTGGTCCTCTACAGGAAACGTTGCTGTTTAAACTGTTTTTGGCAGGAGTATGGTGGCAGAGCGGCTAGAGCATCTGCCTCCCAATAAGGAGGTCATGTGTTCGAATCCCGGACCAGCCCAACATCACACGAATTCAATTGCGCAGTCACTCGCATTAGCTTCAGCTATTGCAACAGCATCTAGTTTTATGTATGTTATTAAAAGAACGGAGTTAATTTTTCATATGGTTTTGTCCTCTGAGCCAGAAATGTGCCCCGCACTAAAAGGCTATAGCAACATCTGCAGAACTGAACCACTAAACCAGGTCTAAACCAGGTCTAAACCAGGACTAAACCAGAACTAAACCAGGACTAAGACAAGTCTAAACCAGAACTAAACCAGGACTAAATCAGGTCAAAACCAGGACTAAACCAGGTCTTACCAGGACTAAACCAGTTCTAAACCAGGTCTAAACGAGGACTAAAGCAGGACTAAACCAGGCCTAAACCAGGTCTAAACCAGGCCTAAAGCAGGACTAAGCCAGGACTAAGCCAGGACTAAACCATGACTAAACCAGGACTAAACTAGGACTAAACAAGGACTAAACCAGGTCTAAACCAGGACTAAACCAGGTCTAAACCAAGCCTAAACCAGGACTAAACCAGAACTAAACTAGGACTAAACCAGGTCTAAACCAGGACTAAACCAGGACTAAACCAGGTCTAAACAAGATTAAACCCTATTTAGCCAGGGCTAAACCAGGATTTAGCCAGGGCTAAACCAGGACTAAACCAAGGCTAAACCAGGACTAAACCAGGACTAGACCAGGGCTAGACCAGGGCTAAACCAGGGCTAGACCAGGACTAAACCAGGTCTAAACAAGGACTAAACCAGGATTTAGCCAGGGCTAAACCAGCACTAAGCCAGGGCTAAACCAGGGCTAGACCAGGACTAAACCACAAACAAGAGATAAGAGATAAAATATTGTATCTATTTTTGGATAATGGGTTAAGGGCCGGATCATATCTCTTGGAGGGCCAGATTTGAAATTGAATAGACAAAAACCCACACAATTTACGTAAAGACTTGGGGATCCTTTAGTTCAGGGATGAATGTTCTTTTTCCAATAAATTATGAAATTGTCAATTGTATTTGTTTGTTTTTAAGTTTTAATAATGTCAAAATTATACAACAGAACAATGCACAGAACGTCAGTGTTTATAAAGAAATCTTGTTTTCACTTTTCTTTACAGCTCAACAATAGCATGCTAATAGGATGGAAATAGAAACATGGGATAACAAAGGATAATTGTGTTTTGCAGTCCTGCTTTCCTATTATTAGCAAGAATAGTTTGCTGGTATATCACAGCATCCATGAAATAAAGTACAATAAAGTACAATAATTATTTCCATCAATAATTACCCCAATTACACTTGTTACCTAAGAAGTAAAGTGGGTCCAAAATCATCCCATTTGTTGCAGGTAGCAGATGATGTGAACGTAGCCATGGAGCGTGTGTGTGGGACTCTTGAACAGGAGAGCTCTAGACTGACCCAGACAATGGGAGAGACCATCTTTGAACTCTTCACGTCCCTCAAGATCCTCAAAGGCTTTCGAGAGTTCCTGCCGCTCAAGTGCGTCCCCCCGCTCGCCTCTAATCACTCTGCAGTTTTAAAAGTCATCTGCGGTCGTTGTTATTTGTGTGAAATGTCAAGCAGGATATGAGGAAATTGAGGATGAAGTTTGGAGTTTGATTTTTAAAAAGTATTTTGCTCTTTTTAAACAGAGATGCAAAGATGTTGGCTCTGACTGGATTTCACAACTGGTTCAAGTCGTCCATTCACAAGTGGCTGCAGATCGTTCACGACAGGTCATGTGACAGGATCTGCAAGGCTGTGGACTCGGACAAGGTGAGACACAAGCATCAGTACAATAATGCACCATGTACTGTATTAAATATGTGTGAATGAGAAACATACAAACACAATAATTACTAGATCACTACATTTGTTTAATAAAATTCTAAATACCGTTAGTATTGAACAATGAAACCTGTAAAACCTTTGGGATAATGGAATAAACGTTACTGTTTCCCATTTACAACAAATGCTGAAATGTATCTTTGACACATATATAAACACAACAATGTTCACAATCCTCATGTATTTCTGCCTGGTAGTAGAGTGTTCTAAGCTGCAATTTGTTGAATGTCCTTCCTCCTCTTCATCTCCCTGTCACACTATAAAGTTCTGTCAAATTATGCCTACAGGCCCAAAAATAAACAAAAAACACTTCAGTAAAGTCAGTTTTTCACAGTACGTCGCAGGTAATCATGAACATCAGAACAGAACAAATAAAAATGTGTAGAATGTGGAGTACTGTTTTGGGTGGCTCGGTCCTGACTAAGCTGAGCTCGAGATCTGGAGACGAGTCCCTGAGCGCTGTAGCTGCTCTATACTCCTGACTGGTTGCATTGGAGGGTGACACATGCAGAGAATTATTTTTCCTCTCAATGGGTTATTAAAGTGTATTTAACCTTTTTAGATGCAGGTTCTGACACCTTCTATTCTCCATGAAAAATGTGTTGTTTTTCATTTTTTTCAAAATCCCCATGGAGACAAGCAGGTGACTCCACTAAACCAGGTATTTTAGTCAATGAAAAAAACTGTAATTGAATAAAGGAACAGACAAGACAAAGCAATAACATTTTCCTGAGACAAGCAGGTGGCAGACCCTAAAACTTACAGTGCACCTTTAACTAATTCAAGTCTCTGTTGGCAAAGAGTCAAGAGAGTTTCTTTAGGATTTTTAGCTTTGGGAGGAGCATATATCAATTTTCTGATTGCCAAACAAAGACATCTAAGCATTGTTGCATGATGTCTCTCTCCTCTGCAGCTGGAGCCGGTGGGCCTGGCTAAGCACAGCTCCTCAGCCGTGGAGGTGACTCTCTGCTTCAATCAGGTGAGGGAGATGTGGCAGCAGCTGTCCTGGCCCGACTCCGCAGGGGCCTTCATCTTCATCACCAGACTGACAGATGTGAGTAACCTCTAACACTAACATTACACCAGGGATGATGTGTCTCCACCTCTGGGACAGACCAAGTGCTCTGTGACTCCAGCTATTATCCAGCTATGATATGAAGTTCCCAAACACAGACAACTGGACATAAAAGCTGCTGCTGAAGGCTGAAAACATAGGCTACAGAAAATGTATGATCACAGAACTGTAGAGAAGTTACACCAAGCCTATTTACAAACAACGTCCAAGGACCAGATATGATGCGGCCCCTCAGCCCATTCTCCAAAAAAAATTTATGTTTACTGGTTTAGTCCTGGTTTAGTTCTGGGAAAGTCCTGGTTCAAACCCTGGTTTCTGTACTGGTTTGAGCAATAGTGGTAAAGCCTTTAGAACTTTATTTTTCACAAAAATCTAATCTAAAAGTTGTTCTTATATTTTCATTATTGAGACAGATCCAGTGTTTGTTTTGTTTTGTTTTTTGTCAAAAGTGTTGGTGTGTACACAACGCTATAGCCCTTTGTAAAATCTGGCCCACAGGAAAACATAACTGAATAGCCCTGTGTCACATGCTCATTTTTCATCCAACTTTTACTCCTGATGCCTTTTGCAATCAGCGACCGCAACATGCAATAAATGTGACTGTAATGTTAATGTGTGATGTGGATGACATGTCTTGCTCAGAGGCACAGAGGCACTCCAAATCAGATTTAAAATGGTGACTCTCTTGTTAGAGGGCAAAGGCTTACTGTTGCCCTAATCCAATCACTACTCAGTCTACTTAAATAAAAATAGTCTAATACGGAAGCCTTATATACTATCCCATGAAATACAATTGAAATATGGTGACTGAAGGCAAGATTTAGGAATTTAGGGAAAAAAAAAAAATTTTATTGATGAAAATTGGAACCTGTTTATTCTTTTTTGACATTTTGACCTAATAATGCCACTGTGTTTGTTATAAAAAGGTTGTATTGTAAGTGTTTTAGGGTCTGTACAAAAGTTACGAATATCAAAATATGACTGTGTTTTGTCAATTCACAATTAGTTGATTAATCGTTGCAGTCCTAGTTTGCAGCTCCAAGGCAACTATGGCTCCAGTTGGATGGGAGTCTAAACGTATAAAGCTTAAAACCTTGTCCAGATGAATACATTTGAAAGATTTGTAACTGTGTAGCTGACAAACAGCTAAAGCCATTATTACAATCAAGAACTATAGTATATATATATAGTATATATAGTATAGTATCAGTCACACCATGATCACACCAGTATGAATGAAATCACTGCAATTGTACAGGTGTATTTTCTCTTGAACAGAATTTCTGCAGCGAGGCCGTGTGTTACTCTGAGATGATGACCCGTAAGATTGAAAGGAGCCAGCTGGGCCGAGACCACAAGAGCTTCACAGTGCAGGTAACGCCTTTAGCCAACGCCGCGGAGGGAAGTGGGGGAGTGAGCATGATGACGCGGGAACTGAAATGTCAGCAAGTGTCCTCCCAGGCAACACAGCGGCCGCAGCAGGCGATGGGCGAGATGATAGGTGCAAACAAACACAAACAAAACAGAAACAAGGCTTGTTAGTACATAGTGGGAGGAGAACTGCTGCTCTGCACCAAATAACAAAATAAACTGATAAAAAGGATTGAAAATGTCATAAAGGCTGATTATACTAACCTCGATATAAATCAATAACAGTGAAGCACTGATTTACCCTTAGTTATTTTCATTTTATCTTGCCAGCAAGATGAATTCTCACAACTTTTGTGAGTTCACAATTCACATACCCTTCAGAATCCATCTTGTTAGGTTGGTTGTGGACTCTCCACCAGAAAAGTTACATAAAGCACCTCTGAATATTTTGTTGTTAGTAGTTATAATTCACTGGTATTCCAAAAATATATGTAACTTTACGTAACACTGAAACAAAATGATGGTAAGAAAACAGCACTTAACCCTTTAACAGAAAAAAATAAACAATCCAGGTCTTATTAGTTAATACATCTGTTTTTTGGTGGAGGGTACGTCTCCTGTTTGTCTCAAATGTTTATTTGCCTGGAATGTTCCACAATATCTTTCATTTATTTAATTACAGGACTTTCTGTTGCCAAAAATTCTACATTTGGTCATATTAAGGGGAGTCAATAAAGTATCTATCTTTTCTAGCTATCAAAGGTGTGACCGGACTTTTTTCACTGGGATGGCCCAAGGGTGGCATATGCTTACATTCAATATATTTTGTGAATAACTACACTTACAAGAGTTAATTCATAGTGATACAATGCTTTATTAAGAATGATTTAGGCTTAGTAACTACTCAGCTAATACTCTAACCCTAATTCCTAACCCTATCCTTAATTAATTAGTTACTAAGCCTGAATAATGCTTAATAAACTACATTATGAACACTAGTATGAATTAAGTCATTGTTCATGCTTTATAAAGAATATTTAAGGTGTAGTTATTATAAAGTGCCACCTAATTTGAAATACTAAGAATTATGAATATGTATGTATTTTAACTAATTTCTGTCATAATTTGGTGCAATTTTATATCTATTAACATCTCAACGGAGAATGGAAGGTTTCGGACCCTCCACTTACACCCTTACATTAAAGTTCATACACTACATAAATGTAACACTGTACATCCACTCCTGTACTCTTCTATAGCCCTGCTGCTTTTCCTCTCCCACCTCTCCACCTTCTCCTTTGTTTCTCCTCTTGCTGTGGGCTTTCCTGCTCAGCTCTGCATCGCGCTGAACAGCATGGAGCACGTGAGGGTGTTCTTGGGCCACCTGCCACGGGACCTGGACTGGTGTGGCGTGGAGCGGGCCATGGAGGAGTCGTGCGGGGCGGAGGGCAAGGACCAGGTCTACAAGGCTCTGAACGGACAGCTCTTCAACATGGACCTGGACCTGCAGCGAGAGGCCAAGCGGCTGATCTCTGTGCTCACGGACAAGGTACTGCACCAAAAACAGCGGATTGGATATAGCCAAAAACTGATACCTGACTTGATACTAATCGATCCTGGAACTAGTGTCGAAACAAGATACTCACTTGAGCAAGTATCGGTTCCATAATTATCTAGGACAAAATTAAAATGGTCTTGATCAGGTCTAGTTTATGACCACATTGTAATACCACAATGACTTTTGTTTTGTATTTTGCAACTATATTCCATTGTATAAAAAATGTCTTTAATTATTATTGTGTTCTCAAAAACTCACTCACTGTCTCAAACGTCTCCAAAATGCTGTGGCAAGATTACTATGATCTTACCACATTTTTCATACTGTATCTCAAGCTGGTCCCAAGCAAACAAGACCACACTGAAGCCGCTAGAATCAATCTATAAGCGCGCACTAAAAATCCTGGATAAAAAAACGCATATGTATCATCATTGCCATATACTGCACAAGCATAAAATGCTGAGCTTTGAAAATTTTATCACATTCGCCCAAATCCAACTGGTTTACAAGATCATCCACAATCTGGCTCCTCCGCCCCTCAAAGAGTTCATTCACCAGACTTCAGCTGTGACCACCAGGATCACCAGAACCTCCACCAGAGGACAGTGCAGTATTCCCCAGTGTAAAACAAGCCCAATCGTCCTTCTCATACCAGGGGACCAAACAGTGGAATAAGCTCCCCACTGAGCTCACAAATGAAAGTAACCTCTATACCTTCTCCAGAGAGGTAAAGAAGTGGTTTATTGAGAACCAGAAATGCACACACTGAGCACAAACTTGCACGCTATTATTTGAAATATGTATATATGGTTTTATGTAATTAGTATCGAATAGTCTTGTCTTAGCTCCTTTTATAAACTTATTTAAAAGTGTATTAGCTTTACTAGGTGTAAATTGTTCTAGGATTTTTTAACAACTAATACTGTAATCTTAACTTTAAAGTGCTGGTATCTGCAATGAACCTCGATGTTAAAATAATGTTGATGACGATGAAGTGTGAGTGAATGATTGAGTGTCAGAGAATGTATGAAAACTGTTGCACTGTAAATAATGCACATTGTACTCCCCCCGTCCCTGATCCAGGACGGCAGATGGAAATTAGCTTGCATAGCTATAATCTGGTGCAATCATCTTTGCCCTCGAGCATAATGTCATTGTACATGGTCCTGTTCAAATAAATAAATAAATAAATTATTGACGAGGACAAATAGATGGGATCACATAGCTCTGGTACTTGCCGCTCTTCACCCGCTGCCAGTTCAGGCTAGAATACACTTCAGAAATCTACTTCTAACTTAAAAAAGCTTTACACGGCTTCGGCTCTTTATACACAACTGACCCTCTTATGCACTGGCATCCTAATAGAGTTGCCACTCACGAAATACAGGCTCGCTGCTGGTTCCTAGGGTGACGCTTACAGTAGGATGCAGGGCTTTCAGTCACCAGGCCTCTTTGCTTCTCTGACGAGGGAGGGAAGATGATCCCAAAGACAACCACAATCTTTAAAAGCAGCTGAAAACCCCTTTTTTATATTAATCATGGGTAACCATGAACAATTTTGAACAAATTGTTTTTGTCCTTGCATTTTTTTCAATGTCTTTTCTCGCCCTTGATGCGTAGTGTTTTTTATCTTGTTCAATGCTTTGCGATGTACTGTGTGTGTGAAAAGCGCTCGATAAATAAATGTACTATAATCAGATTCAAATTGGTATAAACCCTACAGTGAATCAGTTTGGGACGATCAGTTTTTTGCCTAAATGAATGTACAGCATCATACCTACATTTTTCCCTTACTACCTTGTTAGCATGTATTAATAAATTGGTTTTGATGGAAAATATATGCTTTCTGCACCCCACCAAAAGTTGTGTATTCTCGAGCGGATCAGTGGGAATCGTACAAGATGGACTGTCATGTGTTCGAGTTCTCAAACCTAACTACAAAAGAGCTTGTAGCGTACTGCAAGGTTAAAACTGAAAGGTCTGATCTTTGTATACAGTTATTGTGTCCTTCCTTGGGTACGACACTTCACCTTTCCTTTTACTGATGTTATAGAGTGAACAAGTGAGTGAGTGAGTGATGGGTCTGGTGGGGTCTGTGGAGTAGTAGGCACAGTTTGGTGGCCACAGCTTTGTTAGTTTATGAAAGCAAAGTAAGATCAGGGACAAAATTGGGTACTTTATATTATAGTAGACTGTGGAACATGGATATTGTACTTGCCATTTCACTGCTATTCTGTTTTCTTGGTTTAAAATGTCACAAGCCAAAGGAGGTTATGCAGACGACATCTCAGCATTCTGAATTTTAGCACCCAGAGTCAATGAGAATAGTAACATTTTCTCCTGTAAAAGCTCAAAACATGACTAAAATGTGAAAAACCTGCTACAGCCTGCTTAATATTTAGTTTTACTTGGCATCTAAAAGAAGAAAATCAAGTTAATAATTGTAGAAAACCAGATAAACAAAAGGAACACTGCAGTCTACACTCACGTTTATCACTGATTCAGACACAGTTTCTAAGATGTTTCTGAGTCCAAGTGTTGAGGAAATTAATTGACTCTGTGCATAACGTTTGACGCGACCTAACGGCTACCGGCTGATGCGCTATGTTTACTTCAAAATCTGAACTATGTCGGACTTTTCAGACGCTTCCGGGACCTGCCAAAATTACAATAAATGATGTCCATAGACTTGTGGATTCCCTCTCTCCTGCTCCCTTGAGTAAGCGAGAAAAGCAATTTAAATTGTACATTTCCAGCTACATCCACAACTACAAGGGTAAGTAGGGTACTCTAATGAGCCGTGCTAGTGTTGCTGACGTGGTAACATGCAGCACTTTTAAGCAACATAGCTATCTAACCTTCATTAATAACACATTTTTAACACAACTAACACTTTTTCATGTAACTTCTTGAGAGCTAGCGCACTGGTAAATCAAGTATCTTGGTGAGAAAGGCAGCGGAGGACTGGTCCGGAAATTACTTTGCCGGTAGGAGAAGCAGCTGTCAAATGTTATGCACAGAGTCAATTGTCGCAGTTTAAGTGTCCTTCATCTCCAGAAGCCATTACCAAACAACCTAGTTAAGCTCTGTATAGTCTCTGCAACAAGAAACTACTTTAAGTTTCCATTTTACCGTATAAAGTTGATTTCAACAACACAAAAGCTCCACGGACAAAAATTAGGCCTAAGAAACGCAAAGAAACACATTTTGTCAGTTGTGCAGCCTATTATTCGGAGCGGTTGAGGAGCATTTTTCGAATAAAAAATGTCTCTGTACTCCAAGGTATTTTCTTAATCTGAATAATCAGTTCGTATTATTCTATATGTGCAATTATGTAGCATTGTCGTTTTAAACCACAGAATGCATTATATATATATATATATAGTAAAGGTTTGAGTGATTGTCATCTTTCTTTCCAGATGCTGCCAGAGCTGCGCAGGTACATCCAGCACATCAGCCTGTCTCCAGACTCCATCAACAACGACGAGGTGAGACCTTGAGACCTCTCACGGGTTTATCTGTCAAAGTCATTTACCCAATCAATACATGCAGCCAGAGTTTTGACGTCGCGTGGTAATGATTTTTCCAGGCTATTTCCCCGCTCATGAAGTATCTACAGGACACAATGAACATCCTGACTGACAGCCTGGTCAAGGAGAATCTGACAAGGTAATGTAATCTAGTCTGTTTGTTATATGTAAACAAAATTTTGTCAGCTATCGACCTGCAATTTTTCTGACCAGTATTGATTTATGTTTTAATAACAGGCTTCTGTTCAAAGCTCACATTTTAAACGCGTCCAGGAGAATCGACAAAATGACTGAAATAGGCCTGAATGAACTGACAAACAAAACAAAAAGTACAAATCTGCACTACAGGGTTGACCATTTTCATGCAGAATTAAAAAGGAAATGTTGTTGTTTGTTGAGAAAATTATGGTACTTTATTCAAAAATCAAAGTTAGAGATGCACGATTTGGGACAAAAAATCAATTGCGTTTTTTTTCTGATAAGTATTGCGATTGTGATTAGATTTGCAATTTATGTTTTAATAATGGGATTCTGTTTACATTTTAAACAAAACCAGGAAAATTGACACACATAACGAAATATGAACTAATGAAAGAATCACGTGTTTATCACGCTTTTGTCACTTGTAGTCACGTTTTTGCTGCTCTTAGTCGTGTTTTTGGAACCTTTTTATCGCTTTTTGTTGCCGTTTTGACACTTTTAGGCAGGTATTTGTCGCTTTTAGATGCATTTTTGACACTTAAAGTCACATTTTTATCGCTTATAGTCACATTTTAGTCACATTTTTGTCACTGTAAGACTTGTTTTCATCTCTTTTAGTCATGTTTCTATGGCTTTTAGTTACCTTTTAGTCGCATTTTTGTCCTTTGTTTCAGAACATTTTTTAACAAATTTAAACTACAGGAGTGGCAGTTTTTATGCAGCATGAACCTGGATATTTTGATGTTTGTAGAGGAAATTATTGCACTTAAAAAATGGCAGCCTGTGCGATTAGTTATTTGAGTCCATTCCAATTGCAATTTTGATTTGATTTCAATTAATTGTGCAGCCCCAAAATGATAATGATAGAATAATAGATATAAATACAGTTAAAAAGGCCTTATTTTATTATACTAATTCTAACACCTCAGTATAGGTGCTAATGAATTGCTTCCCTAACACATTGTCTCCAGGCTGAAAATAAGTGTTCCACGTACAGAGGAGGCAAATACAAATGTAAACACAACAGTTTCATGTAATGTGTTTCATAGATTGTGGCATTATATAAGACAGTTGTTGTTGTGAATGTAACTCTGAGTTTGACCTTGCAGGGTGCTTCAAAGCATGTGGGAGCTGCTGCTCAGAATGATCCTGGACGCAGTGACTGAAAACAGAGGCGTCCAAATTGAGTTTTACAACCGCTTTCAATACACTGTTGAGGTTAGTCGTAATCTTTGTGTGTGTATTTATTTATTTTCACATAATAATTACAGAATTTTGTATAAAGTAAAATGAAATCAAATAGAAGCGTGATGGAGTGAAACTCGTAGGGCTCGTCCTTAAAGCTGGGCTATCTGATTTTCAAACTACAAAAGGACGTAGTAGGCATTTAAATCCAACCAACTTGTATGCTGTGTATTCACATGCGCTCATTTTCAGTCGAGTGCACGCCTTTAGAACTGCTTTTCCAGATGATGAAGTGAAGCTGGGGTGCACAGCCAATCAGAGCACTGCGTTCGGCTCTTACTTCCTGGTTGACAAGAAATGCAATATTTGATCTGGAGCTGCAGACTGCACGTGGTCGTCTCATTTTGTCACCAAGTGCTGCTTTTGCAACATTCACTAATTTCCAAAAAATGTCACGTACCTGAGCTTTAAGACTACACCTCTAAAAGGTATTATTAAGTAGACTTAACCGAAATTAGAAGAAAAGCTGGTCAGTTGCTTAATAGAGGAAAATCATATTGATGAACAGAAAACCTGTGTTTGTCCCACACTGGGGAAATTTCAGTGTTGCAACACTGCAGGAATATAACATGCAATCAGAATAAAAACAAGATAAATAACAATTTTAAAGTAAAGAAATATATTTTCCATAAAAATTTGATCTGCCTCCCAAGAAGGAGATCGTGGTTTGAATCCCGGACCACCCTGACATCACACGATCTCTCTGGGTGGAGTCTGCATGTCCTCCCCGTGTTACCGTGGGTTCTCTCCGGCTTCCTCCCACCGTCCAAAGACATGACTGTGTTCAGTTTAATTGGAAACTCTAAATTGCCCGTAGTGTATGAATGTGAGAGTGAATGGTTGTCTACCCTTGTCTCTGTCTCTCTGTGTCAGTCCTGCGACGAGTTGGCCACTGTTGTACCCCGCCTAAGGCCCAAAGTCACTGGGATAGGCTTCAGTCACCCGCGACCCTGGGAACGGGAATAAGCGGTAGAAAATGAATGAATGAATAGAATGTATTTTTACAACGCCTGTTATTGCAATATTGCAATATTTGAATATACTTTTCGACACAATATTTTCAGTTATAACAAGTTATGTTTGAAATTTTTCAAATTAATATATTTTATATATATTTTATTTTATGAGGAAAACCATAAATAAAATTAGCCTTTTCAACATTTTCAGTCAGATGGAACACCTTGGTGTTAATTGCGATATATTTCGTTTGTTGCGTATCAATTTTTGCATTAAACAATATTGCAATGTCAATACATTTGTGATATATTCTTCAGCCCTAATATGTACAAATTAATTGGTAATCTGATCACTTCTATGATTATACCATAGAATTTATTATTATAATTTTCATTTTTATTTAATATTCATTACGGTATTTATATTTACTGAGCAGTCTTTCTCTTAGAATCTTTTTTTTCTGTTTGATATTGAAGTTTTCATCTAGTCATTCCCTATTTTTGCTCTACAAAAAGAAAATTGATTTTTAAAGTGGCACGGTTTTATTTTGAAAGAATGCTTGTCACGACATCATCACGTCTGTTGCCATCACCTCTAATTAGCACAGAATGAGCTCTGGCTGCTGTTCAAGTTGTTAGCATACATCAGATATTTATGAAGCAACTAGGAAGTGCGCCCCATGAATGACAATGTACTATAAGGGTCCTCTGTCTGCGCTAACGGTAAACAGACCAGCTGGACAGGATGGTGGCAGATTTTCAGGAAAAAAATCATGCCAATCGTGTGGGCCGAGTGTTGAAAGCCACCGCGAGACAGACATGAGTTCATGCTGTTTGTGTGAAAATGTATTGATCTTTTTTTTTTCTCTCTTTTACTTTACACCGGAATGATTAGACACTGCTGCAGTTCTTTCACGCCAGTGGAGAAGGTCTCACCGTGGACGACATGAAGAGCGGGGACTTCAAGGTACAGCTGCTCTTCAAGCTGTTAAAACAACTGTGTCATGAAAATGAGACTTAACATCGTGGCTGCTGACGTGTGTCGTGAAAATAATATTTACTGTTGAGGCGAGACACTACTGGCAGGTTTTGGTCAGTTTGATTTCTTAACATTTAAGCTTTCATGTGGAAACAACTACACTTGTCCAATCTGCGCCTAAAGATGTGTAAATACTTCATTTAATCCACTTCATCCATCGACTTCTCTGGATGGATAACTTTCTCTCATAGGAACATAAAGATCACCACTCAAAGTAGCACCTACACACCAAACTTTACAATCTTGTACTTAAGAAACTGTTGACAGAAAGTGCAAAACAATTTGTCAATATCTAATTCTAAGCCTTATTTATTAATGTTTTATGTCAAAAAAATTAGGCAAAATTTGAAGTTTTAGGCCAATTTTTAGTCAAAACAAGCTCTATTTTACTCAAAAACCAAAATCCCCTGTGTAAAAACCCAAAAATCCTAACTAATATCTGTGCAAAATGAATCAAAAAATATACATCAATTTGTCCCAAACATGTGACATTTTGTGCATTTTTACACATGCCTTATTTCTACATGAAAACATTATATGATGAAACATTGATAATACATTTTTTTCTTACATTTATGTGACAAAACTGCAGGAGAAGTTTGAAATTGATATGGATAAACAAGACCTGTTAAGATACAGTTCAAGGATGTAAATAGCTTTGACATGAGGTTATCTCTGACAAAAGGGTGAGTTGTTGTTCGGTCCTGGATCAGTGGGAGCAGAGCTGTAGGAGTCTGTTGGAGAATGGGCTCCTCTGCTCCTCTTTTGTTCGACACACCGGGTGAACCGAGTGTCCACGATCGAGAGCACTTTTCCCAGTGTCCTCTTGTCCTTCACCGTCACAAACATCTCCAGCTCACAGACGACCACGTGACCAACTTTATGGATCAGTTTGTTACTTTCCACCACTGCAAAAGGGACAGTGATTGTGTCGACAAAGTACGAACTTAAGTAAAACATTTAGGTGTCTGCACTTTGCTTAAGTAGTTTTTACAGTGGGTACTTTTTACTTTTACTTTACTACATTTGAGAGCAGCAGTTATCTGTACTTTCTACTCCACTACATTTTGGAAAAGAACTGAGAAGTAGAAAGTACTTTTCATTCTGATGAAAAGTGCTGGCTTTTAGCAAACAAAAATATGCAGAACAAAAAACTTGAACTTGAAATTGATTTGAATTAGGAAAAAATGTAATTAAAAACTATTATGGACAGTAAGTGGCTATGACCATGGTCGTGTACAGTGCAGTATATGGACAGAATAGCTGACAGGGAAGAATAAATTGCTACTTTCAACTAAAAATCAACACAATTCTTTGTCAAAATCACCGCAGTAAACAATTCAACAGTGCTCAAAATCTCTGTGAAATATTTTGTAATCTTACAGTACATTGTTCAACTTCAAAACTGTTACGTACGTGCGCTGCTTTTACTCGAGAATTGTTTTACTTGGTGCTACTCCTCCGGTAAAACAGACATTGGTCAAATCAACAAGTTGAAGTAACCTAAATGAGGCAGATGCTCGTATGTCTGAGGGAGACTGTAACTGCTTTTTATTGTTGTAGGCCCTGGAGGAGGAGCTGAAGCTGAACAAGTGCTCATCCTTTGAGCTGATTGAACAATACTATCTGGAGAAGATTTCCCATCAGGTGCGTTTCGGTCGACAGCCGACTATTGATCTGGTCACATCTGCTTTCTTCTATTCCCTTAGACTGCATTCGGACAAGTCAGTGCTATGACAGATTATTTCAATAAATCGCCTGACAAGTTACGTTGTTTTTTGTTTGTTTGAATCTGTTTTCTAAAGGCTTTTTTAACAGAGAAACCATATTTATTACAACTACATTTCATGCCATGTCTCATAGATGAAAAAAGGATAAGCCAAGTTGAAAATATGACATTTCTACACAAACAGCAGATACAATAGTTTATGTTTATGGTCACTTACCACACGCTTCACTTGTATTTATTATTTATCTAAATTACATAGACGTGTAATTCAATCTTTCAGAGTATATATGGATTACGTTCTTCATTGTTGTATTTTTAACCAGACAATTCTATTTCAGAAAACACTCAAACACACTCGATTTGGCCGAATCAGTGTCAAGTGCTACTACGATGCTTCGGAGCAGAGACTCACAGTGGAGATCCTTCACGCGGCTGATATCCTCGCACTTGACGCCAATGGTAAAAATCAAATTAGCATCTTTTCAATTTATTTCTGTGACGCCCAAAATCAAAACAGCGCTTAAGAGCACCCATTTCAATATATCTGAGGAACTATTTCGTGTGTACATCTCTGCGCACATATACTTTTTATGTTTCTGTTTTAGGTCTGAGTGATCCGTTTGTCATCGTGGAGCTCTGCCCTCATCATCTTTTTCCTTTGGCAAAGAGTCAGCGCACACAAGTCAAGCTCAAAACGCTGCATCCTGTTTTTGATGAGCTATTTTACTTGTAAGTATAGCCTTTAATTACGCTTTTCCTGAATAGTTTTAGAATGGTCTTCATTTACAAACTCGCGTAAGACCACGTAATAACATTAAAGAAACAGTTTTGTGTGTCCAAAATGACATTCTATTGTTTAAAAAGTCAGGATTGAGGCTTTTCCTTCATATTGAAATTGAATTTGAAATTTTAGCATGACATTTTTGGAGTGACAGCTCTCATTTCATGTGTGTTTATCTCCAGCCACGTCAGTCCGGAGCAGTACCGACACAGATTTGCGTGTTTAACCTTCACTGTGATGGACTACGACTGGTTGTCCACTAATGATTTCGCGGGGGAAGCGGTGGCTCCTCTGAGTGACTTCTGCTGGCCGGGACGACCCAACGCCTCAGCGCAGGGGAAGAACGTGCAGCCCTTCATTCTGCACTTGTCCCGCAGTAAACCCAGCGGTACGCGAAAACAGATTATTTATTAACTGCTTGGAGCATCACAGGGAACTGACACTGGCCTTCAATTGTTTAGATTTTTTTGTTTGTTTTTGGCATGTGACAGATTCCCATGTTTTTCTAATTATGATTTAGTTTGGTGGGATAAACGCTGTGGTAAATATTTATCAGAGTTTTATCAGTCAGGTTACTGTTTGTGAAGAAAATTACAGGAAATAGAGCTCTAAATAAAGAAATAGAGTTCTAAAATGGAATCCCTATGTGACGTTATCAATAAGTGACATAAATTTTACACACAACATAAACAATTTCTGAAAGTACAATGAAACAATAATTTAACTAAATAAATGTGTCATCGGGTATTATTATTTGTCAAATTTTAACTATTATGTAATTTAAACAGGTTTTGGCTCTTGGTTACGGTACGGTTGCTAGGTAACAGTTGTAGTTTACCTCTAGCATATAAACCACCAAAACGGTCAAACTGGGGAAAATAGACACCTTTTTTTTGTAAATCTTGAATGTAATTATAGTAAAATGTTGTGTAAGTTAAACTTTCTTATCCCATATCGGGAAATTTGTCTTAGGTGCATAGATATCAGTATAAAAATACTGTTGTTGTTTTGATTTTTTTACTCATGAAATCATGACATGACGGGGCACAAAAGGAGGGGCTGATATTAGGTTGGGGCATCTGGCATAAAAACCTGTAAATATGAAATCCTTGCCCAAGATAATATAATAATGTATTGAATTGGTTTAGTGTTGGGAGAGGTACTGTATCTTTTATCTTTTATTCAGTAAAACTCTTACTACTTAGTCCTTAAATACTCAGCCGTCTACTCCAAAAAGACATGGCATTTAATTTGTCACCAATATGAATGAGAACTTTGCACACCGATTTCTTGGAGACAGGTGCGTTGGAGGAAAGGTAAGCAGTCTCAAAATTCATGAATACATTAATTGAAAACATTCCCGCACACTGCCTTACTGGTAAAATGTGACTTTATTCGAACACTAGGCTAAATGTGACTAATTTGACCCCGAAATATTAGTGTCTCCAAAATAATGCAGGATTATTTAACATGTAACATATATTTAACATATGCATTTGTCAAAAAAATGAAACGTTTTAGATGTTCCTTTCAAACACTATGAGTTAAAGTAATCATCTCCATCCATCTATACACTGAACACATTGTTACATATCACCCTGAGCTGTATCTGTTGTTTTCTGTCTTTTTCAATATGGCCACGGAGTACCACAGGGCATAGATCTTGGTCCTCCATTTTTCTCCATCTATTACGACACAGACAGCCGTTCAATGGGGTGTTATTTGTGTCTGGATCTGTGACCGGTCTCATCTGTTTGCTCTCCCCTCCAGAGAAGCCAATCATGAGGATGCTGGACGCGCGCATCGGAGACAGAGAGGCCCAGGAGTTTGTCCGCCGGCTGAAGGAGATCGAGAAATCAATGGAGAACGAAGAGTGAGAAGTGTTTTCAGGCCTGTCTCAACACGTGTGCTTTTGTACTGGTACTCCGTTTACAGTATTTAACACTTTTTCAATGTTGTTTGTTCCGTATCTATACCAAAATGAAAAAACACAAAGCTTTTTCCTATTACATCCTGCCACTGTGCAAACCGTCTACTACTATATTTTACAGGTTTATAAATTAACCTAAATGTTACCGGTCTATATTTTTTGTAATGTTATCTTTGTTGTATAATCTTTGATATGATAGAACTATTTTGTGAAAGTAGCGTACCAATAGTATTCATTTAGACTCGATACCTCAGATTAGTGTCAGGGTTCAGGCGTTTATGTGGAATAATGCATGTAAAGTCTCTACAAAGCTTGAAGCCACACTCATAAATTTCATCTGGAAATCCAAAAGACAAACACACAAGTCTCCAGGGAGGTGCACCGTGGGAAAGTTGGTGTTTTTAATATCAGTCAGACAGAGGAGTACCGCGCCTTCCCCTGAGGATGAGGACAAGCTCAGGTTCATTCAGCTTCTCAGATTGCTCTTCACTCGGCTCAACAGGTCGATCAGAAAAGGCCAAAGCTGTGGGAGAAATTCTCTTAACTACATTCCTCGCTTTGTTGCGAGTTGTTGAGTTCAGAAAACACAACATTGGTTTAAAATGGGAGGACAAACATTACTTTATAGTACATTCACTGTAATCCCTCTTTTGTCCAGGAGGTATCTATCCTAGAAATACCATCTTTGAAACTTTTTGATTTACGGCACATCATTTATCATTTAATTTTCGTGGCTTGCAACTGATTAATTCATTCAGACTCTGGTTGCAGCACTGCCCCTCAAAGGGTGTCAATTAAATCCTAGCTACGACCAGCACATACCTGCCCATGGGCAAGACACTTCCACTATGTCAATGTATGAATGTGTTAATTATATAGTTAATGGCATGTTACTTAATACCAAAAACTTGGGCCCCAAGGTCAAAAAGAGTAAAATGTATGCTTTCATAAATAGAACACACTTTATTTATTTATTGATTAGTGCATTATTTATTTGTTGTAAAGTCTGAATACGCTCAGGAGTTTGACAACTCTTACAATCCCCTTCCTAAAGGAACTATATTTTGCCTGTGCCCTTATTGGTTTAAAAAATGAACTACAGTGCCAACTGAACCTGTGTTGCCAGAGCCTTAAAGGGACTCTACCTGATTTTTACTGTTTTGAAACGTTTTTTTTTTTTTTTTTTGCATGTAATAAAGTCTGTAACAGTAAATCTGTTTTGCCTCAGTACAGATATATTGTAAATGCATCTATTCAGGTAAAAATGAGACCACAGCACTTTTTCTGCAGCATTTTACACTATGAGAGAATCAGGATGTGCGCTGTTAGCATGCTAATGTTGGTTAGCTTGCACCGTGATGATCCGTGACGCTTGCAAATAGTAATAGTTAAATTTACTTGAATTAAGCAAATTAATCTTAAAAGTCCAATTTTAAGATTTTTTCACTTGACAGGACTACTTCAAATTGACATTATTTGACTTGTTTTAAGTAAACTTGATAAGTAAAATAATCTTATTCCACTGGCAGATAATTTCACTTAAATTAGGGTAAAAAGGTCTTATTTTTGAGTTTATTTTTCTTATTTTTTGATTGGCCTTTTTTGCAGTGTGGGCACAGCGACTCATGAAAAATGCTTATAAACTCATCGCTCTAGATATTTAGGATGCTGGGACTGCATTATGTAAGTGAGAGATATATGTGACTGATGTAAATACTTTAAAATTAACTGATTCTGTTAGTTTTTCATGTTTTTAAATCAGTAAAAATCAGGTAGAGGGCCTTTAACCTGCAGAGATACACATCCAAGATTTTCACAGGCAGCACTAGCACTGATTCACAATTGGCTACATGTGCTGGGCTTTAGGGAGATTTAACCTAGATTTAGGCATTGAAACTGGCAACCCAAATGAGAGACTATTGTGAGGCTCATTCTCATTTCTGTTTGGATAATTGTCAAAATGACATAAACAATATGGATATCATGATGTTTGTGTAATAAAGGTTCAATCAACAGTTGTTTTCATTAACGCTATATTTGATCTGTACATGAAATTGGAAGTCAAAATCTTACAGATACTGTCCTTGTAAGAGCCCCAACTCAATTATCAAGTATTGAAATACTGTTAGTTTCTCTTTTCTAGCAACCAACCGATCAATTATGTGACAATTTTTCATCCATTTCCAATCCTTCACATTCTGAAGTACTCGTTCAACATAAAATCCTTCAACCTTTGCACTCACTCTCCACTCCAACACATGATTTAGAGTTTACTACTTTCCTAGATTTAGCATAAGTTTCTCAGCACATTCAAAAACCTGGCATGCTCAAAGGACAATATGCTGCTCAGTGGGATTCCTATGTCCAGGCTCCAAAACATTTATTTGGAGAAACACGTTTGATTGCCGCTAATGAGCTTGTGTCACAGTATGAAAAGTTCTCAAATGGCCTCAAAATGCCATTCAAGACAAAAGAGTAGTTTAATGAGGCTGATTTAATTATGGAAACATAATAAGGGAAAGGGAGGTTCTCTGTCTGACCTTCACACCAACAAAACCTCCTGTTTGTAAGTTATAGCTATGGGACGCAACATTAAAAATCACATTCAAACCATATTAACTTCAAGCATAACCATAATTCTAGTATACGTTAGTGTTACGACTATCATGGACAATAAAAGCACACTTAGGACAATTTTAGCTGCACCTGTCGTGAAATAGCTGTTAAAAATATTAGACTGTTCTCTTCATGAATTTATTGTGAAACGCAAATGTACATAAGTTTATGTCAATAGTGAACTATAGTCCAAAATGTTATTTATAAACAAGAATTAACTTTTAAATAGAGCAATATAACAAAACAAAGCAAACACAGAAAACATGAAGATACTTTTTAAGATTTTACTAAAAAAAAAAAAAATTCAATTGAACAGTGTAGGCTCAGTTCTTTGTAGTATTATTAGTGCCATCCAGTCCCTGAGCACAGGCAGGGTTCTGCTCTATTCAAACTGTTTTTTAGAGATCTGACAGAGTTGTAGGGAGAAAAATCACTTTGACTAAAGCGTGTTGTTGTTGTTCTGAAAAGTAGAACAACTTAGACACAACACTAAAGAATATATACAACTTACGTACATGCAACTTAAGCACTGCAGTTACATAAAGATGCAATAGAGGAAGAGTGAGCGCTGGACTGCTCGATCCAGCTCTGCTTATTCCTTATTAATCGTCTGGTCATGTTTTGTAGGACTTTAAAGGTGCACTATACCACTTTTCTGGTGGGGTGGTTCACCAAGTGCTGCTTTTACAATATACTTTGAGGGAAAATACACAATTTACTGATTGACAAGAATAAAGTTTGTACCCCCACTTTAATGCCATATTTTGGAACATTCTAGGCAAAGCAACAGACACAGGTGGCAGACCTCCCACCAGAAAGGTTACATAGTGCAACTTTAACCTTGATACAGACTCAAATCTCAGTATTTTATGCATAACCCTAACTGACATTGTGTGTAAAAGAAAATGTTTGAAAACATATGCTTAGCTTCTTTTCTCAGTCACAAATGTAGCTTCAGGTTTTACTCTTGTAGATGTCATCTCGTTTCTACAGAATCAAATTATTTATGAGTATTGCAAGATATGTCTAAATAAAAAGCATTTATAAGAAAGGATTTCTGTTGCCGACTTGGCAAATACTTTGTGGTGAGAACGCACAATAGTAACAGATGTAAAGAGGATAACACTGTAGCAAGTGCAGAGATTTCTACTTAGCACCAAACTGTCACCGACAGCATTTTGATCGTGATGTATTTTACAGTATCTGCTTGTGCCATGCTGTCATTATTACTGTGTGAAGTTGTGACGATGAAGCACTCAAAACACATATCTATGCCTGAGGAGCACGCTGTTTGTTCACATAGAGCCACTCAGCCAATTTACTATTTATGGATCTTTTGAATTTGTTTGCAACTGTGGAAAAGACTGTTTACGTCAGTGGTTTCAATTCAACATGTAGTGAGACACACATTGGGCAGTGGCTTTGCATCGTAGTCATCTAGAATACTGTATTATAAAAATCTTGACATTTCTGGTGACAGCCACTTTCTTTTCTTAATGGAGATCTTATGGCTTTGCCCGTGACGTACAGCATTAAACTCTTGCATTTATTCAACAAGTGTTTTTATTGCAACAGAAAAAAGATCTAACCTGTTGCTTGGACTGGTAGTGCCAAATGCTTGTCTCCATGGAAATAGACCATAAAACATTCTACGCAAAGCAAGAACATCTCCATGGAGACAAGCAGGAGCCTCCGCCAGAAATGTTACAAAGTGCACCTTTAATGATCATCGGTCGTCGTCTGATAATTGGATTCTGCTCCCAATGGATTTCTCACAGATGTCGTTTTACTACATGTGTACAAAGCTTGGGCAAAATTGCATTTTATCTTTTGAATTGAACTTTAAAATCTAATGTAAGGTTTCTGATAATTTCCTTTACATATGCAAGCAAAAAATATTGATTGCACAAGGAACTACAAAAGGAAAACGATATGTATTTATTTCCTATTATTGGTGTAAGTTAAGTGAAGTTATGGTATAGTATTGTTTTATTATAAGCTACTGCATTGTACTATAGAAAACCATGGTAAAACAAACAGACTGTGAATTACAATGCATCCATGAGTGTAACAAGGAGAATATATACAACAGATTTATAGTGTTTGATATTTTGTCCAAATTTTAAGGCTAGTAACAAGTAGCTTTGAGGAGTTAAAACAACTTCATTGTGTTATCGTACCAGTGGAAAATTGTCCTTCAATTGTGCTGCTTGTGTTGCTGTTTAATAAATGGATAATATCTTTGAGAGCTGTCTACAACCTTGAATAAAGATTTATTAAAATTTGTACCGGCTCTTTCTTCGTTTCACATGCTTTCACAGTAATTCAATTATATTTAGACTATGTTTTTATTCATAATGTTTGTGGACTTGTGTTAAAACCTACCACTTACCCCTTCAAATTAGCAGTGTGTAAAACAGACTATTAAAATAATCATCTGATATTATTCATGCTTGAATTAACTTCTCAAGAGCTGCTAATTATTTGTTTTGAAATTAATAACTAAATGCTTTGTTATTTTTTTAAACGATGCCAGCAACCAGGGGAGTAGACAAAAGGGTCAGAAGTCGGCCCTCCTTCCTATTAATCTGTGTTAGAGGGGGCCCATGTGAGGCTTCTTCCCTCGGGCCACCACATTTCTGTTGACAGTTCTGCAGCAGCGTTTATTTCTTCATTTTAAGACCTGCATAACAATAGCTGACATATCTCCAATGTGCGATCAATAAAGTTATCTTATCTTATTTGAAGTGGTCCAGTTTGTGATTGATTGTTTTCTCTAATTGCCTATTTCAAAATGTCAAGTAAAAAAGAGAGATATTCGAAAGGGAGTAGCCTAAAGTAGAGGTGGTGAATTTTTTATAGATCATACTCCTTTTTCAATTGCAATATCCTTCGTTGGTCAAGATATAATTATGTTTCAACACAAAGACAAATGAACCTATTTTCTTTACAGTTTCGTTTTTTTGATTGGTCCCTCAAATGACTTGCCTCTAGCCTTGTTAGCACACATTTACACGACATGTTTCTAATTGTTTCATTCAGAATGTGTGGAATTAATATATTACTTTGTTATGAAAGGGGAGTAATGTGTGTGTGTGTGTGTGTGTGTGTGTGTGTGTGTGTTTTGTATTTTAACTGAATGTTATTGACATTGTAAAGCACATTGTGTTGCATCAATCTATGAAATATGCTCTACAAAAATATTTTTATATGAACACAACATTTGACATTGTTCAACCAATAAAAAAATTAGAAAGAAGAATAATTATTTAAAACTTAATAAATAAAATAGCTCATTCTTCCTTATATATATATTTATTAGAATACAGATCTAGGCTTATAATCTTAGTCTGGACGTCACGTGACAAGTATTATAGTTAAAGGGGCACTATGTAGTTTTTTGGTGAAACATTACTTATTTCATCTCCATGGAAACAAGCAACAAACCAAGTACTTTCTGAGCAAAAGATAAATGAGTTTATAACATACTATGGAACTTTCCAGGCAAAGCAAAAACAAGTTTTAGAAAATCAAGTTACTAGAAAACCTACACAGTGCACCTTTAAGTTATCTCTTCGCTATTTTGAGGAAAGCTGGTGGTAATGTTGGAGACAAGGGCTGTGGGGAGCTGGAGGTGTCTCAGGTGCGGTGAGGAGGGATCGTGCCCTCTAGTCACCGCTGCGAGCACTGCATCTGTCCGCACACAGCATCTTTGATCCGCGCAAAGCCACACGGGTCAGTGCTGCCCGCAGTTATTGGCGCTGACACCGACGGGACGTTGTTATGTCCGTCCGCAGAAAGAGACAGTCAGTGGATGAATGTTGTGTCAATATTGAGGCGTCGCGGTGCAGTATCGTCTCGGCCACTAGATGTCCTCGTAGAGCAACAAATCCACTGCCAGCGTTTGTAAAAAAAAAAAAAAAAAAAAGACTGATTTTTGGTGCAATAAGGAATGTCAACATGAGCAGAATAATTATCAAACGTGTTGGTTCAAATTGTTGTAGTAGTATAACTCAATTAATAAGTTAAACTGCCTTTAGACTCAATTTGAACACAAGATACAAAAATGTTTCTCCAATTGACCAGCACAAATTAGAAAGAGAGTGTTGGTTGGAAATTGGAGGGACAGACTCTGGAAATTTAAGCTCATGGGTAATAAAAACAATAACACACTATATGTTTTCACTTTTTATCAATTGTAACACACAAAGATTGATTCAATATTTCAACATATCACAACTCTTAAAGCCAGTACACCCAAAAAAAAGTCTTCATTCCTTTGAGAAAAAGTATATGATCATATTTTCTTTTTATTTATTTTCTTCTTACCTTATCTTTTATACAATGCTCACATGCTCTAAATAATGTGGGACGAGGGACAGAGGCCTGAGTGGCTCTGCAGTACAAACTAAAAGAGGGACAAGTGGTCACTATTCAGACTAATAGAAATACAAAAGCATGTGTTTAGTTTAGTTCATTTGAAAGATGGTCCACTGTAGAACTTGTTATATTGTCTAATTTTGTTGTACTGGATATGAGAAAGTAAATTACCTGTTTTCAACTCCAAAAACTTTCATTAAAAATAGCCTAAACACTGTCAGCTCCAATAGGAACATTGCACAAACTGGAACTGCTACAAATCTTTAGGATATGATGTTTGTTTTGGACTATTCTCGGCCTGCGCCACATGGGAGGAAAGTGTCTGTGTTTATTTGGTGGAAAGCAGAACTTTCAGGAAACATTTATTTTTGGACTCCAGTTGGGATTAATTAACATAAACACTGAACCTGTAAAAGTTATTGCGCGGGTGTAGGTCCCATTAGCCCCGTGTTGACAGAGATAGAGCCAGTTCCTGGTTCTATTATAGTATCAGAAATAACACTTTTTCTTAAATTTCTTGCTCTTGTTTGTGTTTATTTCCCTTATGCTGCGTGTTTGCTGTTCTTCTTGACTTTGTGAGGGAATATATTTAGCTAGAGGACTGCTGGCAGAGTGGTTAGCTGCGATTGACGTCTCAGTCCTGGCTCGCGCTCACTCATTTAACATCACTGTACTGTCTTATCTCTCCTCAGACAAGTCTAATCCCCTACAACAAAATGTTACCCAATGTACGCCCCCCCACAAAGAGAGAGAGGGGGAGAGAAGAAGAGAAGGGGGGGAGAGCGTGGTGCGTCCTCTGCTTTCATCTCAGCTAGATTTCAGATTACACACCTGCACAGCGCCTGACACAGCACCTGATTCACTCACGCCTCAGAACGACCAGAGGGGCTGCGTGTGCACACTTGTTTTGGAAGAAGACAGTAAAAGATATTGTGTTTCTAAATTTGAGCTTAAAAACATTGCATCTATTTCAAAAGGATTTCTATTCCATTGTTTTAGATTTGAAAAGAAAAGTGGGTTTGGATTGTGTTGGAATAACGTTTTGGTAATAAATCGAACCGTTATTAATGGTAATATACTAGGAAATAAATGTATAATGACAAAAGAAACATTGATGGGTGCAGTACTCAGACCAGGGTGCCGGGGAACACTACTGGGCCTTGAGTTTTGCCAGGTGTGCTTTCAAAAAATTTGAGTTAATGGAATCACACATGGTTTTAATTCAATTGAAAATCACCGTTTACCAAACAAAACCATCACTATTTCCAAATGTAAAGAACCAGGCACAGTGGCACGCACATTATTTGCCACATTATATACCACGTTTTACTAAAATGTCTGATATGGTTATGTTTTAGTAATAGGTGGAGTGCCGTTCTATGTTTTCAACCAAAAAAGAAGGTTGAAAAACACTGGCGTAGGGGATACAGACGTAAAAGTTTGGGAATTGGTGTCATGAAGTAGACTACAAGATAACAATACTTCTAGTTTTTAGATTGTCTGTAAAGATTTTAACACTTCTTCCACTTTGATTAGGTGTGAATCATTGGTGTAGAGTGGCAGCCACACTTCTACCAGTCGCCTCAGGGCAGGTAAAGTGCAGATATCTTACCAAAATTGCTGAAAAGATTGTCTTGTATCTTAAATAAACTATTGATAGCCGCTTTGTGAGTACAAAGAAAAGTGAAAGTGGCCAACTGTTGTAAATTATTCAAAATAGCTTCAGGTGATGTTTGGGAAGAGAATTACTCATTCTTTCAAATATGCCTGTGATATTTAATAGATGATCCTTAATAAATATGTGCTACTGCCACGGGGGTTTGCACAACTTTTCACACAGACTTCAGACACCTGTTGAGTGCAGGTGCATGCTCCGTAATGAGGTCCATGTGAAGCCTGCAGCCAGCTCTGGGGCCCGGGCGAGGCGGGGCCGACACAGCGGGCCCTTTGTGACTTCAGGGGCCTCAGACGAAGCGAGAGCAGATAAAATTGGACAGCTCACTCCGAGGAATGCAAATGGGACGCGTTTTGGTCTGGAGCCAGTGATTCCATCCAGGCTTTTAACAGGTCCCATCAAATAAAGTCATGCCTTCATCATCTCAGCGCTGCGTCAGCTGATCAGCCGCACCACCTCGGCTCCTCGCACAATTTGACTTTGTAATTACTCCGCCGAGCCAAAAGTTCAGCTGCCACATTTACCATTCAACCACAAGGTCCACAGCGATTCTGAGAGGGAGCCGCGCTGTCTACAAGGTGACATTTGAGTTTATGTCTTCAAAAGAATGAATAATACAATAGTGTAACTTGTATCACGTTACTTTACATTATATTACATGTGAGTCTAATGTTTTAACTGCAAAGAATCCTCCACAAGCTAGCCTTTCTGGAAGGTCCGCACCTGCTCGTCTTGGAGATGTTATGCTTCGACTAATGTCCCACAGTATGCCATTTGACGTTTCTTTCTCCATGGAGATAAACACCGCGTTAAAGATCAGATCTGTGGAAAAATCTGCCCTCTACAGAAAAAATGCATGTTTTTAAGGCACTTTTTAACATATAAAACAAGTATAACTGAATATGGATAAATTCCAGGCCTAAAGGTTATATATCGAATGTCTGTACGTTTTCTTTCCTCGTTTGATACTACAACTGTCGTGTAAAGCCTTTGGGCCAGAAAATAATTTAAAAGACTAAGTACATGTAATTTTCACCACCGGGGTCTTACGTGTTTTTTTATACTATAGCTACCATTATGACGTGCGACAAATTGTGAAAAGATGAATGAGTTTTATGGGAAAGTTCACATAATGACCTGCTTCATTATGATTCATGGTCATATCCCACAATGTGCCTCCGGTCTGCTCTCTCTCCTCACGTCTCGTATAGAAGATAAAAACTGCGAGCTGTGTTTTTCATGAATGACTTCTACACTTAAAGCCCCAAGAACAGTAACATTGGTCTGAACTTTGTGTGAGTTTCCCATCACATGAACAGCAGCTGATATGGTGCACATAGTTTGTCTTGGTACAGTACGACATGTGCCCAGTGTCAAAGGGAAAGTTATGCACTTTGCTTTACAATGTGCTGCATTAGTCATTGCTTCACACAGTTTTCTTGTTGATTCGGGAATTCGTGTTTTGCCCATAGACTTTTCTGTCACTAAATTGTTTTGATTGATTTTTTTTTAACAGAGCATCATTTATCAGGGTAGATTTTGTATAGGGAAAGAAAACATTGGAACTTTTTCTTGAAATTTTGATGTTAATTACTGGATATGAAGAACAAAAACATTATTTGGGGAAATTATAATGGGTGAGTAAAGTGCCACCGTGCTTTCCAATTGCATTTTGGTGCTGGCAGATGTAAATATGAGAACAAATTGTGTGCATCCCCTACTAATCCTGTACAAATGAGCAAAGACTTTGAAGACTTTGCATTGTATTGGAAAGATTAAGAAGAAGAGGACAGCAAAATATGAATGTCTGCTCTATAATTAGCAAGTCACTGTCCAGACCCTGTGCAAAATGGCTCTTAGATTCTTCACCCTTTGAGATCGTACATGTCCATCCACAAATTCATCACAATAGCATGTTCTAGCCTTTAAAAATACACCAACGTAAGGTATATTACTATTTATGTAATACTTAATAATGGACGTTTTGACACTTGTGGCTGGTGGAGTCCAACATGAGTCTGCACAGCTTGTTTATGCCAGAAAACGTTTCCGGAAGAAGAAATCGAAGCCTTGTTTTTGTCAATAATAAGTCTCTAATGTTTAATGATGAACATATTTGACCACGCTTATCTGCTGAAAACTGTGTCTTCTTTAATTGCACCCAGTGGACGCTGAGGTCGGGGAAAGGGGAGGATACGAGGAGCGTGCTCACCAGCGTGTCTCTGGCCTCTGTGACATTAAAGATGACATTTTGACCACAGCTATTTACTCCACGAGTTGTTTGTCCGCTCTGCCCTTTTGGAGGAATATCATCGACAAACCCCTTCAAAGCCGCAGCCAGTCGTGCCACCCAAAGCCCGCCTAATTGAATCTGCAGGGCTTCCTCCATCTCCCCCCCGTACTACAAAGGTTAATGCTCATATCTGCCTTGCTTTTTTTTATTCTCTGACTGATTATTACCGCACTAATCTTCAGTTCATTCCTCATTAAAGCTGACCAGAAAGAGCAAGTCTAGGGGTCAAGTGGTCAGTTGCAAAGCTAAAGTTTTCACAAGAGCCTCTTTGAAGTCTTTGAAAACCACCAACCAACAAAGACCACTGTATCCATGGCCACTGGTGCAACAGGGGGGAGAATGTGACCGGAGATTGTAATCTTTGGTTCATTGGGAGGTCAGCAGACTTTTCACACTTGTGCACGCAAACAAGTCGTATGATCTGTGCAAGACGTTAAGGAAGCATGTGTTTCCTCTTCCTCTCATTGTTGGTAGCTCGAGGGAAGGCTGGTACTGAAGACTTTCGATTGTGTTTGTTTCAGTGATGTAGGTCCAGCTTTGGCCTTGTCTGTGTTTAGTTCTGTCCTTAGATGATCAATAAACTCAAACAACACATTAAAACTCCACGACTAAACTGGACTAAAGGTGCACTATGTACGTATGTCTCCATGGAAGTTATACTGCTTTGCCAGGAATGTTCCACAGCATAGTATTAAACTTCTCTATATCCATGGAGACAAACAAGTAACACCACAAGATCAAGTTAAAGGTCAGCTCTATGAAGTGGAGATGCTACTCACAGTCAGAGTACATCTTCTGTAGCTGTAGAAACACCAATGCAGCAATAGCATCTCTATGGAGACAAAAGTTATGTAGTGCACCTTTGAATGTTTTCAGCACAACACTGGCCTACATAATGTAGACGGAATGAACAAAATCTTGGTGTTTACAAAACATAAAATGAAAAACGGACTTATTGACCCTACATTACATAATGCCTGAAGCTCGTGTAATGAGCCTAGTGTAATGGGCGGGGAACAAAAATGTAGAAAAACATGCATTAGTATTGTTACAATCAAGTCTATTGTGGTTCCCATCCTGGCGGGTGGGGACCCTCAGAGGGGACGCTTAGGATTACAGGGGGTCCCAAGAGCTTTGTCTGGCCAGAGGGTCAGGTCATTAAAGTCATAATTTGTGCAAATTAAATAGTCAAAAAGGATTGGAAATAGGATGTGGGAACAAAAAACACACACGCGCACATGCACACACGCACACGCACACAAACACACACACACACACACACACGCACACGCACACACACACACACACACACACACACACACACACACACACACACACACACACACACACACATGCACACACACACACACACACACACTTGGTGATATTTATTTGAAATAAATGCTGTCTTGTAATATTTTTTAGTATTAGCTTTGGACCAGAGGGGCCTGGCAAGTTCACACATGGAAGGCTTCAAGGAAAAAAGGTTAAGAACCACTGGTCGATTGCATTGCTTTAAAGTGTCCATATTACATCTTTTCAAATGTTAACCATCTCAAAATATTGCTTCTTAAAAGAAGACACGTTAGTATTTATTGCTCGCATTTGAGTAATCCTGTAAGCAGATGCTGCATGCCCAGATCCCTCTCTCCCTGGAGCTTCTGCTGCTTTAAGACCACACTCCTCCACAATTCTGATCATTTCAGTAGTTAAACTTCTATGACAAAAAAAGCATCCATTGTCAGAGCTATATTGCTAATAGCTGCTATTTTTGCATTTCAATAAATGTCCATTTTTACTCTTGCCAGCAGAGGGTGACGTGTACCAAATGTGTTTTCCAAGACATTTTCAATTTGAACTGCCTGGACCTGACTTTCTAAAAGTGAAGGGGAAAAAAGACCAAGACTGAAGAATTCCTCAAGTGCACTTTAAAAACTATTTAGCTGGAGACGAACCGTGCAACCAACTGCCAAGGAATGACACTATTTTTCGTCTAATCAGGCACATTGTTGGGCGAGAACCATGTTGCTGCTTGTGACTCTCCCAGACAGTTCATGGTTCAACATCAGAGTGAGAGAAACTTAATGACTGGACGGGCAAAGCTTGCAGTTTAAACTAAACATCATCTTAATAAGTTATAATCAGAATCAGAATAATACGCGAGTCATGAAATATCTATTCAAAAGTGTCAGAGTATGAAACAAAATCTGTGTGGAGCCTTGTTTTGAGCGGTTGATCATTTGACAGTCCCTTAAAAGGTCCCTGAAGTCCCCCAGAGTCAGGTCCGTGCAGCAGGAGGGCGCTCCAGCTGTCTGCATGTGTCGCGACTCTGCTCTCACATGAAGGCTGTGGGAAAGATCTGCGACCACTGTCCCAAAGGGTAACGAGGGTGAGAAACAAGGAATCCAAAGAAAAGCCTTTGTGGTGGCCGCAGGACTGTGGGCACTGCGTCACTCTCCCATGCCCTCGGAACGTCCCGTAACACTGGCGCTGTTCATCCAGAAAAGGCAATACACTGAAGCGCTCTGTGAGTACTTCATGTTGGGTGGCGGGGGGTCGTCGTAAAGAGGTGGTGGTACTTTCAAGTCGTGTTTGTTCAGGACAGGAGCAGCTGTTAAAATGTTATCCTGATGCTGTCCGAATACACTGGGTCATAACCACTGGCCCAGCTGTCCCATGCCTGGACCCAGGACCGCTGTGGGACGAATGTGCGCTTGGCTTTTACTTTGAACTCGCTCATCTTCAGTGGGCAGTACAAGCTAAACCAAAGCACAAGACAACCATAAGTGTATAAGCTCATAAATGATCGATTGGACTCTAAAGCCTTTCATATTTCCTGTGAGTATTCTGGAGCCTGCAGAGTTTGTGCTTGAATACTTTACTTTTGGCAATGGAAAGTGACCCACGCTGACCCTGTGTACTGAACCCACCACTGGAAAGGAAACATGCCACAGGTGTTAAGCTGTTGAGCATCCTGTGAGCATATTTCACCTTCAAGTTGAGTTTACTTCTACCCTCGTGAATAATAATGTTGTTTTGATCACTTTTGTCAAATGATAGGACTTTGTTTGGAGTTTTGCTCGAAAGAAATGCCAGTGCGTCAGCTAAAATAGTGAACATTCCTAAGCTTGATGTTGCGTGTATAAATAAACATTTGGCAGATCAAACATGGCCATACTAACCCTAGCCTTAATAATAAAGGAAAAAGACTAAAAAAAACTTTATATAAAAAGATTCAGGCTTAGTAACTCCTTAATTGTGTATTAAGTCTTTGTTCATGTTTAAAAAGGATAACTAAGGATAATTAAGTAAAGACATTTTTCTTCTCTCATCTCATCAGTGGGTAGTCCTCATCCACATTTCATACTTTACTTCTTGATATATTTAGCGCAAAATAGAGCTGTCACTAACACTTCTTTTAGCAGTCGACTAGTCAAATGATTATTTGGATTGTATATTTAGACATTTTAAATATATTATCAACCAAATAAAGGTTGAAATATAGTGACTGATGGCTTCTAGATTAAGAATATTTATAAATAAAGTGTATTACTGATTAAAAATCCACTATTGTTTATTCTTTTTGACATTTCGATTTAATGATGTTGCCGTCTGATGTGTGTTAGAGTTTGTATAGTCAAGTTAACAATTACAATTATTAACCATTATAGTTGATTCTTTTTTATAGTCGATTAGTCAGGATTCCTGGCCCTAGTGCAAACATTTTGGTTATGCTTCTCCCGTGAGTAGTGACAACATCTGAGAAAATGTACACAGTATTCAATTATTCAAACATTTGCGTTTCTTGCATCAAAACATTCTTGCTCTTGAGTTATATTATTATGAAGTAACAGTAACAGAGAAATGAACATAGCCTAATATGTCGAAATCCTTTTCTCCGAGCCAGGATCTAGTCTCAAATCCTACATTCAGCCTCTTTGGTCGGTCATAAGCCTGATGGATGTCCCTGTTGAGTTGCACAGACCACCATCATGGCCGCCAAAGCTCTCATCGTGGGCTGTGTAAAGTCTCTGGGCATTGTGGGACTGGCTCGGCGGTGTTTTTGTGTCATGCGGACATCATGTGGTGAGTTTTTCAAAAGGACCTGCCATCCTGTATAACAGCACAAAAGTAGTCTGCTCAGAAACACCTCCCGTTTTCTGGTAAAGGATCGAGATACAAGTTAATGCTTGGTAAGCTTGGCAGACACAAAACAAAAGTGAGATCTCAATTACTGACAACCTACTTCAGAGATTTACTTTTTTGTGTGTTTGTAAGTCTCCTAATACAGAATTTGTAAGTTATTGAGACAGTAATATATTTTTACGTCATGATTGAAAGAGAGTTAGCCCTGTGATAAGTTGGCCTCTGTCCAGGGTGTACCCCGCCTAAGGCTCACTGGGGTAGGCTCCAGTCACTCCAGGAACAAGCGGTGGAAAATGAATGAATGATTAAAAGCACTAGAGGCATACATACTTGTGCAGTGGTCACTTATAATGCCAAAAATGTTCAATCAAGACACTCACCATAAAACCACATATGTTTAAAGGAAAGTGTCTAAACTTTGACAATAGGGCTGCAACTAACGATTTTTTTTGATTAATCGATTAGTTATTTAGAACATGAATTGCCTGCAAATATAAAATGTTTACTAAGTTTGACCCTGTTGAAGCAAAGATGAAGGCTCTCGGCCATTCTGATTCAAAATTGTTTTTTTGATCAAAAACACTAAATCATAACAGCTTGTTTGTCATGATGTAATTCCTCCTCTGTCTGAGTGATAATACCTCTTCTTTCAGCGCATGCTTTGCAATCTGTCAAGATAACGATTATTCGATTACTGAATTAGTTTATGATATCTAATTGCGATTAATCAATTAACTTGTTTCAGTCCTATTTGACAGTAATCCCACGTACAATTGAAAATCATATCAAAAGATCTTTTTATAACAAAGCCAGCAACATTATTAAATTGAAATGTCAAAAAAGAATAAACTATAGCGGATTTTCATCAATAATACACTTTATTGTGAATATTCTTGCTCGCTGGTGGCGCAGGTTGAGGGCTTGCACATGTGAGGTTGTTACCTCAGCAGCGATGCCGGGCTTAGACCTTTTGCCGAATGTCTATACCTCTTTCTCTCCCCATTTCACACCACAACCGTTCTGTCAAATAGAACCTTTGGGCCAGAAAAAAAAAGCAAATCCTTTGAGACATCCATTGACAGATTCCATTGTTCGTAAATATTGGACCGAGAATAAAATACACTGTAGATTGTTTCTAGTATTTGCATTCCACTTGAATTCAGAATTGTGTATGGGCCTAAAACTCCTGCCATAGACACTATAAATGGATACTTTTACGGCTTTCTTCTGACAGCAGTAAAGAGGGCCATAATGAAAAATGGATAACTCAAATTGCACAAATTAAGGACAGGACTGAGAAAACAACAAACGTTCAAAAAAAACAAAAAAAAAAAAGAAAGAAAGAAAAAAATACAGACTGAATTTGAAAAAAGATAAATATAAATTTAGACTTTGGACCCAATAGGACTGACATGTTTAGGACTATGTATAACTGTTTGTATACTCTCTCTCTCAGTGTCATGTTTCTATTCTGTGTTCTTTTTAAATCAAACAAACAGGAAAAAAGTCCTTGATCTTGGCTCCAACTTTTCACCAAATAAAAAAAGACAGTAAAATATAGAATGCTTATGAATTAGGACACAAAACTTGAATATTTTATGGCATGACAGAAAACACTGGACAGAAAGTAGATGTAAAAGTTAGCACGCAGCGGCTTAACTATCTTTACACATCACCATCTGCCCCAAATCCGTCTGACAAATTGTTTGTTTTGAGCTGCAAATCCTGCCCACAAAATCTAAATTACAAGTTTCAATCCCAAGTACTTTTTCCCCTAAAGCTAACGGGATGGGACGGGCTGTGCGCTGATCAATCATCGCTCCTATGCATAACAAATGAAGCCTCGCCTGCCTTAACCGCAGTGCTCAGAGGAAGCGCGCTCTCTTCCCCACGGGACGTTATTAAAACTGGCCCTCTGACAAGAGCACAGAAATGGGCGCATGTGTAAGGGCTATACCCCTCTGCTTCTAATCAGTGTTGTGTTGCTTGTTTGGCCAGGAACATCTGCTCAGGCCAGGGCCTCAGCGGGTGAAACGCAATCCAGATGCCTTCCTTTTGGAAAGCCCACAAATGTCCCAAGACCTCTCTCTCTGTCTCTGTACTCCTGACCCCACTTCCAACTAAACATGGCTCGTCCCGAACATGTCTGTCAAGTCTCTGATACCTCTGAGTAGTCAAACTTCATTAACTGATAGAGTAATCTGATACAATGAGAACAACCGTCAGGAGAAAATTGCAGCACAGGGTATAATTTTTCAGCTAGTGCACGGCTGATGACAAGCATGTGTGCGCTACAAAACAAACATCAAAATCCATTTCTTTTTATTGAGTGTCATCAAGAAGTAAAACAACCAAAAACGTCGATAGATGTTTTTGTGAAACTGTTGTCTTGAAGGATTGTAGTATCACAAATAGCCAACTTTTCTTAAAGATGACATAGTGATGATCTGTATAAATTTTTACAATGGCATTTTCTTAGCATTCGTTTACTCAAAGTTGTATTCTGATTGATTCACGCCTGTTTGAGTGATGTTATTTTGTCCTGCAACTGAGGCTCAAGTGCTCACAAAAGTCCTGTTTTCACCTGTCCCCTATCCCCGCCCACATCCTGTACTTAGTTGTGATTATTTAAGACACTGAGTGACACATGTTTTGTTCTAAAATGCCACTTTTCAAAAATAAAACACCTAAATGACAATCTGCTGCTAGAAATTCCCCTTAAAACTTGTTTATACTGTCATTACGATGTTGTTTTCGATAATTATCAGGGTTTACAATGAATAAAAGGTTAAATTATTATTTTATTATGTCATACTTCAATGTTAAGTACATCTTTTTTAACATGAGCTCATAATATCACAATCATTTTTGAGATATAACTTAAGGCTTCAGTATTTTCCGTTGAATACTGATGCTTTTATATGTTCTTTTACATATTAAACAGCCTGGACTAGCGATGGATCAGAGTAATCTTTGTGGATAAAATCGACTGCCAAGCTGAAACATGATCCCAAACAGCAAACGATTTCGACTGGTGCCACAACATAAAAGAACATATTGAAAGTTTGAATTCTACTTTACGTGTAATGAGTCTCCACGGAGGTCGGCTCGCAATTTATGATAATGGGGCTGTTTAAAGTTATCATCCCTCTGATTTTAGAAGTTGAGCAGATCCTACATTTGACTAAAAGCTCCTAAAACACTGTGGATATCATCAGCGTACAGTATCAGATCAAGTGCACTCAGCCGCCCCCGCACCCTCCCTCTTTTCACTCTCAAATCCTCGAAACCTCCTCGGCCGCTTACACAACAGACAAATCCTGCAGTCCGGCCCAGAATGCATCGCTCGCTTTGAAGTGGGAGTGAGATGTGTGCGGCGTCTCTGAGAGAAGGACCCCCACTGCACCGCCCGCTGAGTCTTCCTGTGTTTTCATCTACCTTCAGTCCATTCTCTCTCCTCAAAAGAATAATTGTTTAATTCAAAAAAGGGCCGAGCAGAGGTCTCGACATGTATTTGCAGTAATAAGAAACACTTCATGCTGATAGTTGTTATTATTAATTTGGAAAGAACTTCTAGAATACTTGAACTGTTGTCTCGTAAGGTTTGTTTTTTCCATAGCAACGGTTGCCCTGACAGTAGAGGCAGCCAAACTGTGCCGACGACCTTTCCATCCACCATCAATCTCTCGTTCACACCACACAGGCAAGGAGAGCGAAGTGCCTTGCCCAACGACACAAAAGTGCGCACTGGTGTGAGTTGGGATAGACCTGCCAACCTTTTGGATTAGCGGAGTACATTTTTTAACCAGAGAGTTACTCTTAAAACCAATCTTTGTTCAATTGAAAGTAAATAGTGTCAATGTTTTTGTGCTCCTTTGGGTTTGTCCTTTGATACAACTTCTTTGGTTTATGGCACCTTCTTGTTGCCATGGAGATGTTATGGGTTTCAACTTCCTGTTTAAAGCTGGGTATCTGATTTTCACATCTTAAATGTGGAAGTATGTTTTTAAATCTGTGTAACTCGTTCGTAGCTCTCAAACTTTTTGGCACATCCAATATTCACATGCATTATTCTTTGGGTGTGTGCACTGCTTTAAAACAGCATTTTTGGGAAAGTGGGGCGGACCACCCAAACGCAGCCAACCAGAGCGCTGCTTTCAGCTCTTACTTCCGAGTTGATGAGACATAAACAGCGCCTGCGGGTCTCATTTTTGTCAGAAAGTGCTGTTTTAACAAGATATTCTTTGGTGGAAAACACAAAATGTTCTTATAAAAAAGTCAGGTGCCCGAAGACAACATTTTGAAGACTCCATTACAAAGATAGAATATTTTGTTTGAATTGTTAATAGCTGCGGCAACGATCCTAAACTTTTATCACTCTGCAACAGATTACTTTGCCTGTGATGTTCCCCAGTATGACATTGAACTTATGTATCTCCACGGAAACAAGTCAGCAATAAAACACCTTGAAAAAAAATGTAAAATCGATAAGTGACATACTGTGGAACATTCCAGGCAAAGCACTGACATCTCTATGGACACAAGCGAGGACTGAGTCATGGTTTAGTCCTGCTTTAGAGCTGGTGAAACTAGAAAAGACAAACATCCTCCCCAGGGGTATTTTAAGTTGTTGCAAATGTATTGTATTGGTGGTAATTTAAATGGAAAAGAACATTCATGCTTTTCAACACTTCTCAAGAAAACCACAACATAATCCGATAAACAGATTATTGGTCATGCTCCATCTTGTCTATTTTTCCTTGGTAAGTGATTCAACTTTATTGCACTGGTGATGTGATAAAACACAACACAACTGCAATTCAGCTTCCTCGTAGATATAAATCAAGTGTTTACGGAAAGTGCCAGCGTCAGAAATTATGATCTACGAGCTTCAGCAGCATAAATCACGTTTGTTTTCTCACTGGGTTATAATTATGACGTTTTGAATTGTGTGTAACGGGCTGTGCCAATAAGAAATGTCCCAGAGGCTTCCACGTGTAATCATACCTTTACTTTGTCTGTGTTGTTAATAAGTGCTGTGAATAGTGGCAGATCTTCAAGTAGAGCCGGTTGAGTGAGGTAATAATAAAGAGATAGGATTGAAGTCGACCTGCAGGAAAATGTAGAATGTTGTTAGATGTGTACAGATAAAGTGCTATCTTTAAATGACCCAGTAAATTGATTTTGTGTTTGGGGCTTCTTCTGGTAATGTCTTCGGATATCGGGATTCTAAAACATGTAGAGAAAGTTAATCCTCTATGAGATCCAGGCTCAATATCTGAAAAAGGTTCTCTGCATCGTAGTTAGCTTTTGTGGCACCAGTGGCATGGAAAGATGTGCTGAACGAATTACGACAACAATGATGTCCGATAATGTTCCCCTTCCAAAAAACACTGACATTAATGAACAAAACTTTGTAATTTCATTTACTATATCAGTATATATAAGCCTTATATAGAATAGTACCACAATAAACAATGTAAATGCATGAAATCAGGAAAAATGACAACAACAAGATATATATTTCTACCAAGATCTACCAAGATACTCACACATTTGTTTATGAAAGGCTGGAGCGAAGCACAAACTTCTGGACCCTTTTAAATTGTTTTGGAAGCTCCTCATGGTTCTCTAAATTTTTTAAAGAAATTCACATTTAATTTTGGACTTTCTCAGCCACACTAAAACGTAGTGAACATATTTTTATTTAAGATTTCTCTTTTAAGAATGAGGTGATAGAGGTAATTCCACAACAGTTATCTAGTACCCATGATGTAAACAAGGTTCGTTATCCATTGGGTATTAGATAACATCACAGCATTCTATTGGCCAATAATCTTTAAGTCTGTATGACAGATTAGACTACACATTTGACTAAAATGTACTAAACATGATCATATTTAAGATTTGACTTAACAGTTTGCCCATTTATCCCCAGTTTCACAGTTCTCGTAATGTTTATAATTGTACTTCCTGGTTCAACATTAATAAAATGTAGGTAGAGGTAATGCCACAACTGTTACCTAGCAACCATTTTGTAAACAAGGGCTAAAATCCACTTAAATAAAACAATAGTTATGATTTGATAAATAATAAAACCTGATTACACCTTTATTTTGTTGAATGATTATTTAAACGATCAGAAGAATGTGTCAGCTGTGTGTTAATTGTCTCTGTATTTATAATGGTATGTTGCTGGGGCGACTCAACTCAACATCCTGTCATTTTAACACTTTTAAAAACTTTCATATATCAAAATTTCTTCTCAAACTGCAACTTCACAAAACTATGCTAAATATTTACCACAGAAGCCTTCTTACCAAACAAAATCATAATTAATCATGAGAACCTGTCATATGGACTTTAATGCAAATAGGGGGCAGCTAAAATTGACATAGTTAAAAGTTATTATTTCAGTTGTAATACAGCAAGTTCTTGAGTCTAGTCACTAATAGTGGGCGGAGCCCACTCAAAAATCTTGAAAGTGTCCACCAGTGTCACACCAGTGCCTGGGGACCCACACCATGACATAAGAATGCGTGCGCGCTTTCTGAAAATGTCATACTCAAAAAATGGGAAACATTGTTTTCGCATCGGGATATTATTCTTTCTTTCTTAGTTTCTTCTTCTTCTTGTGACCAACCCCCCTATTTTTCACCCAGTGAACACTGACGAAAAGTCAAGAAAATTTGCACACCTCTAAAAATCGTGCCTCTCTACATTCTGGCTATTTTCGATTTCCAAAATTCACAAATATGGCGCATCAGCACCCCCAAGTGTACAAAAGATGCATTACGAGATTGGAAAGTGCCCAATTTTTTTTTTATTGTAGAATCATAGAGAGTTAGATAGTGACAAGACAAGCAAAAAATATTATTATAGCATGACTCAGCAGTTTTTTTAAACCTCATACTTTTACAAACTCCTCCTAGGGCGTTTGCCTGAACATGCTGAAATTTGGTGAAAATGAAGTTGAGGAGTGTGGCATCAGAAGTTTTCCAAATTTTTTTTGTAACTTTTACGGTCTCTGTGCGGCAAAGCTGCAAATTTTTTCCAGAATTTCTGAAATTTTGCTCCCATTTGCACATACAAAGTCCGAATTGCATCAAATTTGAATCAGTTGTTCCCCTGCCTGAAATCTACTTGATGTGCAAAAATAAAATTTGTTGCACTTCACTTTTGCCTCCATTCTGAATTTAGACTGTTTTTGTTTACAAACGTTTAAAGGGTCTATAGACAAACAAATCTAAACTAGTCAAAACTACTCAAATCCAGTTAATCTTCAAGAATTCAAGTTGTGTAAATATTTTGTAGTGTTTTATTTTAAGATCAAGTAAAACAAATAAGCAACTGGTAACTGGGATATTTCCCACCTCCGACTTGAAAAAATGCCCTGGAATGTCACTCGAACTGGTAAATCCTACTGGGAGCCAGTCGAACGACTCCCACTTCACATACAGGATCAACAGTGACGCAACCTTTGTTGCTAGGCGACAGCATCACTTTGATGACATCACATTCTAAACTAGATGTTTACAAAACAAGCGTTAACTTAACTGACTTCAGTTAACTCAAGATCCAGACACAAAATCGAGTATCTTTGTAGTAGTGTTTGGAGTATTTCCAAATTCACCTTACTCTCATTTATTTAAACATAAGTTAAGATGGGAAACATCTTTAGCCGTGCTGCTCCTACCAATAATCCTGAGCCAGACGTTGGTGCAGGAGGAGACTATGTGCCACGTCATCCCCATCATCGTCCACCACACAGATGGAATCCCCTGCTTGAAAATGACTTAAGGGCTGAAACTGTCGCTTTTTTATTTTATCGTATGGTGAGACGATGGTTAGCCCAACCTGCGGTTGGTCCTGCACCGCCCGTAGCCATCCGGCCGGACAACATCAGGCTTTTATATATAAGGAGAGAAATGTCTCCCCCAGCTGCGGTTGTACCTCAAGTTTGTCCACCTCGCCCCATCGAGGATGAAGAGAATAACCGCTTCATCCACTCAGACTCTGAGGAGGATGTAGAGGAAGAGGAAGAGGAAGCAATAGCAGAAGACCTGCAAAATGTAGGGAATAAGAGGAAATGGGAAGAGGAAGCGGATGAAGATGAAGATCTCCCAGCACATAAAAGAAAAAAAGATGAGTCTTCACCATGCAGTGAAGACAAGGTTGAGGAAACTCAATCTAAAAAGAGAGGGCGCGAAGAAGACAAAGAGGATGAGTCTGACGAGGAGAACTCACAGCGAAAGAGACGACGTGAGGAATCCAGGCCTGGAACCTCAAATGGCTCTGGCTCTGGATCAAACAGAGGTTTTTTTCGCCCAGTTGATTCTCCAGACTCAGACTCAGAGTAGATGGGACGAGGAAAAGAACAATTTAATGTAGTTATTTATTTAAGGCCCGAGCACTAATGTGCGAGGGGGGCGAGTCACCGACTGGTCCAACTCACACTGGTGCAAGAGCTTTATTGTGACTGTAAAATTTTGAGATAAAGCGCAAAATGCCTATGTTATTTTCCCCGTCACATAGTCTACCCTAAGGGCTTTGTTGATAATATTTTGGGTTGTGCAATATACAAAACATAACAATAACGTAACAGTCCAAAACACCCATCTCTTGGATCTGCCCCCCTCCTAGCAAAAGCAAACTGTTTAGTTTGAGGTCAGCCTCCCTCACCCAACCTGTGACCCGTGACCCCAGGAACGGGAATAAGCGGTAGAAAATGAATGAATAATACTGTTATAATATGTTGCTATGTCAGTTTGCTTGTTACTTACAAACCACCACCAGGATAGACCCCTCTGTAGGGAAATGGACTCAACCAGAGCAGTTTAAGTCCCGCCTTCTGAGTTTGACGAGGAGTCTTACAGATTCTTTTTATGCTTCATGAAAATACTTCATGAAATCCTGATGATTAAAAACAACTTTGAGTTTATATACATATGAGTTTTACTTCATTTCATTGTGGCACACTACATCCTCCATACAAATAGCACTGTAGGATGATTAAAAGCTCTGAAAAGTCCATTTTGCAGGATATAGGCCCTTTAAGCACTAAACGTGCGCAAAGAAAATTTGCACAAAATTAGAGCTCTGCTCAAATTTAAGTTATTTAAAGTCGCCAAGAATGACCATTAAAAGACGGCTCTGTGGTGCCCTCTGAAAGATCAAAATACATTACAAGATAGGAGGGGGTGGAGCCTATTTTTTCATTGTAGACACATAAAATTCAGTACATACATGGAGCCTCTTAAGGTGGATAAAAAAGTACATTATGTCCTTGCCCTAAATCACACAGGGCGTCGGCCATTTTGGTTCACAGTTGAGACGTCCAAAATCCAACGGCCGCATTTTAACGAAACCCAGGGTTTTTTATCCCACGGACTCCTAACTGAGTCAGTATAATCAAGAAAAATATGGGATTAGAATTTGATCAAAGAATTTGCATAAGTCTCAAGGTGTGGTCATAACGAGTTCCTAACGAAGCAGCCATTTTGAAAGAAGAAAAATCTTGGTAACTTTTGCATTGTATTTTAATGAGATGGACATAATGATATGTGATTTAAACCATCTTTAAAAATGGCTCTCCAGCAATGGGACAAAAAAATGTGTTTGTCCTACACTTATAAAATTTGGTTCAAACACCCTTTATGAGATTCTGAACAAAAAGACCATGCCTGATCTCTACTCACATTTGTATAGCCGCGCCTCAAAAAGTCAATGGGAAGTGAAGAATTTAATTTGTATGTGTCCCAAAGCAAAAAAAGTCTCTTGCAGCCACACCCTATCTTCAACAGGAAGGCAGCAGTTTTTAAACAAATTTGCATTTCTGCAAAATCTAGCCCTCGTATTTTAACAAACTTGTCCAAGAGTTTTTATCCGACGGACTCCAAACTGAATCCGCATCATCAGGACATATCTGGGATCAAACGTTGTTTAAAGAATTAGCATTAGCAAGTCTAAGGGTGTGGTCATAACGAGCTTTTAACGAAGCAGAAATTTTGAAAGAAGTCTTGCTAACTTTTGTCAATATTGTCGAATCAGGACGGACAAGATGAGGAGTTTGTGTATTTTAATGAGATGGGCATAATGATGTGTGATTTAAACAGAAAGGTCTCTTGGGACCACTCAATGGTAAGGTGCCCATTTTGAATAAAAATTTGCATTTCTCCAAAATATAGCCCGTGTATTTTAACAAACTTGTCCTAGGATTTCATCCGATGGCTTCCTAACTGAGACAAATTCATCAGGACATATCTGGAATCAAACGGTGTTCAAGGAATCAAACGGTGTTCAAAGAATTAGAATAAGTCTTAAGGCGTGGTCATAACGAGATCTTAACGAAGCGGAAAGAAGAAAAATCTTGTTAACTTTTGCAAACATTGTTAGATTTAGACGGAAACGTTTGTGCAGTCATAAGACCTGGACATACTCATGTATAAAGAAGACTTCTATATTTAAAAATGGCTCTCCAGCACCACCTGTTATAATCGGATGGAACCATATCTCCAATGTGACGGCAACAATTTAGAATCACGTGTCACGCCAGGGGAGATATGCAGCCCTACCACTGAAGGGTGCCCTTCTAAGGTCGCAAGGTTTGCAAGGGCCCTTTATCACTGTTTGCAGTTTTTATTGCTTGGCTACCCCGCCGCCCCTAGGACTGAACGGGGAAAGAGCCCATGCCGAAGGCATGGAACGTGCATATTTACTCCTGCTATGACAAAATAGTCAACGATGAGTTCATGGGCGAAGTGTAAACACACTCCTGGCATCAAGCCCTACTCAGTAACCATACTTATATCTGCTAAAATACATGGAAGTCTATGGGGAGCCCATGCGCGGCCCGACTTTGAAGGTCGCGCTCATCATTCACTTTTGACCCCACAGTGACATGGGGAAGCTTTCAAAAAATGTCTAATATGTCGTTCCCAGTAAAACGGATATATTGTTTTTGCTAAAAATAATATTATTTTTAGGCCCGAGCACCACAAGCTGGCGAGAGGCCTATTAGTTTCATAGTGCCGAGCAAAGCACGGCTGCAAAAGTACGCACGAAATGGAGCGCGAAGCACTCACTAACACTCACTAATGCATTCCTCAACTCATGCATGTCCTGTGTATAACAATTAGTAGTGGGAAAATTGAACATTACTGTTGTAAACGGGCGAAGCCTGTGCGAAAGTACGCACGAAGTATACGAGCGCTCCCCACGTAAAGCGTTGGTGTGCGCTGAGTCGCCCACTAATGCGTTCCCCAACTCATGTACGTTCCGTGCACATAAAAATATAATGTAAAAATTGAACATTATTATTATATATAGGGCCAATAACAGAAAGTTCTGAGTTCTAAAATGGAATCCCTCTACATTACCTATGTCATCAAAAAACGACACTGAAAATACATAGACAATTTACACACAACTGACACAATTTTTTGATAGTTCAAACTGTCATTCAACAAAATAAAGTTGTTATCAGGTATTATTGTTGGTCAAATCATAACAATTGTGTAATTTCTATGGATTTTGGCCCTTGTTTTTAAAATGGTTGCTAGGTAAGGTAAGGTCGTCAAATTACCTCTATCGTTGTCATATTTGCTGCCCATGACCAACCAGGAAGTAACATTACTACAAAAACTGTCAAACTGGGGATAAATTAGCAAACTATTTAGTAAAATCTTAAATATAACGATGTTCACCACATTTTAGTGAAATTTGTTATCTAACCTGTCATTATAGACTTTAAATTATCGCTTAAACTGTCAGAAAAATGTGTCTATTGCATTTAAAATGGCGTTTTTTGATGACATAAACTGAGCTCCATTTTAGAACTGCTACTTCCTGTATATTTCAACTTTTATGTTTCACTTTTCTTGATAAACATCCTCTTGACTGATCCCACCAAATTAAGTCATAATTAGAAAAACATGAGAATCTGTCATGTGCACCGTTTCTTTAAATATTCACTTTGGTCAATGCAGTATTAGTGTTTCAGCTCAAAACAGTGAAATTGTTTATCTGTGTTTCTCCACAGACAACAAACGCCGCTTTTGTGTTTTAACTTTCTTAACCTTCGTGGCCCCTAAAATAATGAGTCTGTGGATTTGCTTGAGTTTCCACTTCCATTTCTGCCGCTTATCTCCGCGCCCAATGCATTTGCACTGCCTCTGTATCTGATGCCTCCTCTGCCCAGTCCAGCTGATGCAAACCATAATCACTTTATCTTTCTCTTTGAGCCCATTAGGTGAAAGTCACTAAAGGCTTTTCTATCTAATAAACAAATAACTGCATCCCATAGGTTTGTGCTGGGCCAGTGGAAATATCTGGCACACAAAGCAGCCTTGTGTGCAGCCAAGAATGCCCAGGGTAGTCCTTGCATGCTTCCTGGACTTATCTGATTGAAAGCCAAAGGAGGCCCACGCATTTATTCATCATTCATGTTTTTTTTCTCATACAATCTCCAGCTTGTTCCAGATGAACTTTAGACTATGTGGTTTTCGTGCAGACGATCCATCTTAGTACTGGAAGACATTTGAGTTTGTCCTCGAAAAGCATGGAGGCTCGTCATGTCTGTGAGTGTGTGTTTCTGAGTGTGAAGGAAACGCGGTTGATGTCAGAAAAACTCCATAATGACACCCCTGTGGCTCCCAAGGTCCTGCATGTGTTGCCTATAAACACACCTCTACGTGACCTCGCTGTCCTCCCAATGCTTTTATTGCAAACAATCGCATTTTCACTGACTACCACTTTATAACAACTACACCTTCATTTGCCTTAATAAAGCAAGTCTTATTTCAGAATGATCATATAGTTTGTTAATCTTGACTAAGGCTTAGTGACTACTTTAAGGTTAGGGTTAGAGCATTAGTCAAGTAGTTCTTTAGCCTTCTTTAATCATTCCTAATAAACAACTTTTTCAATATGAATTCTGAAGTATTTGTTGATGCTTTAGTGTTTAGTGTTACTGCAATTTCTGCTAACAGTGCACTAGATTTTTTTGTGTGGTAAATAAGGCATTGTCCAATCCACTTTCTTCATATAACACATTTTATAAACTGAAACGTTTCCAAAATGCTGCACAGAAACCATAAAAACAAAACAAAATAGAAACCATTGCTCCACCAGTGCTCATAAAATAATAGCAAATCTCTAAAACAATAAATAGTAGTTAAAAACAAGCACTAAAATAAAAAAATGTAAAAGATAAAAAGTAATAAAATGAATCCTGATTCTGATTCCTGCAACCACCATGTCTTCTGAGGATTTTTGAGCAATAAAAACACCTTTATTTAAATAACTATATCTAAGAAAGACACGTTTAAATCCATATCTATAATATTAACAACTTCAGATCTTATGAAAAAGGTTAAAATGTGACTCAACAATCTTTTAGATGAAGTTCATGGACATATTGAATTGCCTATTGCTTTTGTACATTAATATATCCTTTGTTAGTCATCGTTTTTCATTAAACTTTGCTGCTCTGTAACACATTTCTTAACTTAATTTCAGCTCTGTGTGGGAGTTTTGTTTGAGTCTATGTGTCTCCGATGTGGTGAAGCCTCCCCTCCCATAAAACAGGCCTGCCAGACAAGAGAGGCCACCTCAGCTCTACCTCGGCACACAAGTATCCCACAATGCACTAAAAAGACCAATAAACAGGGCTCGTGGCGGGAGAACGGAGTCGTGACTGCCCCGGGAGTGAAGAGAACTCTGTGATAGACTCAGATTTGTAGGCCGATTACCTCTGTGTAATGTTATGGCCGTCGATGCAGTCATTTTGCAGGGAGCCGAGCAGAGCAGGCCCATTGGGGATATTTATATAGTTGGATGGCTGATAAGGCACAGAATACAGGAACAATGGGGAGTTGGAGGGCCCTGCAAGGGAAATGGGGCCCAGAACAGGGGCAACTCAAAGCCACAGTTTGGAAGAGGCAGAAAGAGAGAGCGAGCGGGCATATGGTGCAAACGACACACTTTAAGAAACGCTACAAACAAGATCCATCATCATACGTCTTTTGAGCACTATCAACCTGCACATAAAACTGTGACACACAAAAAGCTCAAACGAACAACGGAATTAATCATAAAATACAATTCCTCACAATTTTAGTCACTTCTCACTAAGAATTTTATTTTTGGAACTTTTGTGTCCAAGTAATTTCTTTTGTCGACCAAAACTGTTTTGATTAGATGAGATGTGTTTCCCAACAAGGTTAGTGTTGTAAATGTACTTGTGCAGGAGCTAAAAAAGTCTCCAAAATGTGGCCCCAGTCCCTAGTTCCTACTCTGTGCTAACTAAAAGTGCGAGGAATTGAAAAAGGTTCCTACAGTGTGAAAACCACTATTACGAGGACTTTCTCTCCCATCAAAAGATAATATTTTGTTTTAAATTGTTAATCGCTACATGGCAGTAGTACTGATTTCTTATCATTCTGTAATCTACTAATAAAGAACTTGTCTGATAAATTCTCTTGTTTATAGAAACTCACAGTTCTGATTCGAAAGATAAGTTCAAGAAGTCCATTATCAATTGAAGCCAACATCTAAGACCTAACAGTCAACATATGTTTGCAATTATATGTTAAATTATGCATTGAACAAAAAAGCTCACTGTTGCTGTTATTTTTTTTTTTTTTTTTTCGTTTTTTTTTAAAGTGTGCCTTTCATTTCCAAATAGGAGAAATAAATGCAACATGTCAGCTGTTGAAAGGTTTCCATTTCAGGTTGAGAAACATTGTTGATTTTGGAAAAGAGGTTTGGATATACTGTAACTTGGAAGATCCCTGCAATTCTATCATCAATTCTTAATAGCATGCTATCAAAACAGTCAGGGTTATTTTAACTTTGCTTCACGAGGGACAGAGAGATGACCACATTAGCGCGTACAAGAATACTTTCATATTTTGATGCCCTTGCAAAACACTATTACTTTGCGTTTGGAGAAAGTGGGTCATTATCGGTGGATTCTGTGGCCTAAATGTGCTAACAGATGACACATTTCTTTGTAATAATACACACTTAAGCTGACCCATTGAGAAACCATAATTTGATCTATTGCAGTTTATTCGCATTTGCGCGCCGACATGCATGCCTGTGAGACATGTGGTCCTTCTGGGTCTGGTTAGATCTCCTACTGGCTGCCATTTGGTTCACCGCAAGGGCGAAGAAAGATAAATCTTGTAGAAATTGCGGTTTTGTGTGATGAGGCGGCACAGCTAACATGCATGCATTTAACCACAATAAAAAGGTATGGCGTTTTCAGATTAGACGTCATGTGTGTTTCAGCGTGTTGGAGCTGAATTACAAATGGCAGGATTAAAGGACATGTGCCATTGTGTTTCGTTGGACAAAGTGGTATCAGCGGGAGGCAAGGAGAGAAAACTTCTCACATGAAGGAAAATAAATAACAGATTGATAATTATATATTCTAGGATAAAGGGGTTTTGTGAGCCCAACGAGCATTTAACCCTGAACTATGACATGGATCAGAGCATTCATCACATTTGGGCTAAATATAGTTTGCTTTGGTATTGAAGGTTTTATTACTTTCGAGGTTTGGCAAAAAATCTTTCAACATTCCCAAATTTCCTCTTACAATGTTTATTTACTATTGAATATTCCATAAAATAAATAAATAAAAACACAAAATATTGGACTAAAATGTCATGTTGCAAAATTCCTTCTTCTCCTTCTTGCAACAATATACTTATGATAATCTTTCTTAAAACATCCAACTCTAAACCTTAGTAAGCCTGTAGCACAGGATTTTCCACTGGGGGGCCTCAGAGGCACTGCAAGGGGGCCCCTGATCACAAGCACATAAGAGAAATTTTCATTTCAAATGATGGGAATTTGGTTCAAATTGTCATTTCATTTATTTTATTTAGCATTATATGTCTGCGCAACTGTTACGTTTCTCAAATGTGATACATAAATAAAGTGGACTGAATTTGCAATTTCACATATAAACTGAAAAGGAAAAACATTACTCATGCTTTTGAGATGAGAGTGAATTATTAGTTCGGGGGCCTGGTGAGGTCTTTGGATCGATGAGAGGCCGCAGCACTGCAGACTTTGAGAAGCTGCTGTAGCGTATAATTCTGCGCTGGAGATACAGCCTCTCTCAGACAGACAGCAGACTTGGTTATCAGCGCTGCTATCAGATGGCAGGAGCAGAGGAGCTTTATGGGAGGTGAAGGAGACGAACTACAGGCACAGCACCATTAAAAGACTGGACGTACCAATGTCTCTATATTTCTCCTTAGATCCTTCTCCTTAATCACAAAGTAAAACTCAATTAATAAACTAATGGGAAACCTTATTTGACTTGAGCTGCACGTCATGGCTCATTTCTTGTTCCATGTGAAAACTACAACACAATTAATTGACATAAACAGAACAGTAAAATGCTTATTTTCAGTAATTTGCGATATGCACTTCTTTAAACACCCCCAGGGGTCTATCGTGCTCTAAACCACCATATTGTCAAAACACAAAGCCGAAAAGAGCACATTGCTTGAAAATCAGCATTATTTTGTTTTCTTTGCTTCACTTGAACTCAAAGAGATATTTTGACATCAGCCTGCCCTGGTCGCTGTCTCAGATTCCAAGAGTTACTAAATCACTCCAAAAGCTCATGGGCGTCCATTAGAACAAAGATATATGTCGCTTTTATTGGTCATAAAGATCATCAGCATTTCCTCCCTGCAGTCTTCTGTCCCCTTGTACAAACATCCACAGCACATTTCCATTCGCCACAGTCAGATGCCCCGGACTCTCAGTGTTGCCCACAAACACAGCCTTATATGTACCAGACGTGCTCTCCCTTCAGGCTTCACACACACAAAGAAAAGACACTATTATCCTTCAGATGAAACATGTTGTCATTTTTGTTTTCATGAATAACTCTTTGTGTAAAAATATGTTTAGAATAAATCATGCTGGGCCTCTGGATGCGCGGTCAGCGTTTATTAGAGGGGTATTTTTGGCATAAAATATCCGCTTTACTTTGGATGAATCTGTTGTGCAGTACTTTTGTAAAAGTACTGAGTGTTTAAATGCATCCACCTCTGGTGGGAATGTATAAAATATAGATGGGTTTGCTGCATTAGCAATATTCTCTTTAATTTCACGTTTTTGCCTACAGCTGAATTTCAAATCAGGTTCTGCATTGCATTAAGCTGCTGCTGGTGCAGTTCTTACACCAGAGACGTCCTATCAGCCTTATCATGTATGAAGCTCTCTCCTAAAAGTTTTGAAAAAGGCCCATACGACGCTGCAAGGCATCGCGTCAGTGCAGCACGGGTCCCTTTAGCTGACAAAGTGAAAGAGCAGTTTTAACATGATGAGCCCAACTCTTAACTGTGAATGTGATTAAAGAAGATGGATCTCATTTAAAAGTTATGAGCATGTTCGGTTGGCGCTGTGCCTCTCCTGTAATGAGCTTATGACCTGCCTCAGTGTAATGTATGCTGTAAGATGTTGAATGAGCTGAAAAACATCAGCTGACTGGAGGCTGCAGCTCAGCTGGCTCTGATCCAGGGACATTTTTGCTCTTACCTTCAAGACTATACAAGTCGAGATGGAGCTGCACTTTCTCCGGCATAAGTACAATGTACTCAGAGAACACAGTTATCTAATGAGCAAGATACCCTTTTTCCAGCATATCAAAACTGTTCTGTGTTGCCACATATGCTAAATTTGGGCATAAGGCCTTGTACAGCTGAGATACAATGTTATTGTGAAATTTGTGCATTGCTTGTGCATATTATAAGATTCACATTTACTACATCCATTCGGGCCGTCCTGCAGACCACAGGGTGTAGGCAGAGAGCCAGTCAGTCAGAGTGAGGACTGGAGTAACCACTTTGAAATGAACGCTTTAGAGGACAGCCAAAACCACGACATCAAACACAGGCAGGGAGCGAGAGGAGACACCCAATCCAAACAGTTGTTAGCATTGTTGTGTGTGTAAAAAGGTCTTCGAGTAAAAACTCTCACAGAGACAACAATTTCCACTTTACAACTTATTGGGAAAGTCTTTGAGGGAAGAGTTTTTGTCAAAAGATTGGAGAAAACAAAGAACAAACAAACAGAGAAAGAACGCCATGGCCCACATCTTTAAATCTGTGTTGTTGCTGGAGTAGATTGTGTTTCTTTACAGTATTTTATGACTCAGAGAAAGCCGCTGATTGGCACACAAAAGACACTGAAGACGGGAGAACTGCACACAATGACCAATTCAACCAAAGAAAAGTTGACTTTGTAGTTTAGACATAACAAGCTTTGAAATGCAGCGATGTTCAAAGGTTGCGCACAGATGTGGTGGTTTAGATGCTTCAATTTCACCTTAAAACGCATCAAACTTACTACTTTCTGCTGGAAAGGCAATGGTACAGGATTGGTAATCTTAGCAGTGTATATTTATAAAGTGTAGTGCGTGAAACTGTTTTGCAACCAACTGAAATATTTTCCTCTCACATTTCAAAAAGCAAAATGGTATTCCGACAATGTTTCCAATGTTGTGATAAATCCAGTGCAGAATCTGTCCATCCGCCAAAAGCTCTTCTAAAGCTGTTTCTTTTTCGTGATCTATTTCTCAGCTGACATTTTCCAGCGAGTGTCTGTCCATCAGGATTGTTTAGTGTAAATAGAGAGTCGGCAGTGAACAGTGGCTGCTATGGAGACCCGAAACTCGATCACGCTCAGAGACATAAACAGGAGCTGGCAGCTTCACCTGCACAGAGGCAATTATCTGCACCAGCCAGGACAACAGAGAGGCTGCTTTCAAACAGTCTTTTAGGCGCAGTGGGAGGAGAAGCAAGTGATTGTTACTGAACTTGTGCTTAGAAGACATATTTATCAAACAGGAAATGACAGAAACTGAATGCAAAGTGTGGCGAGAGTCATGCACGGTTCAATACAAGTTTCAAACAAGACGAAAAAAAGGGAGTTGTATAGGTTTTGTGCCGTGAACTATATAGATTTTGTCTTTGGGTATCCGTCATGTGCTCGTCTCCTGGAATTTTCCGCTGTACGGCATTAAACGTATCAATTGTGCTTGTTCGGGTGTTTTTACTGATCTGAACTGGAAATCTGTTTGTCTCTGTAACTTAAGATTTTAAGCAAAGCAATGAAATCTCCATAAGCGGGTTGCGGCCCTTTCGCCAGGAAAGTTACGCAATGCACCTTTAATTACACCTTTTTTGAATGTGTTTGGTGGCCACTATGGAGCCCAACATTGACTGCCCACCGCTTTGTTCCAGAATTTTTCCATTTTTATTTTTTTTTTCCAACAGGTTCTCCGGAAAAAAACAATAAATAAATTGAAAGCTGATCGACTGTGTGGGCTCTGTGCACAACAGCATTTGGCAAAGCTAACCGTCCCACACATAGACATTCATAGGCGCGAAATTCTCTCTCTCTGCCCGTCGCTCAGACACCACCACTTTGCTAGCCGATGCTACCCGGACTTACGTCAAATCCAACACTTCCACACATGCAAATGAGTGGAGAAGCCGATCCCCATATTAAAGAATGCAAACGTTTTATTTCATGATATTTATGCCATTTATCTGCTCCCCTCTCCAGTAACATGTAAACGAGTTCAGAAATCTCAACTTAGAGTCAGTTAGCCTTTAACTCAGATGACAGTTTTGCATGCTAATTATTATCTCTGAATTATTCAGAACATAGCTAACGGCTATAGGGAAAATACATGAGACTGCCGCCGAAGTCCTTCAAATCATACCGGACTAGCCACGTTGCTAAGTGATTGATAGCATGAGCATCGAATGCCACATCTACTTATTTATATGTCTATGGTTTCATGCAGCTAATGCTAACTTTTATTAAAACACAAAATATAGAGAAACAACTAATTAAAATATAATGAAAGACTTAACTTGTCTTAAGTTTATCTTTATTATGCTTCAAATTTAGCGTTAGCGTTAGCATTGAACCACAAACACTTCCGTTTGTGTCTTCTGGGAAAGTCGTTAACATAGAAATTGACAAGAAATACTTGTATAGAAGTACAATGAGCTAGACATTTTAAAAATTAATATCCAACTGAAATTCTTTCCAAAGAGCCTAAGAGCTATAATTTTATTTAACATATGTTTCTGAAACTTTGCAAACCGGTAAGTCATTCGAAATGTTGCCAGATTTAGGACTGAAAGTAGGCAGTATTGTTGCACTCCATGGGGTTAAGGGGTTAAACATTTTGTTAAGCGGGTATTGTTAATATCTGTTTTTATTTTTTATGAAAAGGAAACTATATTAAAACAAATGAAAAAAAAACATTGCGACTCATAATACTTAATTGGTTTTAATGACAGTATTATTTTTATAACTGCAGAAATGTCTGGATTCTTGCCTGTCGTCCAGTTTCTGAGGTCAGTGACTGATGCCGGAGTCGAGCCAGAGGCCAAAGCATTATGAAACACACAAACTCACAGCTGTGTGTGCACAGCCACCCACCGCTCTCTATCCTCCAAAACAGGCCCTAATCCCTCAGATCTGCTCCGGGCCGCGCCATGCCCAGTGCCACTGCTAACTCTGCCTCAGCCACACACCAATAATCTGAGAGGCTTACGGAGCAGAGCGGGGGCCCATGGAGCTGCAGCACTGGGGGCCACACTCATCCCTGCTGCACGACAAAAACAAGCAAACTTTATATTATTTAGTCATTAGTTACTTTGATATTTGATGAAGTCTTTTTAAAAGTAGATTTGACAACTTTTTACTGACGATTTTAACTAAAGATGCATTACATTTGTCATCAACTGCTCTTAATAATTGGAAACGAGCAAACGAGTCATGCACCCATTGATGACCTTCTGCTTTTTCCTCGGGCTCTTTCAACTTCCGACTGTTGTTTTACTGTTTACCTGTTGTCATACTATGTGCCTGTTATCTATTAGGCTTAATATTTAATGTCTTGTAATGGTTATGTGTCTGTTGTTGTCTAATTGTTTAATCTTTTACCTTATAACAGATGAAATTTTGCTATTGTGCTAACTCTGGCATATTTATGTTGAAACTGCTGCTGACACATTGATGTCCTAATTTTGGTAGTAGGATGACGTTATGGCAAAAATGAAACCTTGACAGAGAAAGAAAAGATGAGTCAAATTATTATCTTGTTTGATTTTGTTTTCGTTTCAAAGAAAGGCTGACAAAAGGCATACAATTCAGGATAGCAGGAGGACAATGGACCTCGTCTTTGAGAGGTTTATATGACAGACTTTCTGCCTGCGCTTTGAAGACTATGAGCCACCACTGCCAAATCTGACAAACTGTATAATAAAACATGAACACTAAGCAGAAATGTAACTGTATAACTGGCTTCACAAAAGGGTTTAGCCTCTGTAAATTCTTAACTAGATTAGGTCCAAGAGGATTTGCATTGCCTCCACTGACTATGGGGCTGCAGTAAGAGAAAACAGCTGAGTGAGAGCTGGCTTTCATTTGACATACCCGCTGTGTGTATTTCAATCTGTTTACAAAAGAACAAATGTAAAGACACAGGATCTTGTTCCAAATGAAACATAATAAGGAACAACATGATCCTAAGGTATTTAATGACCCTGATTGATTGGAAGACAGTTTCCATGATTGTAAAAATCTAAAAGCCCTTTCTTTTTTTGCTGAAACCTGATTTGGAATCCCATTATGTGGAGAAAGGCAAGTGATAAATTTCCCCCGAGAGACAGAGAAAATCTATGGAACGTGCCATAAAACTACTGTTTAAGCATACAGCCGAGGTGGATGTTATTGAAAAGGATGTATTACAGGGTTGATGCAAGGTCGGGCCGCTCTCTTTCACCCGGAACATGCCCAGAGCAGGACATTGGGAGGAAGGCTGCATGTTTTTAGAGTGCACCGCCTCTATAACACTGCCTTTTGACACACCCCAAAACATTAACTGTCTATCTCATTTAGTGGAGGATTCCTACAAAGCATTGCAGATATAGTGCACTGGTATCATTGTATTTTCATCTACGAGTGACTTATAGCTACAGACATTGACGCTGTAATCAACCTTGGCCCGAGTCCTATGTGCCAAGTTCAATTTATATCACTGAACATTTGATTTTTACTTATGCCATCTGTTTGCGCAACAATAACCAGAAGGGTAGATGCTACTTTTCAAGACTGGTTAGAGCTGAATTTAGTATAAAATGTGAAATACAGTTAGTGTTGTATGAAATTATCTTTTATTATCAAGTATGTTTTATTATGTCCATGGATGGCTTGGGTTTTCATAAAAACTTAGGTTTGGAGACAATGTTTTTTATGCATCCATTATTCTATATTTGTCATCATATTTGAACCAACACGAGCAATGTATTAATCAAAAAGAGCTTACAAAATTCTTCGGGCCTAATATCATACCTTGAGGGACACCATTCACACCATCACATACCTTTCAATAAAAATTATTCACTGTTTCCATAAAAAGTTGAATATAGTATCAAATGTCCCAATATCCGCACTACACACTGTCCTATTGCACTTGCAGTGCAATAGGACAGGACAATTATTATGATGCCATTAAGTATAAGTGAGGAAATAGATGTGGTTTATTTATGAAGTAGATGATTCACAACTCCGACCAAACAGCATTTCAAAAAGCAAGTTTAGAATCACATCACTGTCTCAAATAAAAAGAAGTAAACAGCCATGTTAGTTGTTCCGGGGTTCGGTGGCGACTCTGGCTCTCGTTTCCACAAGGGACAAGCGTTTCCAGGAAGCGCTCTGACAGGATGACAGAGCAGATCACAAACAACATCACGCTGAAGGCATCACTGTCCATGTAGATTATTAACAGACTGTCACAATGCTTCATGTCGTTGGTCTGTGAGATATTTATATACTGCAGATGGGAAGTTTATAAATGCATTATAACGATCTATTTCCTAGAAAAGAAGAACATACAAGGTTCCTGCTTTTGGATTTTAGCTGTGGTAATTCTGTTAAATTTTGTGTATTTGCTGGTTAGGAATAAAGATAATCACAATAATATCAATGCATTTGAATAGCACTTTCCCAGACAAACAAAGTGGCTTTACAAGTGTGTGGTTGCCAATCTGTGCCATCAGCCACTCTGACCATCACATTGCTTGGCAAAGTGGGTAAAGTGTCTTGCCTGAGGACACAACAGCTGTTTTGCACAATAGAGCCACTGCTGTCCCACTGTCTCCCGTCCAAGAACTAACCTGGCTTAACCTGCTCAGCTTCTGAGATCGGACAAGATCAGGCACTGACAAGGTGCACAGCCACCGTGTAATAGCAATTATGACAAATTCTTGAATAAATTCTTGAATAATATATTGTTTTCATGGGATTTGGAACAGAGCATTGTCTCATGAGTGTTAGATTCAAACACAAGACAGAGTAAAGTGCAGATTACTTTGTGGCTCAATAGATAGATAGAGCATTTACTCAAATAGGACATCCAAAGCAGAAGTAAAGCAGCTACTCTTTGAATCTCCACTCATTTATTCTGTTAAGTGACGTTTGGCGTATGTTACCTATGTTAAAAGGTAAATGTGACATGTGGATCTGTGTAATGTACACATCTGTGGATAATAAAGTTTTCGTATTTGTATTTGTATCCTAAGATTGAACGTATATCCTAACTAATGGAGATATATAGCGGCGATTCAGTCTGGAAGACTTTGTCATTACCTGCCTCTCCCCACACGTCACTCACGCTCCCATCAATCATCTCAGGCAGCACTTCATAGTCCAACCTTCTCAGCCTATGGGGTCGTCAGCGCCAGATTTAAAAGGATTGTTCTGACTCCTGGTGTAACTCTCCTCCACCCCATCACCACCGCTCCAGAGTCATGTCTTGTTCTCATCACCATCAGTGACCAGGGTAAAGAGGGATAGACTCCTATTAATTCATTCTCTACTGCGCAAATTCAGCGCATGCTCATTATTTCTTGCCGGGGCCTATAAACGCCAAATCTGTATAAATAAATCATTCAATAATTGCATCATTCTCTCCGTGTCAATCTGTCCAGGTTGAAATACAATAGGCTCATAATCTGGATACAGGCTTCTAATTTGTTCTTAAAATAAACCGTTTTCACACAACATACAAAAAACAATGCATCCGTCTTGCAGTAAAACAATACTGAGTCATGTTGCTGCATTTCCTGTTTGCAGTATGTAAATGAGCAGGCCTCTCAGTGACTGGATGCAGTAATCTCCGACACATACCTAATGAGCTTAATGTCCAACGTCTGAGCCCCAAGACATGTGCCTGCTGGACTGCACTGCCCTCTGCTAATGGGCTGCGAAGGGCACTTTGAGTTGTGTCTGCCACATTCACTCCTGTACTTTTCTATATCATTACCCACATTATAGTGACGTTCTTATGTGATTAAACAATTATTAATTTCCCTGCAGCACAGACAGGAGGTTTAATCATCATCATTAAACTAGCATTACATCCATGTGGCCATCTGGTGCAATACTGTATGGATCCAGAGCTTGAGCATAGACTTTCATTTGTAAACAAGCCATAGTCCATGCCGTCATGCTGCCTTTAAAGGCAACGGGGAACAGAAAATGCAAGAAGTAACGGCAGTGCTGGAGGCATCCGAGAATAGGTCCAGATTTGACGGCCTGATTGGGGATAACGTGTGATTTAGTCCTAAGACCCACAGCCTCTTTGGCCCCAAACGATAAACACTCACTTTCTCTTAAGCTTAAAAGTAGAGGTGAAATATATACACAGTGCAATGAAATCTAATGGTATCACTGTGTTATGTAGTAAAACGTTTAGAACTTTAGCTAAATTATCTGATGTTTTTTCGTTTGGTATCACAAACTGTTCCATTCCAGCGCGCTTTTACTTTTATCCCAAATGTCTTTCTGTAAATTACATTATCCAAAACATAAAGATTGCCTCAGTGAATGTTGAAGCAAATAGTCTCATGAAATAAATTAGCAGAAGCACATTTTGTAGTCTCTGCCTGCAATGCTCTTATAAGAGGCTGACCTGAGAACACATAGACTGAGGAAGAATTTAACATTGGTATTCGTTGGTTGGTATATTTGCAAGTAACTACACAAAAATAAACAATGTGCATTTGTAGCAATGGGATAAACTTGTTTTAAAGACTTTCAAGATGTATTGTTCAAGGTTATTCTACAGAAAATATAAAGTAAGACATCCAAAGCTCCAAAAAATCTCAATAATGAACTTAAAAATTTGTTGTCACGTCCTCTGCCAAACAAGAACAGTTTTGAAATGATAATGATAATGATAATGATAATGATAATGATAATGATGAATGATAATTGGAAACGCTTGTCCTATTTTAGACACTCTTTTCTTACACCTTTCTCTAACGTCATTGCAACACATCTTCCCTAAAGTGTTTCCTTTTTCATCACAGAACTTAATAAACACTGGCTGGAAATAGCAACTTCAGGTTTGTCGCCAAAGCCTTTGTTGTTTTGCCTCACCTTCAATTAGGTCCCAGATGCTAAACAGGAAACTAATGATAGATGATACTGAGCTAATTAAAACCTTTTGTTGTCCGGCTGCATGTTTCGAAATTAATTGCTCAACAAAGGTCTACTGCTTGGATGTATTTGCTGAGGGATTTGCAAGACAACAGTCAGTTTATCAGTGGTGAGGCTGCTGGACGGTGCTAAGGAAATCACTTCTAACACATCACAGTGTATTCTGAAGACAAATTGTAATGGAAGTCTAAAATAAATCCACCATAGTCCCAGATTATGAATTGTACCAATAAGAATAATCTCTCAAATAATCTGTAATCTCTTTAGCTCATTGCTCTGTTGAACAAAACTGAACAAAGCTATAGTGTGTTGTGTTGTTTAAAGTAAAGTATGTTGTACACTGAGGAACAGTGTGTGTTATAAGTGTCTGTTGTGTCATGGAAATAGTTAAATCGTTAACAAGAAATGTAAATGATGCTTCATAAGTTTAACATTGCTGGTGAGGGCTAACTATTACTTTTAATTTTGTACAGGTTTTGCCTTTCCTGCAGGCATAATACATATTGGCAATAGTTTAGCTATAGTTTCTGCATGTTTATGTTTTGACTAAGCCTTTATGTGGCAATCAGCTGCCACAGATAAAATACCACAACAGAGAAACGCACAGTTTACACAACACAGACTAAAAAGACAATAGACAAATGAATAGCTCAACTAAAACACAAACACGTTGACATTTCATTAGAAGAAAGGGTTGGGAGACAATAAGATCACTTTATTTTTATTTAAACCCAATTATAGATGATTTATTCTTATTTGAAATTCTTTCTCTTCTAGAGTTTTTAAGGTGAGGTTGTGTTTGTTTGATTAGATGGCAATCCTGTGAACTACATCTCAATGTCGTCCTCCCAAACACATGAAATCCGATAGTAAAGTTGTATGTGTGTATGTGTGTGCGCTCCCCTCCAGTACCCCCGCGGTGTCCCACCTCCACAGCGGCCGACCAATGAGAGCGCAGGACGGCCGCCGGAGCCCGAGCGCAGCCGGAGCGCAGCGGCGGTGGGGGAGGGTCACGTGTGCGTGTGTACACAGCTTAGGGCAGAGCACCAGCAGCACTCCTCCAGCGGTAGTAAAGTGTGCATCGCACGGACTGCCCCTTTCCAGAACAAGCCTCGTCTGAAAAGTTGATAAGGGAGGACTGCACAGGACCAAAATGCAGTAAAGCGACACTTTTGGCCGCTTTTAGGCTTTACGAGGGCGGAGAGAGTGCGAGCGCGTATTTTTGGACGTGTTTGTCAAATGAAACGAATGAGAAACACCAATGGAAACGCTACATCCAAACCAAATGCCGCCGTAGGTTGGTCACAGTGCCAGAGCTATACGTTTCTGGTAAGTTTACTCCACATTTGCTGTTTCTTTCCATTCACTCTCTTTAGATGCGCCTTGTAGATGATTTAGAGGAGTAGTAGTCTTATTGGAGTAAACTAGTGTGAGCCGCTTTGGTTTTTGGCAACAATAGCCGTGGAAATGGTCGTATAATGGTAGAACCGTGACAGCTATCCACGCTTTGATCTGCTCAGTCAAGTGTGATGGAAAGACACAATGTCTGCACAAAAATAAAGAGCACGATATGGGTTCATTATGGCTGTGTGCTCAGCTGCAGACTCATTCAGAAAACAGCAGGATTGTTATTGGAAAAAAAAAAAATAAATAACAGTGTTTCGCAGTTTCTGATAGAGTTAAGTTGAATCAGCAATATTTATGAGCTGTATAGAAAAAGGTCATGAGATGCTTTGTGCACTGTCTGCATTAAAGCCTATAGGAGACAACCCTATTGTGCAAATGCATAGTTTTGCTGACTAAACACTCTCTTCACAGCCACAGATGCACTCCTCATCACAATGAACTTGAAATAAGTGTCTCAATACATTCATAACTAAATCATCTTGTGACAAAAAGACTGTCCTTTTGTATTTGTTGGTCTATAGGACATTACAGTTCTCGGCTGTATGTTTCAAAATCCATAAATCCATTTTTGAAATTATATCTCATTGTGACATTAATTGTCTGCATATTTCGCCACACTTAACCCACTGGCGTTTAAACCACACTTTGACACAAGCATAGTCGTGTTATGATGAATGGGTTCACGTGTTGAACATATGCGGAGTGTGAAAATTGTCGCAAGTTTGAAGTGAAGACTTTGCTCTTATCAGTGCCCGGTCCATGTGAGTGGTGTGGACATGGGCGTGTGTGGTTGGGCTTAATGGATGTAAGCCGGCTTTGTGCTGGCCACTAAATGAACTATTTGGTCCAGCTCTGACAGTCCGGCACGGAGGCGGAAAGACCGGACATAGGTGACCTAAACGTGACCAGGTAATGAGGAGAAACGGCAAACATGACACTGTCCAGCCTCTACAATGTAAGTGCATTAAGAGCTTTGTGCAGTAGAGCCTATAGGGGCTTTCACTAGCACTCCACACGGGAAAAGTTCTGTTCTAGTAGTGAAAAGGAGAAGTGGCAAAATGACTTACCGTCTTAAAATAATATGTTACTCAAGTAAGGATGGATCATATAGTCAAAAATGAATAACTTGACTTTTTTAATAGATTATCTGTAACACGATTTAAACAATCCATCAGAAATGTGCTAAAATGCTCCTGTAAATGTGGTGTGGAGGCTCAAGTATCACACAAAAGTGAATTGACTTTGAAATTAAACACACAAATGCCGAAATATCACCTTATACGAACATCACACTGCAAGTTTCAGTTATTTTTCCTTTTAATCAGGTGTTTTTGCTGTATTTTTATTATGCTAAAGTAGAATAATGTATATATCTCTATAACAGCTTGCAGTATTATACATCTTTCAACATAACTTCCACCACTTTATCCAAGTACATCTAAAAGTGTTGCAACTTTGAACTAACTTTGACAATCTTAAGGAAATTCAAAGTATTTAACATCTGCTAAATCCTTAAATGAATTCAGGTTCTAGGGCTGCTGTATTTTGGGAGAGTTAATGCGTCCCCAATAATTAATCACTGCTATTTTAATCAGCGGTGAAAGCGGAATAATTTTAATTTGTTAAATGTTATCCTGTATTAGTATGCACCAGAAATCACGACACTTTTGAAAACCCACAGGCTGCTTTCCAGGAATAATAGACTGCAAAGAAAATCACTGGAGGTGCTTACATGTTTAAACAAGCAATTTTGCAGCTTTCTGTATTAAAAGGTCGGCTAGTCTCATTCAAAACAATTTTTTTGTAATAAAAAGTTGTAGCTCTAGATTCAGTAAAGGTTTGCTACAAATGTTGAACGTGCATTTGTAAGACATAGCAAACTGCTGTCTGTGTATGACAATGATTACAAAAAATAAAAATGAAAGTTATATTGAACGCTTTGATTTTGACACCTGCAAACGTGAGACACTGAATGAGAGCCAGACTTTGGGGATTCCCCGTTTAACCTGCTGGAAGTTGCATCAAAGGAAATGTTGCTGTAAAATGCTTTGTTTCAATCATGTAACTGGTAAAACTGGTTGCAGTGCAAGATAACAAGAAACTGCCTGTCTGCAACGATGATAGATCTATCTTGATACTATGAGGACGTGTGAATACTGCTTACAAGTTTCAGTTTGGGCTGCGGGCTTGGTGGTCAGAAGTGAAATGCATTTATTAAAGACAAGTTGTGCAACAAAATGACATAGATCCGATGGGTGGTTAGTCCTGAGCCATGTGCATCGCGACTGTGATCCAACCTGTCCAGCATGTTTTGATAATAAGGGAAAACAGAGCAGATATGCAAACTCCACTCAGAAAGGCCCGTCGGGGAATCAGTGTCAGGACCATCTTGCTGAGAGGCGAGATCAGAGCAGAAAAGGTGTGACAAAACCTACAAAAGAAAGACTTAACAACAAAATCTGTCTGACTGAACTAAATTTCAGGTCAGTGGTCTAAATTTAGGAAATGTAAAAAGTGATATGATAATGATAATGTACTAAAAAGTTTTCCCTCATTGAGTCCCTTGTAAAATCAACTTTTGTGCCATAGTCATAGACTGCTGCACCTTGTCAACATCTAAATGTGTTAAGACTTTCAGTATTTATTTCATGCTCATAAACAAGACTTTTAAACAGTGCCATTTAACACTAAAAATAGACCAGTTTTTTCCTCCAAAGTCCAAACTCTGCCCCAAACTCCATGTTTTTCCTGACAGGATTGACTTCAGACTCCTCAATTTAAAAAAAAACCAAGTATATCATTGATAATTAGACATTACCGTGTAAAAGTGTTGCTCTGTATTGAAACTTAGATCTTTTCAAAAAGTGATTTGTTGTGATTGTGAACTATTTAGGGATATTTACATACTTAGTTTCTCTTTTCGCCATTTGCAAACCAGATATTTTTACTCTTTTATATCCAAACATAAGTCCGGTAACTCCTTTCAGTTTCCCTTGTATTGAATGAGATCCAGTAATGTGAATGCCCTCGCACTTCTGCAGAATCACCACAAGACTGACTCATGCAAAGTTGTTTTCATTTCAGCTGTAGTATTTCTGCTCGGATACGTACGTGAGAGGGTCTTGTGACATCACCGGGTACATTCTCAGAAAAGGCAGAGAATTCCAGTAAGGATATACGAGGGGTGTGGGCTACAGTACTATGTCACTCTACTCCCATCCGCGCATACATCAGGCAGATCCGAATTCACAACTCTGGGACGCCAAGTACATGTGCGTCACTCAAAGAACGAGATGGTGTTTTTCTGGTGGGGCTGGAGCATGCTGTAACAGGGCCTCCCACCCTCTGGGAATATTTCACTTAACCACGTTTGACATTGAGTAGTGCACAAAAGTTCACATGGGGCTTAATCACATATACACAACTGCAGCCCGGGACATATGTGAGAAGAGCAGGAGTTTTGTTTTGTGTTTTTTTTTTCCCGCTTTGACAGCTCAATCTGTGCATTTTTATGTTACGCCAAATGTGGGAACGATTTGAAGGCCATGCATTAAGTTTATGAATCTTACCAATCTAAACAGTGGTTCGCGTGTTTTGTCAAAGTTTGATGAAATTGGAAGTAAACGTTTCCAAACATGAATTGCACAAACCACATTATGATTAGTAGTATCTGGGACTGTGCTATCTTTACAAAACATAGACCAGCATGCAGAGTGTTTAGGCTAAAGCTCTTAAGTTGGGTCAGGGTGGAAAGCTGGTCTCATTCCCCCAAACAATGTGCCATGAAGGCAAAAGAAAAGGGTCAAGTGTGGATTTACTAAAACTTTTAACTGTGCAACTTTCTCCTGCTTGTCTCCCTGGAGATGTTATTGCTTTGTCTTGAATGTTCCTCAGTACTAGTTGTACCTATTTTTTATCAAATCAACAATAGATTCTGCTTCTTTTTTTGCTGTTGCGGTTGCTGACTTTACCAGCAAGTTTTGAGTACGTTTGACGTTTGAGGAATGAATTTATGAAGCCTGACGTTAGACTGTTAAAAGCCATTCAGAAGACTGTTCTGGAGGCAATAAAGTTAAAGATGATGGAGTCAATTGGATTATGAATTAAGCAATGAAAACAGTCGATTTAAGGGTGTCTTATTTTACATTTTGTTCATTTCAAAACACAACATCAGTCTAAAGTAATTTAACTATAGAAACCCGTGCATTGCCTTAAATGAACTTATTATTTGCTGCTGGCCTTGCCTCTTCACTGTGGTATTTCTAAGTTCTCTCTTTTTTTTTTTTTTTGGCAACGTGTATTTAAATTTGTATATGACGCAGAGTCTGACTTTCCGGGAAAGGTACGATGAAAACAGAACAGAACAGTACTCCTGATTCCTCAAATGCAGGATTGCTCAAAAGTGCATGAATGAATGCACTGTAAGTTAACTAACGATGAGGAAAAGTGTGGTTGCAAAATGTGTCTCCTTTAAGGTGGCAGTGGAAAGAGAGGGAGATGTTATTTTCTTGTATTTTCTAATCACGTTGTCAAGGTGTATTTTAGTTGAATGGGGGTGAATCTCACTCCATCTCCAACACCATTACGCGACACTATAGTGTGCTAAAATTACCTCGCTGTAATAAAACCCATTTTACAAGATGTCCAAGATACTCACTCGCCCAAAATCACTTTCATGTTCACCACACAGCGCAAAAAAGAAGATCATTACTTTTTTTTGCTAAAGCAGAAATGGATGTACTGAAGAGAAGACTTTTTTCTTTCACCTCTTGTTTTTCCCTCCGCTGAGGAAAACACCTCAAGATTTCATTATCATGGGCTGCTGGCTGGCACAATGCGCAAAACTCAAGCACTGTGTTTTTCTTGCACAACACGAGGCTGATTCTGCTCACAGTGGACTGACAAGGAAAGGGACTGGCAGAAGCTCTTCAAAGGCTATAAGTGTGATTAAAGTCCGTATCGTGTAGCTGCTAAGATGGATTTCTGTAATTGTGTTGTATCTTGTATCTATACATGCCTTTAACAATTCTGTCCATTATCATCTATCATATATATCTATTATTATGGCAAAGATAGAATGATTACCGTGTGTCATCACTTACTTTCACCAAAGATCTTTACCCTCAAATTGTCATGTGTGGATTGGATCATTGTGAAAAAGAACAAGCTTTTGCCATTATGTATCAGTTTTTACCATCAATATAGGAGACTACAGCGGTCTAAAAACAAACTGAACTAAACAGGCATAACAAAAAATAAAACTTTTGGATTGGCAATTTATATCATAATTTTTGTTAATAGAATATATTATAAACGTGACCCAAAAAGACGTGTGAACAAAGATGTGTAAATATTAAATAAAGGCAATAAGTGACATTAGCCTACTCTACAAAATGTATAAATTGAAGTTATTCAAAATTAAATAACTTCTGCCACAGTAATCTCAACCAAATCAATGGGAAAGACTGTATATTTTGCCTCATTGTCTAGTTTAGGTCTCTATCCGTGCATCTTTACCATCATAAAACTCCCAATATATCGATATTTTATCAGATAAAAAGGTCCAGTCATTGCCAGATTGTCCTCAGCCTTTTTAAACAGATTTGTGGGTTGAAAAAACAAGGAGAGCAATGTAGCTAAAGAGGTGTCTGTATGTTTACACAAATATCGTAAGAAGTATAACAAATTATATTATTTTCCTGAAATACTGTACATTTTTTATATTCACAGAAGCTAAATGTTTTTTGTGAACTTAACATTAATTTGCCATAGATTTTTTTTCAATGTATATCAACATTGGCAAATATCTTTTATCGGTCACAACAGCAAATATAAGTATTGGCGTATTTTGCTACACATTTACTCATAGAAATGTTTTGTTTGTGTAATAAGCTGTACTGTTATTCAGTAATATTCAGCTTGCTTTTTGTTTTCAGTCGTAATCCTTACTTTACTTTTTAAATTGGGCGTCGAAAACATTACGAAAACACAACAGAGGTGCTGAAGGACATGCTTCTTTGTTACGAAACAGAGGGGATTTTGTTCTTACTCAAACGTCTCAAAAGTTTAATAAAAACCATCACGCTTTGGTTCTCTGGAGGTCTGCGCTTGGGCTGCTGTGCTTTGGACTCCTCTCGGCCAAAACAGTGACGTAGTTATGGGACTCAAGGGCCACCCATTGAAAGAAAAGAACAACAACAAAATAATGCAAATCTCCATCTGAAGTTGTGTAATATTTTTGAGAATTGTCTCTGTTGTTGATCACTTTGTTGTTTGTCAATTAGATTTCAAGTACAAAACAACTATTGCATATTTTTGATCATTTCCAGAGTCATTTTTGAGGTACAACAAATTGATTGTATTCTCAAAATATGCACACGTTTTTTAGTTCTATCAGTTAAACTACGAAAAATCGGAAATGCAGCATCTTATTTGGGATTAGATTTCCTATAACTTGTTGTTTTTAGTCATTGCCTGAATTTGACCTCTGAATCAATATTATACATGTTTAAACAGCGATAGAAGTGTCCTCATATGACATTCCAATACATGTGTTGGCTCAGAAACTCAATAGCTCTTGCTCTTACGTCTCACTCTTCCTTCCTTCCTGATCGCATGATAGTTTAGCTGATGAAAACCTTGCCTTAGTGTCTCTAGTCATAAAGCGCGACCTTGCTGCTTTCAAATATGGCTTAATGGCTGCAGATGGGAGCCCTGTAGTTGATTTTCTGTAGGTCTTGATTACTGTAGGAAACTGCCTTTGGGTGTCAATGTGGTAATGAAAGGGTGCTAGCCTAGATATGCCTTTATGAAGCAGGCACTAATGAAAGGGGACTAGATACCCACAATGCCGTTCTCTGTCTTTTATAATCAGCAACCCCTCCTCAAGTCGTTTCGTCTGTAGGTGATGAAAGGTAGAGTCAGCGGGAAAGATTGGAACTGAACCAAACAGCGAAATATGAGCCCGTTTTAACATTTCGATTGCCTGCAAAACGTAGAAATGTAAAAATTTCACCAGGACTCGATTTCGATACCAAGGATTTGGAATATACTTGATTAGGCCTGTCACAATAATTACTAGTATCAATAATTGACTCAAAAATGTGATCGTTTTTGGGGGAGTTTCTTGCTCTCAGTGGCACAAAGTAGTTTAAATATTAACATTTATCATGCTATTTTCTGAAGCAATTTGTCGTATTTAAAAATTTACTGTCAATACCAATTTCCAGCATTTTTATTGATGATAATAAAAAGCTGGGAGAACTACAATTTTCAACACAAATTAATAACACTTTATTTATGTTACCATATGGACTTATTAGAATCGATACTTACTCAAATTAGTATCTAGTTCTTTTAGTTTTAGTATTGATTTTTAGCTTATTTTCCAGCAGGACATAATCAACCAGGACTAAAATCTCACATCAAGAGTTTTTACGAAACTACTAAACCAGCACTTATCCAAAGCAGGAACAGTTCGTAACGGGGCTAATCCATTTACTGTTTTTGTTATAAAACTTTGGTCCATTTTGGGTTTCTAATTGGCCAATTATTTTGACAGCCTTCTCCTAAAACCCACAAACACATTAGCAAACAACAAAAGACTAGATAATCTTAGTGGGACCATTAGCTAATTATGTCCTGTCTGTAAAGCCCTGGTTTAGTGAATGAGTCACTCGCTGCTTGTTGTTGTAGGCTATGTTTACAAAAAGGCCAGACCGCTGTTCCTGTCCTGGACTAGACGGGGTTTTGTAAAGAGTAACCCTACACTTTTCTTCCTCTACCATAGTGTCATTACAGCCAATCAGAGAGTGCCGTGGGCGGGGCCAAGGCCGAGGCTTGTGTGCGTGTGTCTGCGTGTGTGTCTCGGGGCTTATGGCCAAAACAGCCCCTCTGTAGTGGAGAGTTACATAAGTGAATGGAAGAATGTTTCCCCTGCTCTTCTGGTATTGTTGTTCACCTTAAAAGCAAAAGTAGACTATCGTAATTATCTGAAGTAAAAATATATTAAAAATGTGAGCTTTTTAGCTGAACTATCACATTTAATTACAATGCGTTTGTTTTTTCTTTGCGTCTACAAGATGGTAATTATATAAGGTATTGATTTTACTATGTAAATATGGCTGCACAATTTTGTTAATTGCGATTTTTATGACACTTTGAGGTTCTGATTACATTAGCAATTTATGTTTGAGTTGTAGGACTCGGTTCAAAGTTTACATTTTAACATCAAGGAGACTTGTTGAGTTTGAAAAAAGACTGAACTGTTAAGTGCAGTCTAAGGATTCGTTCACATTTGAGAAAGAAAACTACATCAAAATGAGGACAAACTAGAACTAAACCTGGAACTAAACAAGGACAAGGCCAGGTATCTTACTACTCTGACTAAAACAAGACCAAACCAAGTCTACATCAGAACTTAACTGGGCTCAAACCAGGACCAAACAAGTACAAGTGTGAACCCAAAGCGAATTGCCGATTGCGACCATTCAAATTGCGATTTTGATTTGATTGCTAAATATCTTGCAGCCCTGATAGTAAAGCACCTATTTTCCTTTTCATCCAGTCAGTCAATCAAACTATTTCATCCCAAAGGAGAAATTAAATTTGGCAATTCTCTGGTCATAGCAATATAAACATTCAACATAAATGAATCAAGGGACAGTATAGAATTAATGTGAATTACTTTCAAACAATCTTGGTCAGTGATGCAATATGATTCCTTTTCAGTCTGAGCTGCCAGTCAGTCACTCATGTGTTTTCCTGCTGCTTTCTCTGACCCTTTCCTAAACTTTGAACTCACCTTGGTCTCTCCCTTCTCATATCCCTCCATAAATCTGTCCATCACCACATTCCCAAGCGTCTGTAACCGGAACAGAGAGGCAGAGCTACTTCAAGTGTCTACCGAGATGAGAGCAGCTCTTATCGGGCGAGTTAGTCATGTGGAAAGCCCTGACCGTGGCCTTCATACAGGAGGTGCTAATGAAAGAAGACAACTACCCACAATGCTGCTCCCTCTGTCTTTTATAATCAGCAACCGCTCTGCAAGACCTTAGAAAAATACTCTTTCAAGGCTCCAGTAACAGAGAGGCTCAAATCACCAGACATAACCAAGGACTAAACTCGAATAGAAACAAGTTCTAAACCAGAGGCGAAAGCTCCGACCATTGCCTTCACTACAATAATAACAAAAGTAGGAGATGAGGTAAAGAAAGGGCTGGCTCAGGCATCACAACAAACGCGCTCTTGTTCTTTAAAGGGCCTCATTTGCTCGGGACAGTGTGGCTCTGGTCCTGGGGTTGAAGGCTGAGCCAGCAAATGGAGCTGAAATGAATTGTGAGGTGTTCGCATTCAGCCAGTGAGAGGCAGTGAAGTGAAATTAACAGAGTTACCCGGGGATAATGGCCAGGCCGTGTCAGACGTGACTACCCACTCTGGACTGCACTGAGGGAATGGGCTATTTCAGTAAACACCATTACTGCACATTACTTTACCAATGTATAGGCTTGTTTGACAGGAACAGGAAAAATTGCTTTGTCTTGGAGGAAATTTGTATGAGGAAAATATCCACTCTTGTTCTTGACGCGAGATTCAAAATGTATCTCTCTGAGTGATAAGTTGCCTCTTGTGTGTTGCAGTTGGCGTGCTGAGCAGCCTGTGTCGGAGCCCGCGATGTGGATGTGCTTGGTTTACAATGAGACAGACTCCAGTGTGGACCAGCAGCTGTGCCAGGACCTCGGGCTCATCCTCTCCATTCTCTCCCTCGTCTACCTCCTGGTGTGCTTCCCTCTGGGGCTGTGCTACAACGTGCTGCTGGTGGTGGTCAACCTGTCCAACAAGGTGTCCATGACGATGCCCGATGTCTACTTTGTCAACATGGCGATCGCAGGGCTGGTGCTCAATGTGGTGGCCCCGGTGGAGCTGCTGAGCTCTAGCTTCAGCCGCTGGTTCGTGTGGGACTACAATAACGAGGTGTACATCACTTTGCTGATTCTGTTCAACATCTCCTCACTGGTCATTATGTACTCCACCACGCTGCTCAGTCTGGACTACTACATTGAGCGGGCGCTGCCTCGAACATACATGTCCAGTGTTTACAACACTAAACACGTGTGTGGATTCATTTGGGGCGGGGCTGTGCTCACCAGCTTCTCCTCTCTGCTCTTTTATGTCTGTAATCACGTCTCCACCAAGATGATCGAGTGCTCCAAAATGCAGAATAAGGAGGCAGCAGATGCCATCATGATGTTTATTGGTTATGTGGTCCCAGCTGTGGCAGTGCTTTATGCTTTTGTGCTCATTTTACGGATTCGTAAGGAGTCCACTCCCCTGGACCAGGACTCGGCCCGCCTGGACCCTTCTATCCACAGACTGCTGCTGGCCTCTGTGTGTGTCCAGTTTGTGCTGTGGACCCCGTACTACATGACTCTGTTAGTGCACACTATAGCCGGGAGCTCGGGCTACTTCAGTAACAGACACCACTATCCCACCTATCACTTCCTCAGATGTGTGGCCAAGCTGCTGGCCTTCTCCAGCAGCTTTGCCATGCCGCTCATGTACCGACAAATGAATAAAAACTTTTCTAACAAGCTCCAGCGGCTGCTGCGGAGGCTGCATTGCTCAGACCAGTCGTGTCCACATGAACGCTCTGCAGTGCAGCAGGTGGTGACGTGAGCTCACCCACTGGGAGACCCTCTGACCCCAGCAGCACTTATCTCTACTCTAGAGCCGCAGTCCACTGGAGCCCTGCCAGCCTGTGGAGCCCAGCTCTGGACGGTTACAGCCACAGCGGACTGTGTTCCTGTCACCTGTAAGAGCTCCATGTGATAAATGCAGCTCTGCAGTGAGGACACAAGCTAAACCACTAAGTGCTATTATGTTTGTTACAAACTAAAGCTATCCAACACACTAGGATTCTAGTTTGAGGGCATTAGGCACAAACAGCAGCTAACCATGAAGGACACATGCTTTTAACGAGGACTCCCAATCAGAGTATCGGCTTACACTTGAGCGCATGTCTAATTTACAGCATTAGGTTTGCATGTTTATTAGTGCATGTCCACCAGGCATTATTTCAACTGCAGCATTATAATGAATACTTGAAGAATGAAGTTAGTGATGAATAAAATAAATCCATTTGCTTGATTTTTAAATAATTAGAAAAATGTACCCTCAAACTAGATACCTTTATCACTTGAATAAAATGTTGGTGTATTCATGTATTGCTTGCTTTTAACCTGTGTTTAAAGTAACACTTTGAAGGTGGTGTTCTATATTATTGGCCTTTTTAAATTTGTAAAATATGGTAGCTTGCCATCATTCAAGTACATTCAATAATAGTTTAAATCTGGTTTTATAACTGGTTTACCTCTAAAGATCTGCTGATATTGCATGCGTTTAAGCACTTCAGTGATATTCTGTCCTTACTTTACAAAGTCCCTTATAAGCTTTGGTGTGAAGTCTATGCTGTGAGAAGAAGAGGAGGCATTTCGTACATTCCCTGCATTGTGGGAGTGTTTGAGTTTTTGTCCAGTGGAAATATGTCAGCCGGCTCAAACGCTGTCACAGACCTTCACTTAAAAATTAGAGGATTGCCTTTCAAGTTTCCACCAAATACTGCTGTTGTGTAAAGTGTGAATTAGAGACAGTAAAAGTTTAAAATTAATTGAGCATGTTTCTTAGGACTTGTCTTCAGTACTTTTGACCTGCTAATTCTACAATGTCACTCTCAATTAAATACATTTTAACAGTGACCCCATTTTATTTTGGTGTAAACAAGTATCCTACTGTAGCTGCTGCTCTAAAAAAAAATCACTGCTTTTGAGGCAGTTAATCATTACTTAGAGCCAGCTCAAAGTCCTGGTATTTATTTAGGATTTGAATGCAAACAGTGGCAGCAGGTCAAATGTTGATGAGGGAAATCACGGCGTCTGATCATATGAGCTCAAAATCCCACTTCAAATATGTCTCTTATCACACTATAAAGGCAAACACCAGTAAAGTATGCTGTTATGGTTAATGTGCATTTATTTCAGTCTTAAATAATGATCAAAAATGTATTTATTTCAAGCCCGATCGTTTGATTTTGCAGTTTCAAATTAATGTGATGACTTGTTAATAAATACAAAATTAAAAATGGCATTAAATTGTCACAAAATATGTTAGTCCACACAACACAGAATTGAAAGACAATCATGCGAGATTAAAACGATAAAAAATGTCTGTGTAACTGAGTGGAATATCTGGTCCAAAGTAAGCAGAAACCTCCCTTTTAACCAATGCCAACTTCTTTCAAAGTTCATCTATAACATGTTCTGCGATCACAGATCTGAAGCATTTTTTGGCAGCAGTAATTAATACCTTCACCCATGAACTGCACGATATCCATGACTTACTAATGAAGCTCGATGAAGAAACTTGTTCAAAATAACAGCTCATATTACTGTCCGTGACTAGAATTTGCTTTTCCATGAGGCCCTACATCTCCTGTAAGTGGATTGATAATGACAGAGAAATACTGTAAAACTTCCCAGACTCAAGCTATTATTCTACAAACCTCAAGAATCAGACGCACCTTCAGATGTGACGACTGGTGCATGTATGTGTAAAATACTGAGAAATGTGTATATATTGTATGTGAATAATGGTCCTACAGAGACCCGGCTCTTTCAAAAGTACAGTGTTATTTCATGAGAGATATATTTAGATTCTGTAAGTAATCGACTGTCACGTGAGTCAAAGACTGATTAAACAATAAACTAACGTGAAAATCACTCCTGTGTCTTCTTTGTTTTTTGGTTATGAGTCATGTTAAATCATCTGAAGCTTGGAGTCATGACATTTAAAGATGATTGACATTGACAACAGTGGCACTTCTCTGATCTCTGCAAAACTGATCAATCTCACAATTATTTATTTATTCAAATTTGACCCAGATAAATCCAAATTGATGTCTGATTGATTGAGTAATTGAGTATACTTTTTTTTTTCATCACATTGGTCTGTGTCATATTGACATTAATATTAATTCTAGCTTGGTCTAAGCCATAAAATCTCTTTTCGTGGCACATGGCATGTTTTGGAGTTTGTGTATAGTCCAGATAACAATTATTAGATTGCTAAATTGCTGGATGATTATCTCACTTACAACTCACAACTTATTTCAGCCCCAACTTTTAGCCTTTTGTCACAAACAAGAATTTTCCTGCATTCAAAAATGACTCTATGCTTTGACCTCATTAATGTATTTCATCAAATCTCAACAGACTGTAACTGATATTAGAAATCATGAAGCATTTCCCTCTATGTATGCTATTTCTTTTGCAACCAGAGTTGGATATTTGTTAACAAAGCCTGTGAGCTGTAGAGTCTGCTGACATGCATGTTTCATGAATGCCACCATGTTGTAGTGGTATAGGCAGATTGCTTGCGGCGAGGCCCTGTAACCACGCCATTCAGACTAGGAAAAAATAGCGGCATTCCTGACATTCTGGGAATTGTTTAGTCTTCACTGCGTCTAACAATCCAATATTGTTGTAGTTTCCAGGAAAAACAATGCAGTGTAGGCCACATCTGATAATTAAGCTATACACAAGGACATACAGCAAGTTCATTATGTAGCCTAAAGAGAAGTGTTAATCGTGAGCTGAAAAGACAGAAAATTCTAACATAACTCAAGACCAAACCTGACCTTGACCAGGACCAAACCAAGTCTACACCAGGACCACTTCGGGCTCAATCCTGCACCAAACAAGGACATGTAAACGCACCCATCATTTTGGTTTTGGTGAAGAAATATTTTCCATATAATTACAAGTGCAACAAACAAGACATTTAGGATTACTTTAACTGATGTGTTGATTCAAGTAGCTTGTTGTAGATCTTTGTCTATTTGATCTAGGGATACACCAATCCAGTTATAATACAGATTTCGATACTTGAGCTTTAAGTATCTGCCAATACCGATATCAACCGATACCTCTGCAGGGACTAAAAACAACCTTTATTTTCTTAAAACAAGAAGAATATTGTGTATGGCAAAACCAATCCAAATTAGTATTGGTTTTGCCATACATGGTATTACTATTCTTTATCCTCCATTTAATGACAGAACAGCTTTATCTAAGCAAAACCTCAAATATCATGAGATGTTCTGGACCAACAGGGGCCTGTAAATAGTCTTAAGTCATCAATTTAAAAGCCCAACCAGGATATTGGCTGAACCGATATTCTGAAGCCGATATCTGATTCAACAAATGTTTCCGTATCGACACCAACATTCAATAGCAGTATCGGTATCAGTGCATCCCTAATTTAATCTGTCGATCTTTCCATTCAACCCCTTTCATCATGGTATATAACATAACAGTTAATAGAAATAGAAATAGTGATAAATAGTGTACATTTGTTGCATGGTTATTTCCAGTGGTGAAAAGTAAGTACAAAACGACTATACGACTAGTTCTCAGGTTTTTCTAATTATTACTTAGTTTGGTGTGATAGCACCTGGGGAAAATATTTATCATAGTTTTACATCTGTGAAGTAGCAGTTTTTGAGGAAATTTTGAAAAATAAAAGTTTAAAATGACAGGAAGTAGTGCTGTGTTCTAATGTCATCAAAAAGCAATGTACCGTTGAAAATAAAACAGTTCACACTCAACTGACACATCAGGTATTATTATTTGTCAAATCATAACTATTGTGTAATTTATATGGATTTTGGCCCTTGTTTTTTAAATGGTTGCTAGGTAACAGTTGTGAAATTACCTCTATCTATGTCATATTTGTTGCCCGTGACCAACCAGGAAGTAACATTATAAATTTTACAAAAACTGTCAAACTGAGGGCAAATAGGCAAAATGTTTAGTAAAATCTTAAATATAATTAAAGCTGGCGGGCGAGATGGTGGCCTCGCCTCACGCCGACCGCTTTTCCCACGCCGCCTGGCCGGGTCCTAAACCGCCCCGGGTGCCGCCCTCCTCCTCTGAGCGCCACTGGCCCCCGTGACCCTCCCCCCACTCACACCGAGGCGCCCTTATAGAAGTGCATTGGCGGGCGCTGTCTCCTAAAGTGGCAAAACCGCCAAAACACGGCTTGATGTAATTGACTTTTTCGATCGAATCCTCTAAATAATGCGCCTGCCGAGTTTCACTGACTTTGCTCGAAATAATTTTGGCCTCTCCATAGACTTGTGCCATGTCTCATAGAAAATGAATAGGGACTATGCATGGGCCCCCAGGCCAAACGATCCAAAATAGGACATCGGTGTAATTGACTTTTTTTGCAACGTTTGGCACTCAAAATCAGATTCCAAGATTTCGTGGCAATCCGAAAATTTTGGTACTTTTACATGACCAGCAGGGGGCGCTATACTGAAAAGTGCTCATGTGCTCCTGAGTCTGTTCTGTTTAATATTTGATTCCACATCTGTGGTTACAGTTTGTGCTCTGTACGGCAATGCTTGTGGCTTGGAGAATAATTTTAAGAAACAGGAAATGAAGGCGATTTGCGATGGCGAACCATGGCTATACCGTAAACGCTATCATCAAAACTTGGTTTTTAATCGAATTTCACGCGCCCAGATCAGAGCGCAGATGTTAGACTGGGCCCAAAACCTAGGACCCTTTTTGCAATGGAAAAAACTTAAAGTATGGCGTCTAAAATTACATTCAATATGGCTGCCATGCCGCTTTGTCTGATCACTGCACCAATTATGTTTTAGGGTCATATTTATGTGTACTATCACTGTGGCAAATTTCATAGACCTCCTCCAAAATAAATGTGTCTCCCTTTCCATAGGCCTGACCCAACAGGTGGCGCTGTAGAGGCTGTATTTAAAAATGGTGTTATGGGGCATTCATGTTCCTAAAAAGGAGTCACTGTATTAAGTTTGGTGGCTGTTACTCACTGTTTAGTGGCTTTTTGCTCCATCTTTGAGTGATGAGAGTCTCACTCCCATAGAGAATGCATGGGAGCTCTGGAGGGCCCTAGAGGCAAAAGTGTGAAGAATAGGCCATGGGTCTCATTGACTTTTTTGCTTCTTATATAGCAAAGAATCATCTCCCAAGATTTGGTGTCAATCGGACAATCTGGACACTTTTAAGTGAACTGTAGGGGGCGCTATAGTTATTAGTGGTCCTGTGCTCCCTGGTCTATTTTGTGTAATATTCACTTGTCCATCATTGGTGGCAATTTGAGCTCTGTAGGCACAGTCCAAGTGCCTCTGAGGGATAAGCACAAAAACAGGAAATGATGGCGATATTTGACAGGAAGGCACGCGCAAACCCTAAGAGATATCTCCAAAATTGTTTTTTATTGAATTTCAATGCGTCCTGATCAGGAACGTGTATGTTAGACTGATCTAGGCCCAAAACCTAGGACCCTTTTTGCAATGGAAAAAAAACGTAAAGTGGGGTCTAAAATTAAAATCAATATGGCGCTTTGTCGTTTGTCTAAGCACTGCGCACCAATTATGTTTTAGGTCGTCTTTATGTGTACTATCACCATGCCAAATTTCATAGGCCTCTCCAAACTAAATGCATCTCCTTTCCATAGGCCTGATACAACAGGTGGCGCTGTAGAGGCTGTATTTGAGTTGCATGAAAAATATGGTTATGAACCATTAATGTCTCTTATATGTAGACATTGTATTAAGTTTGGTGGCTGTTACTCACTGCTTAGTGGGTTTTTGCTGCCTCTTTGTGTGAGGACAGTCTGACCCCCATAGAGAATGCATGGGAGCTCTGGAGGGCCCTAGAGGCAAAAGTGTGAAAAATAGGCCATGGGTCTCATTGACTTTTTTGCATCTTATATAGCAAAGAGTCATGTCCCAAGATTGGGTGTCAATCGGACAATCTGGACACTTTTAACTGAACTGTAGGGGGCGCTATAGTGATTCGTGGTCCTGTGCTCCCTGGTCTATTTTGTGTAATATTCAATTCTCCATCATTGGTGGCAATTTGGGCTCTGTAGGCACAGTCCAAGTCCCTCTGAGGGATAAGCACAAAAACAGGAAATGATGGCGATATTTGACAGGAAGTCACGCGCAAACCCTAAGAGATATCTCCAAAAATTGGTTTTTTATCGAATTTCAATGCGTCCTGATCAGGAACGTGTATGTTAGAGTGATGTAGGCCCAAAAACCTTGGACCCTTTTGCAATGAAAAAAAAAAAATTAAAGTGGCGTCTAAAATTATAATCAATATGGCCGCCTTGTCGTTTGTCTGATCACTGCGCACCAATTATGTTTTAGGGTCGTCTTTATGTGTACTATCACCATGCCAAATTTCATAGGCCTCCTCCAAACTAAATGCATCTCCCTTTCCATAGGCCTGACCCAACAGGTGGTGCTGTAGAGGCTGTATTTGACTTGCATGTAAAACATGGTTATGAACCATTAATGTCTCTTATATGTAGACATTGTATTAAGTTTGGTGGCTGTTACTCACTGCTTAGTGGGTTTTTGCTGCCTCTTTGTGTGAGGACAGTCTGACTCCCATAGAGAATGCATGGGAGCTCTGGAGGGCCCTAGAGGCAAAAGTGTGAAGAATAGGCCATGGGTCTCATTGGCTTTTCTGATTAGGAGGCCGTCTAGGAATTGTTTGCAAATTTTCACAAATAAAAGTCAAAGTAATTGTTTTTCTCCCCATTGTAATTTAGTGCCCTCCTACAGATGGCACCGTAGGGTTGATTGTTATTGTGCGCACATAAATGGATTCAGCTGCTTGACGTTTACGAGTGTTTCAAATTTCATGTCGATCGGAGAATGCATGTGCGTGCAGGAACTATTTAAATGATTTCGTGAGTACTCTTTGCGCCCCTGGTGGCCAACGGTGATAAATGCACCATATCACTAATTCAGTTTTTTTCATGGCGCCCTACACTGGACATATTCCCCAAGTTTGGTCAAAATCGGACAATGTTAACTTTTCACTTAATAGGTAGGGGGCGCTAGCGAGTACTTTTTATTTATTTTTATTAATGCATTACATTCAGATCATAATTACGCACTCGTGACTGAAATTACAGCTCTGTCAGTCCAAGCGTGTAGCCGTGACATGCGATCGGATAAACACGGAACGGCGTTCTTCGATGGCGCAGCCGCGAAACCATTTGAGATATCGTAAAAAGCGGATAACTATTGAATTTCAATCCGTGTAGATCGACTACGTGTATGCCAGACCCATGTCGGACCAAAACCCTAGGACTCATCGGAGCTCAAAAAAGTCAAACTGGCGTGGCGATTTCCGGGTCCAATATGGCCGCTGCGGTTCCTTGGTCCGAGGGCCGCTCCAATGTCATGTTTTGCTCGGGTCACTGTTCTCTATCACTGTTCCGGAGTTTCGTGCGCGTCGGGCAAAATTTGCTCGTCCCATTTCCCATAGGGGTCCGATTCGGGCCGGTGCTGCTCGCTCGTTCGGGTCGGACGCCTCGAGACGCATTTAAAATACTAAATTTTTTCCGGGCCGATCGCGACTATACCCCATTGAAGACTTTTCGTGCATGTTTACTGGGTCAAAAAGGGCCGCGAAGAGTAAGAAAACGCGAAAAATAATAATAATATGTAAGAAACCGACGAAACACAATGTCCCTCGCCAGTTTACTGGCTCGGGCCAATCACGTTCACTATGCTTTAGTCAAATGTATAGTCTAACCTGTCATATAGACTTTAAGTAAAATTTTTAGGTATCTGCACTACTTTTTACAGTAGGCCCTTTTTACTTCACTGCATTTGAGAGCAAGTGTCTGTACTTTCTACTCCACCGCATCTTTAAAAGTACTTTTCCTACAGTTTGAGGGGTTATTTTTGACGTTTTCATGGTTACATCCTGAGCAAACAAAAATGTATGCACAAAATCAACTGGGAAAAAAAAGGAAATTGCTTCAAATTGCAACATTGACACAATTTGAAGCACAAAATTATCAAAATGACCACATTTAACGCTGTAATATTTTTCAAAATCTGTGTGAAATACCTTAAAGTACATTTTTAACGGGTACCAAAAGTTATACTTAAGTAGATTTTTGTATGTGCTACTTTTTTTGCTCCTGTATCTGTAACTTCTTCCACCACTGGTTATTTCTAGCAACACTACCAAGTCTGATACTTCTGTTTGTTTTCAATTTGTTTCATAATAAAACATAATTTTTACTTCAGCCCAACTACATCTGGTTTAACATTACATTACACAATATAAAATGTGTTTGCAACAAGTTATGAGCCAGAAATTAAGAAAGCTGGCAGAAAATTGTGTTTTTAGGGGGCTTACATGTAATGCACATCTGGAGTTGATAATGACATTATAATGAAGTCAGTAGAATAGAAGTTTAGCCAAACATTTAAAAAACGCTACCAAAAAAACACCATTATTTTTTGTTTGTTTTGTGTGTATTCAATCTCTGAATAGCGTAAATGAGTAAGCACTTTGCAGCCTGTGCTTTTCAGTTCAACATACCAGGCCTCTTGCTGGCGTGCCACATTTACACTAACCATGTTTTCCTTGAGCAGAACTTCACGCCAGACCCAAGCTATGAGTCTGGTCTCGTCCCGTGAACAGCAGACCACCTACAGCACGGCGCACTGGCAGGCCGTTTGGATTGTGGTTTTCAATATTTGATTTGGCTGTTGCGCAAGTTTCACACAAAGGCTAAGACCACCAGTGTTTTCCGTAATGTGGGTCAAGTTAGTCTGTTAGATGTAAGGACCAGAACAAGGGAAAATGTGTGCAAGGAAATGAAATATTGTTTAAGTTACAGAGTTTAGGCCAAGGGGAGGTGATTCTCAAACCAAAGTGATAATTTAAGGGAAATGAAGCACAGAGGAAGGGAACAGAATTTGGGGGCAAAATATGAATATGATACAGGTGTTATGCAAAATGAAATACTATTACTACTATTACTATAAATACTAGTATTTTTACTTCAACTCAACAACGTCAACTTGTGGAACAGTAGGTTTTTTCCCACTGCAGGAAGCTTTTTCAGTTCCTCAATTTTTTTTTAAAGTTCCTGTGCCCATTTGATGTACGTTCATACATCTATATAGGAACTAGGGATTGGAATCGCACTTTGGGGACTCAGGGTTTGGTGAGGAATGATTATAATGATTATGGGGCAGGTACTTTTAGTCAGACCAGGAACCTTTTTGTTAAAACAAGTACAGTTACAACATTAACTATTGGGACATATGTTTCATTCATTTTCTGACTTAGACATTTTAGATATGACTTTTTTGAGGCAAAAGACAAATAATTTGGAGTAGGTCCAAAAATATAATTCTTAAGTAGCAAGCAGTAATTCAAATTGTGTTTTCTTCATTGTTTGTTTACAACATTGCAGGTTTACTGAGCTCAAAAGGAGCAGGAGGAAGGGGGAAAAAAGATTTTTGATATCTGACATAATTGAATAAGGTAATTTTATAGTTGATCCACTTTCAGCCTCTGCCGCCGTGTTAACGCGAGCAATGGAGACTGGTTGGTTCCTCAAACTAAATAGGAACTGGAGGAAATAGGGACATAGTTCTTGGTACTGTGTGTGCGAAAACGCCTAGTGTGCCACTAAACATTAGAACTAGCCCATGTCCTTATAAGTTGAATTTTCTGTAAGATTTTTCAGTAATTACATGGGTTTGATGTTGTTTGAGTTTTTTGTCTGACTCTCCTCTGTGAAGCACTTTAAGGAGCGTGGCAATGGTGGGTTATAACTGTGCAAAAATGTGCAGTACCATTAACCCCAAATGTTTACATCAACAAAACTGAGCCAAGTCTGAAAATCTTTCTGTAGTCTAACTGCTCATGACCCACTGATATGTTTTAATCACTAGACACATAACTATATATTGTATATATACAATGATACACAATGGTACTTGTGATATTGTGTTTGCAGACAATATTACATTTTAGATTGTTAAATCTGTAAGTTGGCTACCCTATTTTTAAACTTTGAAAAAAAAAAATAGATTTGGTGCCATGAGAAAACATCTCTCTGACATAAGAGCCTTGGACACAGAGCAGGAGTTGGACCAGCAGCAGTGCTTTTGGGTGGTGGATATTTCACTGCACCACAATGTTTAACCACACCAGCTCCCATTAACAACACTGCTAATGCTTTTGAGACTTGTTTTTGAACACAGGCTGAATAGCTTCCCACAAAAGGAAAAGTATGATTTAAATGATGGTCAGCATCATTTAATGTGTTGCTGCATTTATAATTACATTTACCTCTGTCTAACTTTCTCTACTCAAGAGTCTAGAAATCACCACACTGGATCGAGATGAATACATAGCTCTATTTGTTATGTTAGTGCGCCATACAGTGTACAAATGTGGAACTGCATCACAATGCACGCAAATAACAATAACCCATGTTAAATTATTGGCCAAATATATAAGTAATCCTATTTGTGATATATTCGAGATGTTTTAGGTTCCTTATAAATTAGGTTTAATGTAAACAAATCAAACAATGAAATTGAGTTATTATCTAATGCTTATTATGATTATTATTATGATTATTTTTGTTCAATAATATCAAATCTGAGATGACAATGTCTGCAACCAATGCACAGTTAGACTGATGGGACACTATTCAGTGGTTTAGGTTTCCTGTTATATGCAACATTTTGGGGACTGTCCCATTCAAAAGATATAAAATTTTGTTAATTATTTTGTTAATTGTTGATTGCTATGACAAGCGTTCTAATTTTTTCTGAAATCCATAGATAGACCCCACTGTGCATGTGGCTGCAGGCGACCAGCTGCCTATAATCAATTTCTTCTTACTATCATAACATCCGACTGCTGTCATTTTTCAAGATGACAGAAATTAATGACCCAACTATCACGTACGTTTTAAAAGGGTTAGGCTGTCACAATAGGTTAGATTTTCTTCTAATTTTAGCCTAAGGCCTATGTTTCATTGCCATATCACAAGGGACTGTCTGAACAGGCCTGTGAATGTAAAACAGTGTTGTATATAACACAGAAACAGCTCTAATCACAACATAGGCATATGTAAAATAGTGAGTTTTTAATGTTCTTGAATGGAAAACCTGACTCAGAGCTACATTACTGCATCACTAGGTAATGGTTTTAGAATTTTAACTGTCAAAGTTGTAGTATGGGCTATTGATGCTGCTAATATACTGCTTTTACACCACCGTCCAAATCCCATGTGAGACCGTTCAGGACTCAACCATGACATCTATTACATCTAGTACAGCAGCTTAAGCACATTGAGGTATAGACTACTAGGCTACTTCACCATCGGAGAGTGCTTTTATACATCAAACCAACAAATATCAGCTATACCAGGTTGATTTTCTCTATCTATAAATTGTAACATAAACTATGATAAACAAACTACTTAAGACTTGCATGCAGACAGAGAGTCCTTTATTTAACCCAAAGTTAGCTCTATACTGTGTTTGGTCTGAGCTGAGATGTATTAGTTTATATTATGCAGATAGGAGTGTGTGCTCACTGCAGAGTCTGTTCTGTTTCCTCCTTATTGGCTTTGATGGTGAAGTACTCAGTAAGGTCAGCGTTTTAGGCCTCGTGTTATTTCAAAATCCATTGCATTGATTTCACTTGACTACATCTTCCAGATAACTCACAAATATGTGTTTTTTGATGAATGTCCAATTAAAAATATATATATTTAGGCCATTTAGATGAAGAAATATACATGCTTTTACTCAAATTTCTAAAGTTGCAACAACAATAAAACGTTTTTTTAAATGAGTTCAGTTGAAGGTGTTTTTCAAGAAGCCACTATAACTTTTTATTGTGGAAGATTCTCCACCTGCTCGTCTCTCTCGAGATGTTGCTGCTTTGCCTCAGTGTTATGGCATTAACATCTATCTGCATGAAGACAGGTGACGCCACCGGGCCAAGTTACAAGATCATTATTAGTAGCAATAAAAACACTTCAAGGTAAGTTAAGTGCAATGTGGGTCATTCCAGGCAAGGCCACCACCACAGCCAGAAAAGTTATTAGTGCACCTTTAAATTGATTATATCATTTTTTCCATAATGGAGTGTAGCTAATTCCACACAACTGTTTTCTATATTTCTCCAAACTGGTTTGAAGGTGATAAGGAGGAGCCATGTTATGATACATACTATATATTGAGAGAGACAAAACAGAGTCTCCAGTGTCACTCCTCCCCCCCTTCCCCCCTCCTCCCCCTCTTCCTCCTCCTCCTCCTCCCCCTCCTCACTGTATTGTCCAGACAAGGATGGGCCAAACAGCAGCAGGTGGAGCAGAAGACATGGTTTGGGATTGACACATGTTTGACCGTCCGACTACAACAGACAAGAGCACTGACAAGGAAAGGTTAAGAGGTACGTTATTCTAATTATTTTAGATTACTGATATTATTTTTAATATATTCAATGTGTTAACTTCCTGCACAATATTAACAATTCAAAAACACCTGTTTAAATTGCATGTATTTATTTTAGTCAGTGAACTCCAACTTTCAAGAGGTCATGACCTTTGTGGTTGTACTGGGAAAAAAAGCTCAAGCCTCATAAATAAGAATGCTTTCTATTTCTGTTTCATACACATTAGATGTTGTACAGATCACTGTTTCACTTAAAATTTAGAAACAAAAACATTTATTACTTATTTGTTTTTCTATTTATTCCTATAAATAACAAATTGCATTGTCCCTCATTTCTCGGGCAAAAGGCAGAATTGAGAGACGGTTTCCAAATGCCAACGTTAAAGCATGTTTATCAAGTTTATCAACTATATTACACAATCAGCACTCCCGCATACTTTACAAGGCCAGATCATTTCTGAGTATTTTAAGATCTTCTGTATTTAGAAGACAACTTTTAGTTGTACATGTGTGATACTTATAAATGTGGGTTGTATATGTAAATGTGTGGTAGATAAATATGGGATAAGTTCACACAAGGTAGATTTAATGTTAATGACATCCTTTACTGTCAATATTCATAAGGTCAGAGCAGAGAGTGAAGTAAGTTTGGATTGGCTGAGGATTTCAATGCATCTGCTTAAATGCTACCATTGAATGTTAATGTGCAGGCTCTACCACTGTGTAAAATGAACAATTATTAAACAGATTTCTTGCATTATGTTTCTTCTCTTGTGTGTGTTGCAGCTTGCTGTTAAATCTATAGCATATCCAAAGGTGGCTTGCTGAATAAAAATGCACTTGAAAAGACAAGGTACTAGTCTAACCAGCGCAACAAAGACAGGAGTCTTTACAGAGTCTTGACCGTGTGACTGGGATTTTGAGGACACAATGTTTTTAAACAATGAAAACGTCTTGTTTGGGACCTAACAGAAGATGAATGACAGTGTGAAGCCATGAACACTCGAACTGATCTGACATCAGTCAGCATGACTAGTGTGCATTGATGAATCTGCTGTGTTTGTGCCATGGCTGGGAACTAACAAGGTTTAAGGATGTAGAGGTGTTTTCTGACACAGGACAGCCTGAGTATCTTCAGGATGGAAGCTCTGCTCTGGATATATGCAAATAGTACACAGCACGTAAATACCACAGAGGAGTACAACACAACAGAGGTGACTGAGGACCATGATAAATACCAGGCCTACATTATCGGCCTCTTCCTGTCATGTCTGTACACTGTCCTGCTGTTTCCTATTGGATTTATTGGGAACATCTTAATTCTAGTGGTCAATCTGAACCACAGAGAGAAGATGACCATTCCAGACCTATACTTTGTAAACCTGGCAGTAGCTGATCTTATTTTAGTGGCGGACTCTCTCATTGAGGTTTTCAACCTGAATGAGAAGTATTACGACTATGCTGTGCTGTGCACCTTCATGTCTCTGTTTCTGCAGGTCAACATGTACAGCAGTATCTTCTTCCTCACCTGGATGAGCTTTGATCGCTATGTGGCATTAGCCAGCTCAGTGAACAGCAGCCCTCTGAGGACTATGCAGCATGCCAAACTGAGCTGTGGCCTCATCTGGATGGCGTCCATCCTGGCCACTTTGCTGCCCTTTACCATAGTGCAGACCCAGCACCGAGGGGAGCTGCACTTCTGCTTTGCTAATGTATTTGAGATCCAGTGGCTGGAGGTCACCATTGGCTTTTTGGTGCCCTTCTCCATTATTGGCCTGTGCTACTCTCTGATTGGCCGAATCCTAATGAAATCTCAGAAGCACCGTGGACTGTGGCCCAGGAGACAGAAGGCCCTGCGTATGATTGTGGTGGTGGTACTAGTGTTCTTCATCTGCTGGCTGCCCGAGAACGTCTTCATCAGTATCCAGCTGCTGCAGGGTACAGCAGACCCAGCCCACAGGACTGACGCCCCCTTGTGGCACGACTACCCCCTTACAGGACATGTGGTCAACCTGGCTGCATTTTCCAACAGCTGCCTCAACCCCATCATCTACAGCTTCCTTGGGGAAACTTTCAGGGACAAGCTGAGGCTTTTTATCAAACAGAAGGCCGACTGGTCTGTGGTCAACCGCTTCTGCAGAAACAGTTTGAACTTAGGCCTGTCAGTCCGGAGCGATGTGACCCAGGTGTGACAGCTCCATGAACAAAAACAAAAGCACCAACAATGCTCTTGAGTACAACCTTTCTGTATTGCACATTTAATGTCTTTATGTCAGTTAATTTAACAGTGGTTCACAGACAAAAAAGGTATGTTAATTAAAGCTTATGTGAAAAACATGCACTGTAAATATAACATAGTGCTGTGCCTGTTTTTACATGTCATGGTCTAAATTTGTCTCCTTAAACAGTGTCTAAGCATTAAAACAAAAAGGAGTTTATTCAATGTGATGATACAGGAGACACATGAAGTGTTGCTGCTGGGTTTCTGTAATATATTTTTCAGAGTTCAACAGATGGCAGATTATTTTAGAATTGTATTCAAGTGCAGCACGGGTGTCTTATTGCCCCATAATGTGTCCACTCTTGTTAGGATGATGGTATAGCAAGAGCCAGGTGCTGGTGGTGACCAAGCAAGGTAAACACATCACTTAGTATTAAATAGGCTTTTGTCAACACTAACAGTTACCGGTGAATGGCAAAGCAATTTGTCAAAAAAGATTTGGGGCACATAAGAGATTAAGGGAAAGGTTTGTAAAAATATGGTGGTCCAGAAGTGCAAAACAAAGTCACATCGCTGTCAAAACATTCAACAAAAAAATAAGAACATACTCACAAAATGGTCAAAACATTTTAACATAAGGTGGAAAACTATTTTACAAACATACGCAGTGCACGCAAGCATCCTCCCAGCCCCCCAAAGTGTCTGATTCACCCCAAAATGGTGTCAAACATTTGCGCTTTGTTTGTGCATACAACACCAGCATTTGTGCATGCTTCATTTTGAGATATTCATTATTGATGGGGTATAGGCTGGCCCTCCCTAAGTGTCTGTGTCACTCAAAAAATGTGTCAAACGTTTGTTTATTGTTGATCAACTGCGTGGCTATACCTGCTTGACAATGCCTGATCTCATCAAGTCGGGGCCTGGTTAGTGCTTGGGAGACTGCAGGAACACAAGTGCTACAGTGGGGCAGCAAGAGCAAACTGCCACTGTCTTCCAAGACACTTCATCCGCATTACCTACTATGACTCTGGCATGTGCATAAATGATTGGTGGTGATCGGAGGGCCGATGCCGCAAATTGGCATCCTCTCTTCCGTCAGTCTGCTCCAAGGCAGGTGTGGCAACAATAGTGACTTACAACTGAATTGGAGTGAATGAATAATGCACTGCGCTTTGAGGGTCATGAAACGCTCTTTATGAATTCAATGATCAGTTAAATGTAAACCCTGTAGTGAGTTATGCAGCCTAATATGGAATTTATTTTTTAATGGTAGCCCCATTTTGAACACTATTGCTATTTGAACATTTTTAGTCCAGATTGGATGTCCTATGAAAAGGGGCTGCAATTCTCTGGCCCAGGGGCCAGAAAATTGCATGGAGGTGAGCCGAGACGAGGCCTGTGCAGTTGATTTGCTTTGGTAAATTAGGTAAGAGGTGGCCAGAAGATAACATCAAACAAATAAATAGGGGTATGCCCTTTACTTTTGCTGACATTAAACATTTCCTGGAAAAAATCTACAAATAACAACATCTCTGTAACCAAAATATCAGTGGTAAAAATATTTGTAAATGAAGGTGAATGTTGTGAAATGCCCATTTTCCAGACAAAAGGGGCAACCTGGTCGGGCAGTTAAAGTAATTAGGACTGGATATGCCATGTTTTATGAATAATTACAAGGGAGAGTGCTGTGTGGGTGAGGTGCCTGAATAATGGATTTGAAATATAATTGCATTTGTACATTTAAAACCCTTGCAGGATTGCAAGACAACAGAGGGCTAGCTGCACTGAACAGATGTGCTCAGTCTTAAATAATATTTGGCATGCTTTGAAAAACAAAAAATTGGTTATAATTCTACAAAAAAATCAAATATAGGACCAGCAGGAGGTAGGTACCCAAAGGTGTGCTACTACCTTAATAGGTTAGTTTGCTATGTCAACATTGGTTATATCACTATGCCTTCAACACAACGTGAAGGATGCAATTCAGTCCAAAAGTGTGGACAAGTTCTATCTATATCTTCCAAAAATGCTATAGAATCATCATAGATTAAGTCTCAAAATAATTAATCATATTATTAAATGCAACTAAGAGCAAATTACATCATGGTAGGCGCTTTCCAAATTACCATTATTGCAGAATAGGAATTGGTATACAAAATCATGTCTGCCACGCACAACACATAGTGATTGATACAGTAAGAAAATGGTCCTCTTTCAGCTTACTGTGTCGGCTGGAGCGCCCCCTGCATTGTGCTGTCGTGCGTGCGTAGGTGCGTGCATGCATAGGAGCAACAGATCTGGGCGCATGCGTATTTCATTGTTTTGACTGAAAATGCCGTCGGTTTCGAAAACGGCGGCCAATGCGTCTCCTCAAACCGAGAAACCTACCCACTATACGTGAGTAAAGCAAGTAAACTTAACCATATCCGCGCTAAGCATATTATTTGTTTTTTTGCATGTGCGTTATTGTGCAATTGTATTACTTACATTCCTCAACTCTAGTGTGTGCGTTGAAACATGGTGCTTTTCCTGGCTTTGTGACTAACGCTGCATAGCAAACAGCGACTCCACGCTCCGACATTTCTCCAAATCTAAGAAACGCAGCCTGCTTAATTTCCTCAAATGTCTATCGGGGCGTCATCCGAATGCTTTTTTGGCACTTCAAATCGTGTTTTGAAATATCCATTTAATTGTACATCGACAACTTGGACTGCTAAATGATTAGCCAGGAACTCGCTAACACAGACTGCTTGTAAATAGCTCGGCCTTATTTTGAGTTCCCTCTTGCTACGCACATTTACTGACGTACGCGCGGACACTTTAAGAACTGCTACGACGGATTCTTTGCGTACTCTGATCTGTGAATCTCGACCTAACGTTGGTGACCTAAAATATTTAGTTGATTGTGGCTGGTAGAAGACACGACACTCGCGTCTCTAAACTTTTGAACCAAACCTCGAAATAAGCGTCTATCACGTAGTTTATCCATATTTAATATATTAATTCATGTCTTTGGTCGTTGTTCCAGATATTTGAAGGAGTTTAGGACAGAGCAGTGCCCCTTGTTCCTTCAGCACAAGTGTACGCAGCACAGACCCTTTACGTGCTTTCATTGGCATTTTCTCAACCAGCGAAGACGGCGACCCATCAGACGTAGAGACGGGACATTTAATTACAGCCCTGACGTCTACTGCACTAAATACGACGAGACCACAGGAATCTGCCCCGATGGAGACGAGTAAGTGCCCATGCCTCCGCATCACTGTCTCTGTCGTCACTTCAGTGTGTGGATGTGTTTACGTTTTGTGACCGATGCCTGTCTGCTAAAGGGACACGCATTGAAAATATATATTTTTGCGCACTTGATATGTGTGTGTTTTGGGAATGGAGCAACGTTACTGTGTTTTAAGATGATCAAAGGCCTGGCAACACCATTTAAATTGTCCTTTGTAAAAGTGTAGCTTTGATTTCCACTACTTTCTACAGTTTTGGGGATGACAGGTTTGAGGATGTGGATTCTTTGACGCTTGTGCTATGTTACATATCAGCTCACAGTGTTTTATTTATAAAAATGTGTATATGTCAATATATATGTATATCAACATTAGAAATTAAGATAATGTAACCTTTATTTGTCCCACAGCAGGAAAATTGTAGTGTTGCAGCATACAGTTCAAACAGCAGGAGGATAGAAGCAAGCAATCAAAAAATCAAGACACATGTGCAAGTAGAGTAATATATACTACAACACTATTATGTTCAAGTTCAAAATAGTATATGACAATTTATACGTAAAACATAGCCACTGTGCAAGATTTTGTGTATATTTTAATTATCTTTGACAAAAATTGTGTGACAAAACTGTGCGTAATCCATCAGCATGTAGATGGGCCTTTTTTGCTTGCAAAATATCATCATTGTTTTTGTATGCATTTTAGATGGATAGATCTACTTTATTTATCTCTGGCAGGTAAAATCAAGTGGGGAAAGCAATCAGTTGTCCAGATGTACACAGTACAAAGAACAGAGATAAACATAAATAAATGTTACTACAGTTAATGTATTTTTGTTGTATGGTGGTTAGATGATTTACACACTGTTTAAAAACTAATTACTCAAATAGGTTGCCTAATGACACTATGGTAATGGCAAAATAAAACCGCGCTTGCTCCTGAAATGAAAGTGCTGGACAAACTCCGTCTCAAGTAATTGACTGCAGACCTCATAATAGCTCGTTGCTAATGGCAGTTATTTTTGTAAGGCCTTATGTGTTGCTATAGAAACTGTTGCAGCTCTAGATGGAGATATAAGAGGAGCTGCTGTAATAAGTAAACCAGATATTTTCTGAAGATGCAATGATCAAATCAGTCTTGCATTACCTCTAAATTTTAGCGTGCAGGTTGTGAATTATTCCTTTGCTTTTTGTCCTTAAAAGCAACTGTAGCCACATTATACATATACAAACTGATTATGATGACTTCCTTCACCAATCAGCAATTAATGTAAGAAAAAATATACTACAAGTTGATAATTTAATGTTTTTGTATGGAAATGAGGCATTTTAGGTATAAAAACGGCCAAAATTACACATATTTGGGGCATATGAATCTGAAAAATGGACAGAACCGGTTTAAATTTCTTTTTCATTTTGTATTCATATTAGTTACAAAAAACTTTACAGAGGGGATGTTGGGTTTCTTATTTAGTTTTTGAGTGAACTAGATTTGACTGAAAATTGTCCTAAAAATTCAAATTTCACCTTTTTTTTACTTAAAACTACTAAAACTTAGATTATAATAAAAAATTCCTTATGTATGTTTCGTCAGAAATCTTGTTGAGTCCAAAATTGTACAGTTTGGTGTGTATAGGATCTACTTTAAGGCTGATCTTTATGTCCCGAGGAAGTGAAGTTACAATGTCACATAGAAATCAATGGATGAAATGGATTAAATGAAATAATAAAACATCTTGAAGAGGAGATTGGTGTTTCCACATGAAAGCCGATATGTTGAGAGAGCAAACTGACCAAAAAACAAAAAATTTAAAAAATAAGTTTTGCCTGTAGCGTCTTGCCTTAATAATGTATTAGAATAACTATCATCTAATTTAGTATATAATTAATCACTAAACAAAAAAAACATGCCACGTGCTGAGAAAAAGAGCTTGTTGACTATTTTGTCTGTATACTCTATGGAGATGTGCTCTCCAGGCAATGTAATCAGTATTTGCAGTCCAGCTATTTTTAAAGATTCATTGTTCTGCCTTTTATGCTATAACACAGTTCATTTTTGTCATCTTAATTCATGTAATTGTTTAAATATTTCCATTTCTTGCTTCTACAGCTGTCCATATCTGCACCGGACAACTGGTGACACCGAGCGCAAGTACCATCTCCGCTATTACAAGACGGGCACTTGTATCCATGAGACAGATGCTCGAGGGCATTGTGTGAAGAATGGACTCCACTGTGCATTTGCTCACGGGCCGCACGACCTCCGGCCTCCTGTCTATGATATCAGGTGACATACAGTGACGCAACTGTTCAAAGCTTTGAAAAATTAAAAACCTTGATGAAATCATGCCAATTTCAGTTCTATGGGAATGGATGAGCTATATCTGAATACTGCATATAATGACATTTGTTTACACAGAGAGATACAAGCACAAGAAGCTCTTCAAAATGGACAGCTGGGATCAGGTGAAGGCATCCCCGACCTGCAGCCTGGTGTTTTAGCAAGTCAAGCTATGATTGAGAAAACCTTAACAGAAGACCCACGCTGGCAAGGTGTGCATTTATAAACAGTACAAACATCATTGTTCAACAAGTACCATTTCCAAAATGGGACAGCTAGGACCAACCTCTTTTGTGCCTTTTCAGATACCAATTTTGTTTTAGCCAATTACAAAACAGACCAGTGTACTAAGCCTCCTAGACTATGCAGACAAGGTTATGCCTGTCCCCATTACCACAACAGTAGAGATCGAAGACGAAATCCTCGAAAGTTTAAATACAGGTGGGAAAGCTTTTTTACATCAGTGAAAGGTTGTGTAGACATGCAGAGTGTGACTGGGATCTGTTTGTGAGTGCAGGTCAACTCCGTGTCCGAATGTGAAACATGGGGATGAGTGGGGTGAGCCCTCAAAGTGTGACAGTGGAGACAGCTGTCAGTATTGTCACTCTCGCACAGAGCAGCAGTTTCACCCTGAGGTTAGTGACTTATCTTGTCCTCAAATTCATTCTTCATAATGAACAACACAAAGCAACTTTGTGTCATGAATACTCACTACGTTCGTATGTATTTTCTCCATACAATAGATCTACAAATCTACCAAATGCAATGATATGAGGCAAACTGGATACTGTCCCAGAGGACCATTTTGTGCTTTTGCACATGTAGAAAGTAAGGCTTTTAGTAAAAAACATAAAACTTTTTTAATGTTTTTTGGCTACATGCATATTTATGATGTTTGATTCCAGGAATACCTTCTACAGAAGAGACCATGAGCTCTTTACTGACAGCTATACAGTCCAGCTCTCAGTCCCAGCTGAGCTCCCAGCAGTATTCAGAGTGTCCCACCAGCGACTGGACCAGTGCGGGCAACTCCAGCACCAGCAGTAGCAACGGTGTAGGAAGTGTAGGTTTCCCCTCCTGTCACATAGAAGTCATTCATCATTGCATGTATTCATGTGTATTTTTTATTTTAATAAATTATTATTTTCTTTGCATTTATCAACTACCAAATGAAAAATTATTATAGGTAATCTATACCTGCACTGATATTCAGTATTACTTTATCACAGTATCACTTAGTATCAGATCACTGTTGATCTCCTTTTTTGTTTCAGTGTAAACATTATTTTGTTTTTCTTTTGATCATTTTACTCATTGTGTTCACTTCTCCCCCTCAGGTTTCATGTTCAAATAGCTCAACTTTAACCACGAGCTCAGAAAGCGACAGTTTGTTATCCCCGGTTGGCTCCATCAGCCGGCCCAAATCTTTAACTAACAATAGTTTATGCTCAGAGTCCACCACATCCAGTGTCTCATCTCTGACGCCTAACTATCCTAAAGCACCAGGCTTTGAACGTGAGGATCAGGTACACTGACTGACTCTCAGTAGCTTTAAAAACTCTTAGATTAACACCTGCCGCAGTCTGCATACAGTATTTTACCATCTGTTCCAATTAGCTTATTTTATGTTTTTTGTCATCCTTTTATTTTATGTATTTATGTTTATCATGTCAATTTATAATTTTCAAATTGCCTCTTTGAAGCTATAAGTAGAAAATACAATGAACTTTTTTTTTTGTTTAGATTAAGAACAAGGGTCAAGGGGAGGCAAAATTAATGGACCACGAAAGGGTACGTCTTTCATCACCAAATTGTAATAAATAACTATACATAAATTGCATCTATTTAGTAGTAAAATGTGACCTGTGTGTGTGTGTTTAGACACAAAATGCTGTATTCTCAGCTGTAAACGCTTTGGCATCCAGCTTTACTTCCAGTATCACATCCAGTTTAGCGTCCAGTATTGGCTCAGATAGTTCTTCACCCACCACCTTATCAACCATGAATGCAAAAGCCACACCATTCTACCCAGGGAGCAACACAGTGGAGTCTGTCATAGGTATGTCGAGGATACTGGCTTATCTCCTCTAATTACCGCTTGTACTGACAGTTTTATTGTTCTTAGGATCTGCCCTAGATCTCAATTTTAGTGACATCAATGTTGCATCTCTTGATAAGGAGCTAGAAGAGCAGGACCACAATTTGGGGTTGGGAAGTAAGTGTTTCTTACTTTTGATCATTAAAAAAAAATCTTTCTTGCATTCATTTAAATGTATGTGTTCCTGCAGGTCGTCGCATGCTCAGCGGATCTGCTCCTGTTAACATTCCTGGTTCTCTCGGGCGTTCGTCCTCATTTAACTCTTCGTCGTCACTGTCAACTTCCCCCCTGAGCTCCCTCTCCCATTCCTTGTCCCAGTCGCTCCTGTCTGCGGCGCTAAATCAGCAAAATCAGCCTGCAGCCATGTTGGCCAAGCAAGAGCACGGCCTTCTGGGAACACCAACTTCCTCTTCTCAGAATCTAGGTATGTCCAGATGTGACTGAATTTGATTGTCTAGTTTTAAAGTCCATGGCTGCTTAATACGTCCTTGTACTAACGCAAATATGCTTGTGTTCAAGGAGACATAATTGTGCTATTTTCAGGTACTTAGCATTAACTAACATAAGTGGATCATCATTTTACATTTGTTCATTGTAAACTGCAATGCCGATCTAAAATGGCTTAGTAATAAAAATGGGTCCGTTGACTTCCAGTTCAAAACTGCAAAGCTGATAAATCCTGCCTCATGGTGACATGAGCGTAAGAAACAAGGGACTGTCTTTTAAGTCTTAATTTTTCAAATAATTTCAACAAAGTACAATATTATGGGCAGGGATAGGGGGTTGGTAAAAACAGGAGCACTTTCGGAGCACTTAAATTTGCAGTTGCAGGACAGTACAGGATTCCTCAAACAAGCATTAAGCAATCAAAATACAACTTTGAGTAAACTAATTATGAAGGTCTAACAAGGTTAAAAGCTTGTTAAAGTTGATTTAACATAATATGTCTCCTTTAAACATCATAGGGTTGAATGGAGGATCAAGCAGCATTTGGGATTTCGCAAGTGGCAGCTTTTCCCCCAGTCCATCCACAGTGTACAGCGGCCTGACCTCTACAGCAGGTAGTGCAGATGTGAACCGCCTCTTCAGAGAGTTGGAGGAAGCCAAGAGGAAGATCAAACAATGGGAAGAAGCATGGCATCAGGTCAAACAGGTCAGCCATTCGAAATGCCTTGTCCTTACACTGTGTCCGTTCTTTGTTCTGATCACTATTGGGTGTTTTAGGCCTGTGAAGCCTGTCAGAAAGACGCGCATGAAGCAAAGGAACAAGCAAAAACAGCTGAGGCAGAGCGGCAGCTGGCAGAGCAGAAGTGGGAGGAAACCGAACGTAAGCTGAAGGAGCTCCAAGGAGACTTTGACGTACTCTGTCGCACCCCAGGAACACCTCTCCTGCGCAGTTACGGAGAGCTGGAGCAACTTCCTTTGTCAAAACTTCACTCCCTCCAGAATCAACTGCGCAGTGATCTAGACCTAATAGACGGGGTAAGAAAGGCGCGATCACACACAGCACTGCACTTGTAGCATCCGAATACTCCTCGGATTACTGTGTCTTTGATGAAGCATGCTCAATTGAAAGCAACAACTGCATGAACTGTCATTTTCAAGATTGCAGCTGATACTCGTTCTTCTTTTCTCCAACAGGTAATATATCAGCTTCAGTCAAAGAAATGTATAGTTTGCCAAAAGCATGATCGTTGCGTTGTTCTGCAGCCTTGCCAACATTATGTACTATGTGAGAACTGTGCATCTAGTAAAGCCGAATGCCCCTACTGTAGAACAAAAATACTAAAATGGTGATGTACAATTGTTAAAGGTACTATTTAAAACCTAGCTCTTTGAAAACTACTAATGTATATTTACATTTTATATACAGTATAGCAATGTCAGTTTTCTACAGTTAATTTTTATTAGATATTAAATGATGCTTGACTGATGGTGATTTCCAAGAGATTTAGCTTTTGCCTATTTTATGTGTACTTTACATAATATAGTCATTTTACATAAAAAGCCATAGAACAAATTTCCTTACAAAATGCAATATTACATCCGACACTAAACTAATATATGATTATGCATTCATGACAATTAAAATGACTTATGTACAGAATATACAATTGTTTTCTATTGCCTTGTCAATGTTGTATGAAATGTAGAAAAAAATAGCACTTAGCATAATCTTGCCAAAATGCATTTCTGAATTGACTGTATTTTATTGTAGATGTAAATGTGCAAACACCTTATGACTATTTTGACATGACCACCAGTCAGAATATTTAAAACTTGTCAAATATATACTCATTCTGTTGTTTTTTTTCCTGTGTGTGAGAAACGGATACCAGCACACTGGTAGACATAAAATGGGCAAAAGAATTAGGAGGAGGACTATGTACACCTTTCAGAAAATCAAGTAGTTATATTTATTTGAATGTAATGTAAATTAACATTGTCAAGGCAATTATTTAATATGATGGTTAAGAAGACATTACATGTTAGTTAATGTTGGTTTTCCTCTTAAATTAAAATTATGTAGTCCTTTTTAAACAAAACATTTTTAAAAAGCCATTCAGTCAGCCATCTAATATTGACCAACTTTCTGAAGAACTTTGTTTTCTTATTAAAGCACTTTGTTAATGTGGAACTATGTTAAGGGTTTAGACATTTGCTTTAAGCTGCTTTTTAGGTATTCTTTTGTGTCTTTTGTAGATTTATACTTTTTTCTATAAGCTATTGTCTGAAGCTTTCGTGTGTACTGTGAAAAGTAGTTTGATTTTTTTTCAATGTTTTCTATTAGTAAATCATAGCATGGTTCTACGTATTAAGATTTCATAAAACGTACTACATAGTTTATAATGCTTTTTCATAGATTTTTAAAATTTCAATCAAATAAGTGCAAATTTACAAAGCATATTAGGCATAACCAGCAGCTGTAATATCAGTAAGGCACATTTTACATGTTAAGGCTGTTATTCAATCATTAAGTTTTTTTGTGTAAAGATTTCTATAGCCTATCTATTAGAGAGCATGTTATTAGCTGCCTAAAATGGCGAGGTTTTTTAAAAATACATATACATATATATAGCCTCCTGACCTTGAATAGAACATATTTCAAAAGTGCCTTGCCTTAGTTCTAAATGAAATAAATGTAAATTTGTTGAAGCAAACACAAATAGTTGAAGCTTGTGCACAGGCAAATAACGTGTTTATAGAGAAAAGCCAGTGAATTTGGGCAATCATCTGTCTGAGCTCAAGATCATTGTAAACAGACATTTGTCAGTGCCTGTGTTCTGACTTCAGCCTCTCTAAGAGCCCTCCCCTCAGCCCAAATCCATTCCTAGGTCGTGGTGCTCTTTTGGTGCAGCTTCAGTCAAGTTAGTTTTTACAATTCAATTTCGGGAGTATGCAAATAGAGTATAGCAACGTCTAAAAATGCTTTTTAAACAGTTGACAACTGTAATTGTAACATATTTCAGCATTGAATGAAGAATTGTGTGTTGACTTGTAATATTTTGCATAGACTTTGTGCATAGTCTATTTGAAATGACCTTCTACTGTGTTAATTCTTGCTTTAAATTCAATAGAACATTTAACTCCAGGTATACCTTTTGCTTCTTATAACTATAGGAAGATGTATTGTTTACATTCACTCAAATGACAATTACACAACTCAGAGGACAAATATGTAAAGGTGATGGTATTTTCACATATTACTGATTATAATACATCATTAAGCGGCTAAGCACTTCTGGTATTGCATGTTATGCGATATAATAACCAGCTATGTGTTATAAAAAAAGAAAAAAAAAGTAAAAAATAATCGCACTGTGTCACACTGCCAGAATATTTGTATGGAGTTATTTTTAGAGTAGTAACGGCTTAAATTTTCAGCAAGCTTTGCTGCTTCTGGAAAAGGTATTATTGTAGTTCTTGTAATACATTTTGATGTTTGAATGTTGTGCATCCACAGCTCAGATTCCACAAACTATGAAAAATAAGATTGTTATTCTGTGTAATGCGTCTGTTTGAGTACAATGGCTTAGAATGATGTCATAGACCATTCTGCTCTAGATTATCCCTTTTCAGCTAATTCAAAGTTGGTGTGTACTTGTTGCATTGCTTCCCTGTAAAGCTATTTCACGAGGTCTTTTGGTCAATGTTTTTGCCCGTGAAGCCAACTAAATTAATGATGTCTTTTGTGAATTTCTCAACAAACCAAAGTGGTGTTCAAGTAGCTCTGTAAATCAGTTTTAAAGGGAAGGGTACCCTTTAACATAACACATTTATACTTGTACAAATATAGTATTTCAAAAAGCAGTGTGCGTTTGTGAATTAAGTCTGGCTTTGCCTGTAGTTTTTGACAGCAGGTCAGAGGACAGAGGTCAAGGGCAGCTCAGTTTGTAAAAGTCGAGGATTGTTTCGATTGGATCTTTCTGCCTAATGCAATGGGACTGGATACAACCTTTAAAACTAACAGTTATGCCACTGGCTTATGTTATTGGACTTGAGGTTTTTTGCAATTTTACCAAAGACCTGTAATATTCCTTTCTTTGCATTGTATTTCATAAATTTTATTTGTGGCGAATCTAATTTGAAAAATTTAAATCACCTAGTACCTTACATTGACTAGTTAAAATTAGTATTTGAGTTTATAAAAAGCATGCACCAGACTGTCAAAGTCTATTGTACATTTCATTTCTGTTAGGTTAATACACTGTGGAGTTAATGGCAGATTTGAGCACACAGACCCACACAGGCTGACCACATGGTGGTAACTGTCTACAGTGAAGGAATATGAATGACATTTATTTATCTAGAGTGGCCATATAAACTTCAGTACATGTCTTGAAGAAACTTTTGTTGGTTGGCTTTATGGAACCGATTCTCAGTCTTTTCTGATACATAGCATTTTCTTGGCCTACAGTGACTGTAAAAGGTGCTTTTTTATCTGACTGGGTTTCCATGTCTTCAAACTGTGGTCCAAAATTGTTATCTTTTGTGAAAGGGGGCAAATGATTGTGATGAGCATCAATGGCAGATACAGACAAAATAAAAGATAAAAACAGGCAACTGCACTTTTTGTAGTGCTATCCTTAGGAATGTGGAAACGGTGCAAAAAATCTTTTCGTAGATCTCTTAAAAGGACCAATTACCCATAATGCTTAGATTGTGCCTTGTTTGAAATTTTGCTTTTATAATGAGTATACAGATAAAAACACATTTACAGTGCGAGTCGGTAAAAAAAAAAATCAATCAAAATTTCAGTGCCTTAAAATGTTCATGATTCTAAAAATGTGACGATGCCCCCTTTGCATTATGACCACTTAAGATGAGGATTAATTTAGCTTTTTAGGGGAAAAAAGGTTAAACACCTGGAGCAGTCTGTATTTGCCATGCCATAAAACACAGCAATACACAACATACAAGAACTGGTTTGATTTCAATTAGGAGACTAAAACAAGACTTAAGAAAAGCACCAAATGGGGGGATTTTTGTAAATGAACTGTAATTGATGTATCGTTATGATCTGTAACAGAATAGCTAATTCTATTTTGCATTATTGTTAGTTAGATGTTATGTTGTCCTTTTGTTTTTAATATTATAAAATGGAGCCTAAACATTTATGCAATCTTGTACATGTATGAGTATAACATATGGAGCTGTTCAAATTAAGTAAAAATGTTGCAGGTGTTGTCAAACATGATACTTTTTAAAATGGAAGCAAATGTTCCATTTTGTTTAGATTTTTTACTTTTTATTTTTTGTGTTGAAGCCCTAAAATATTGAATGTATTGTTCTAAATTAGATATTTAAATAATAGGTCACTGGAATATTATGGAGCGCAGTAAATTCATTATGATGTAGCATTTAGTTGTGAACTGCTATTAAATAAAATTTATTAGAAATAAAGTTTTCACGTTTCTATTTGTCAGTTTAGTAAAAAGAGATGTATTTTTCATGACTATACAGCAATGATGATGCAGAACATGTAATGTGTAATAAGTTAGCATTTCAATAAATTAAATTTAATGCCAGTGGGTAAAGATGACATTTATTTGTAACAAACTATGGATATGTAGGATTATTGTAGAAATAACTGTTGGTATAATGCTATGTTTTGTGTTGTGAACACAAAATAGATGCAACTTTTAGGATATTCAATATCTTTTCTACATCAAGGGTTGTGTATGGCATATTTTCTGTAGTGTTTTACTAGTTTGTTAACACTTGATATTTGTTACACTACAGTTATGCAATGGTTTACAAAATTCATCATATTGACAATTAAAATAATTTTTCATCTGAAATGTGTTTTTGTCTGAGAATTTTTTATTATTTTACAAATGTCTTGCTAGGAAAACAACAAAGACACGGTAAATTTGGAATAAAATTATATGCCGTTATCAAATAATAAATAATGAGAATTACAATGTTGTAGCCCTTAAACGGATGCTAGTGTTTCAGATCCCTCTGTTGTGTGTACAGAGAAAGGACATGTAGAATGCCTACCGGGTTTCACTGGACTCCTTTCTTCCACTAGATGGCAGCCTGTGTCCAGCAGGTCCTCCACTGCATGTGGTTGAAAAGTTACTTGGCTCAGAGATGAAATGGTGACAACACATAAGGTTGTTTGCCAGGGTGCACTGAGAATCAGGGACTCTGAAACCAGTAAATAAGCACAACACTGTGTTGTACATTTACAAAGGTCACATTACAACATCTTATATTGACAAAGATTCACCAAATTAATTAGTAATTTATAGAGCTTTTAGAAAGTGTTCAGCAAATGAATTGTATAAACACACATAATACCACCTAAAAACGTTTGTGAAAATTACTGAGGTCAATGTGATTTAAAATGGCAGATATACCGCAGCTTTCATACAAGCACAAAATAGTATGGATTGTATTAAATAGGCATGATGGAATTTGGCTGCACTTCTGATTCCAAATAATTACCATTGATAGGACCAGTCTACTTCAGTGTGTTCAGCATTTTAGTTTTTAAAATTTATTATTGCAAACACTGTTCAGAAATGGAGTGTCTCTAAAGATTAAGCGTACTTAGAAATTAGTATTTAATACAGCAATACAGATACAAATGAAAATGAAAATGTAACAAAGTGAACTGTTCAAATTCAAGTAAATATTTTGGCTAGATACATTTACATGGCATTTCACACACAAAGGAAATTCCATGCATTTATTGTATCAGATATTTATGGCTTAGTAGTTACTGAGTTCTGTGTTGTGGGTTGAGATCAAAAACCTCCTTGCTTTCCTGTCACTTTTCCACTGCACCTAGAATATATAATTTCACTTAGTTGTCAGAAAAATGAATGAATGCTGAGAGGTGTGCAGTACATCAATCTATACTTACAAGAAATAATCTCATGCTCAAAGAAGAACAGTGCACATAGCCTGATTGCCACTTGAGGTGTGGGTGACATCAAAATACTCAAGTTTACACTGGAATCCCTCTGCAGAAGTTTCCTCAGTACAGACAAAGCATTGTTCCGCCTCAGCACACACACCAAAGAAGGGGCAGACATCAGAGTGACCAGGGCACTGCGGCTAAACTTCTCTCCAACTTCATAAGGGCTCACTTCCACCGCCTGTAGTCGACTCAACGTATGTAGCAATTTCACACCGAGCAGCTCAAACCCTGCACAATAAATTATTCACACACACACACATATAATTACAGGAAAGCTAGGTAAGCTAAAATAAATATTCCTCAGACAGAGGGGTAGTGTTGTCACAATACCAAAATACTAAGAAATAGACACTACCACAATTATTTAAAAATGCTCTTCATCTTCTCAACAGAAATGAATAGCACTTTATTTATTATACCATGTGGTCTTATTAATTGCTACAAGCTAAAAATAATTGATATCAGTATCTGATTTTCGATACTTTTCACAGCACTTCACAGACGGGAGTAGTACTTTTCTAGCAGCATGACTTTTACTTGAGTAAATGCTACTCTACCCACTTCTGATCAGACATAACATGACAAATGCCAGGAAGCACAGTATTATTGTGTCTTCATTTATTCTGTTGGAAGATCAACTGTTTTAGGCGGCAAAGGGTCAAAACGTCCACTACTGTAGTTTACATTGTTGAAGTCGTTAATGCCTTTCTAGTAAAAGCAGGTAGTTAAAATGTTATGCCTTTCACCTACCATGTTGTGTGAGGGCTCTGTGTAGGAGGCCCAAACCCTGGCTCATGTCCTGTCCACACAAAGTCAAAACTCCCACCTCATCCGGCTCCAGGTCAAGGAAACTCTTTTGATTGGAAAGGACCACAGTGGAAGGATCTGGGACCGCCCATGCCGACGCAGCTTTAAAGCATAGTGTGAATGCAAATATAAATATGGACGTGAGAATGGCCTTACACTAAGAATACACATCTTACCAAAAACGTGATACATGTTGTTGTTATAGGGGGCTGTATGGAAGTGCAAACATGTCTCTTCAGTTTGAACATCACCCCTGGATCGCAGAAAGGCCAGAAGGTTGTGTGTTTTGAATTCTTTCGTAAGAGCTGACAAATGCCAAAGAAGAAACTGATTACATAACATTCAAATCACTTCACAGAAATAAAAACATTACATACCTGCTAGAAGAGAAATGCTGTGATATAGTGCATTTTCCTTCTTAAGTATCAACACCAGACATTTTTGGGAAGTTAATGTGTAGAAGATCTGGGCCTATAAAAGAAAATATTTATGTAGATACTGTTGCCTATTAAATGCATATGTCTAATACTATAAATAAACTCATACTTGCTGACTGGTGAGTCCAAGTAGTGAAGCTCTATCATTGTCCATTTCCATTATCTGTAACCCTCGGATGATAAACCCCCTACGTTCACATGTGGAAAGTACTTGGCCATAGCAGCATGGAGGAATGAGAGGTGACACCACAAGGACTATGTCAGCTGTACGCCGAGAAGAGTCAAGAAAAGTCAGCAAACTGTCCAAATACTAGATCGAACACTGTACGTAATAGGGATTACCTTTGGTTGTAGCACACAGGAAGGATGCGTTCTCCTGAGCCAGCTTAACTTTGCTAAGAAAACATTTTTAGATTTTGTTTGAATTTACTATCAATGTTCAAAGCATCAAACATTGGAATTTTCTAGTAGGGGGTCAGCCATCCGCTTGTTTACATGTATGTTATGTTATAAATGTCCTACAATATGGCATTAACCTTTGCTATCTTACATTTATGTAATTACTGCTTAAAAATATCTCACTCATTCTTACTGAGTGAGATCAACTCTGCAGATTTGACCTGTAACTTGGCCTTGGTGGCGTCACTTGTTTGATACGTTTACCATACTGAGGAACATTCCAGGAAAAGCAAAAACATTTTCAAAGAGAAGCACAGTTGGCAGACTCTCTACCAGATAAGCTACATAGAGTGCCTTTAAGACAATAGACCAACAATTACGAGGTACTTGAATTGTTTTTTGCCATCTGCTACCTTATTGGTTCTAATTGCTGATGGAAAAAAAAACTTAAACTCCAAGAAAACATTAACATACATAACTGCCCAGATTATCAGTTTTATACACTAGCTTTGTACACCAATAAACTATACTGACAACAAGGATGTGGTTGACAGGAAACAGTATGAACGAACATCTGATGTAAATTTTGGATCAATAATATATCCATGGGTTTCAGAGTGATGAATAATTAGGGCCGTTGCTATTGCAATTGGCAAACTAAACATTCTATCTTTTGAATGATAAAAAGTCTTGAAAATGTTGCATAAAACAGGAAGCTGACACCCAAGAATAAGAATATATATATAAACAATACATTCATGAAAGTTGCACCTGCAAAACAAAAACAAAAAACTGCTGTGAAAACAATCAACACTTTGCTATGATTGTGAAAATGTATGTTAACACTTTCTTACACATTATTTATTGGAAATTAGATAATAAACTGAAGCTCTCCAAAGTAGTAAACAAATGATAGTAAAACCAGTGTATGAAAATATTTTTCTTTAAAAGTGCATTACGCAACTTTTCCAGTGGAGGGTCTGCCACGTGCACAATATTGATATTCATTCAGATAAACAGATGACACGACCAGGCCTAGTTACAGGTCAGATCTGTGGAGAGCGACCCTGTTGACAGTAGGTGTGGGAGAAAATATCGACCGGTCAAACAATGCCAGCTCAGCTCTTGTTATCTTGGACAAACTGGAATACACACAGAGGAACACACAGGAAATAAACTTCTGCATTATAATTCCAGCCTCATGCCACTTCTTTCAACTCACAGACAACTTCAGTGTGACAGTAGGAATGCATGGTTTTCAAGGCATTTTTTTTGCATCTGTAATTGATTCAATACTAGATTTAAAAAAGGTTTTATGCCATACTATGGAACATGACCATGGAGCGGGTGGCTGATCCTCCACCAGAAAAGTTACATAGTGCATTATTAACTATGTATTATAACCTGACAACAAACCTTGTAAAAGACTCTTCCTGGTGCTTTACACTTTCTTTGATAAATCTTCCAGAAAACCACAGACACAGCTCTTTGTGGACTTCATGGCGATGTTGAGGAGTGAACAGCAGTAAAGAATCTTCTTCATCAACCTCAGCAACAACTGTCTTCTGTCTAGTCATGTGCCGTACTGTGCTCTTTATGCCTTGCAATAGCGAATGGGCAAAGGGGCCACGTACTGCGATGGCAATGACGCTCCGAGGGTCATCACCTTTCTGAAGGAAGGACTTGCATCCTGAAAGAGTTCAAGAACATCTTTTAGGTTTGTCAAAACATGTAGAAAATTAAGTAGTAAATTACATTACAAAAAAAAAGAAAATTAAGTAGTACAAATATGTTCTTTACCTAAATGATCAGGCAGCGGCTCGGGCGATGGATAAAGGAGTCTTAAACCACAAATATCTAACCCAGCCTCGAGGATGGCCTGTAGGGTGTAGTGTGTGACCAGTGGATCTTGATAGAAGTCTTTATGTCCCAAAGTAATCGATATCTACAGTATATTGAGAAATTAAATTTAAAGACATATATTTATGAACATTATCATCCTTGAATTTACAGTATGGCTGCAACAATCAAGCACAATGACTAATCGACTACTAAAATAATTGTTGACTATTTTAATAATTGTTCATTGTAATCTGGTACATGAACAGAATATAACACAAACTACTAGAAAAAGAGGTTTTATTACAAAATTGGCTCATCAGAATGAGACATAAAATATAAGATATAAATGTTGTGATTTTTTTTACACTAAAAATACTCCTCTGTAGCCTTTATTATATATATTATTTATTATTTATATTTATATTATAAATCTTTTAGCTATAACTGGTTAAATATTATTTGAAAAATCCCCACTTAAAAAAAATAATTGCTGACAAGTCGACTACTAATTTCTAATATTTGTTATTTGCCCTAATGTACAGCTGTACCTCTGTATGCAGCTCTTGTACAGTCTCTCTTCCTTTACATTCATGGCCTGGAGTTTCCAATGTCTGCCAGTAAAACCCTGGACTAAGATTAAAAATTCTGCCAATGACCTAAAATGACAAACCAATAATAAATCTACACAATAATCCACAAATCCGAATAGAATATAATACTCACTTTTTTGTCAAATTTTGCAGTGATAAAAGAGTTTAGATAGCACGATGGGAGACAAATGGGTTCGTTGTGGGTTTCTACGGCCATGATGGCATTTAGCTGAGGAAGCCAGTGAGCGATAGTGAGGATTGAAGTCTCAGACAGAAACCTGTTGATGTGGTTGTAGAACGGACTATGAATGCTTGAGTTCTTCTTCTAATAATAAACACAAGAGCAATTTCAGAAAGGACAATATCTAAAATTATAATCATCATTACATAATTTTTACTGTTACCCTTTGAGTATAGATTTTTTTGGCTACGGCTAAGACATACAAAGCCAGACCATTCTCTGTCCAAAACTGCTGCAATCCAGCAACCCAGAATGGTACATTGGCATTAGCTTCAATAGCACTTGATGATTTAGGGCCAACCTAAGTAGAAAACAAAGACAAAAACAAAGAGTAAGGAACCAATTCAACATCTTATTATTTAAAAGTGATTAACACTAACCAAAGAAAGAAGCCAAGTCACTATGGTGTTATAAATCTGTGGTTTGATTCCAGCTGAATCGATTTTTCTTCTTTGTCGGTGTCCTCTCTCAGAAACCATCCCAGGACTTAAGAGCTTGACAATCAGCAGCATATGTCCTCCATCATTTCCTATATCTGTTGGTAATGTTCGAACTGGTTCAAGATGAGAGACTTCCTGAAAGAAAAGTCAACTAATTTGTTACTATTTGATCAACTGTTATTATTTTTTCTGTACATCACACATACAATATCACAAAGAAGATCAGTATTTTCAGCTGCTGGTTGCTTCTGTCCAACAGACTTTGTTGGTCGACATTTCTCCAGCTCTTTTACTGTGTGTTGATATTGCTTAAGGTGATGATCTCTGATAAATACATAATCAAGTTTAGGATGTGTTGCTGTTGTTGTTGTTTTTTTCAGTGAATCAGAACAACATACCTGTGTTTCTTAGATACTTCTTGATTAGTCTTCTCTTTTTCTGTTGTAAGTTTGGAGTGCTCAAACTCGACACATGAACAGTGTGTACTCTCTGGTTGGCTTTTAAAGTTGTATTTGTTTGTAGTTTCCCCACATTCCAATGACTTCCCAGAAATGACTTCACTTTTCTCATTTACTGCTTTTGTGTTAATGCCTTTATTTCTTTGATTGTTCTCCCTTATTTTCCGCAGTAGCATGCTTTTTCCAGTTTCTTTCCTATAGGGAGAAAATATCAATGTCAAAATAAGCATTAAGATGAAAGAATATGGCTCACTTACCAGTGGTTTGTCTGTGTTCCCATATTGACCTGACTGGGGCTGTTTTCTGGCATTGCTTCTTTGTTAACGCGTTTTGTAAATGTCTGACTGGAGCACCTCAAATCAATGTAAACAGTTGGAAGTTCTTTGATCTCTTCCAACACATTTTCTTCTGATGTGCTCCCTATGTAGTCCTTCCTGTATTGCAGAGTTCCAAGTTTAAAATGTGGCAGTAAAAAAAAAACACAAAAACCCCAATAAGGATTAATGCACTAACTTGAAAAAGTTTGGATTTTGAGGAGAGCGGATTGTTTTCTCACAAAAAGATACTATTTTTGCCATTATCATTTTGTAATGATCTTCCTTGTCCTCATCTGTACAGAGAAAATTTAAATAATGTTCTAAGAGCATGTCCATATAAAATGTATCATATAAAACAGTTGTACTTGCCTGCACATCCATCTGCTGTTTCAACTGTGTCATTTTGTGGCTTAATTAGCTTGTTTTGTTTGGTGTCTAGAAAGACATCTAAATCCAAATGTTTGAGCCTCTGTGATAGTAAGTTGTTATACTTTCTTACATGTTTAATATAATTTTATGTGAAAAATGAATAATAAAATGTACTTACCTCAAATGAGAGGACAATGTTATTATTGTCATTGCATTGATTTGACTCCAAAGCTGCGTCAGGACTCTGTTTGTTTAACTCAGCAGTAATCTCAGATTCAAAAACATCTAGTGGCTCCTTCATTTCACATTGCATTGTCATTGAAAACAAAAAAACGGTTTAAAAGGTGCACTATGTAACATTTCTGGAGGAGGGTTCGCCACCTGATTGTCTGTATGGCTTTGCCTGAAATAGTCCACAGTACGGCATTAAATCTGTCTCCATGAAGACACACAGAGGACGCCATTAAGCCCATTTAAAGGTTAGATCTGATATTTTTGAGTAGTAAAACAACTGTTACTGAATATGCAAGAATCAAGACAGAAGTCTAATGCCAAACTGTGGAAACTTACAGGTAAAGCAATAACATCTCCAAGATTACATTCAGGAAAATTACATAGTACATCTTTATATAAATTATACAAAATAGTTGACATTAACATAACGCTACCTTTATAACAGTGTTGCTGTTTCCTGGTGAAGTCGTGCCTCCATCATCAGGAAGTTGCAGAGAAAGTCCAGATGGTCTTTGAAATATTTCAATACAACCTTCATCTTCAGACTGCAGGGTAAAATAATATTTTGGATGTGGTTATTTGCTTTCTTTTTCTTTCAAGCTTACGTTACTAAATATGAGATCACTCAAGTCAGGTAAGCTAGGTTGCTAATGAGCCATTGCTACATACCGATGATGAAGACGGATCAATGGAGGGTAAATGCGGCTGCACTTTGTCCAATATTGACCTCCAGAGGCTCCCTTCCATTATTTTTACTCACAAGAAAAAATATTAACACTAAAACAAAAGCTAACCTCGAGTTCTTTGCTGTGATTAACTTTCTGTTAGCTGCTGTTAACGGGCTGTAAAGCTCTGCAGGTACCATGGTAACGCAAACTTTACCTGCTCGGCGTGTGTCGTTCAGGGGCTGTCAGGAAAGTACCTGTCAGTGCTGTGCAAGTTTACAACTGATTCAGCATCAGTGCACGAAGCGATGGCCACGAGCGACGTAAGTATATTTAGTCAAAATGTCCAGTTCCCCTGCAACATTTTTAGCTTGCAAATTAGCTGGCACCTAGCAAGCCCTGATAACTTGGCTATATTGTTAGCTGCGTGTTTGATGGCTATGTTTTATTTTGTCTTTTTTTCTTTCAGTGAAAATAAGGACATGTTAAAGATTGTGTTATGCTTGTTATTTTTATTGCTCAATATATTTGAACAACAGTGCAAACTAATGCAAAAAGCATACATATAATCACAAATTCCCCTGACCAAAATTATAATCAGAGATCAGAAAGGGAAAATATTGCACAACATTCAAACATTTATCTAGTAATTACTCATCAGATTTGTAAACAAATGATGTTTGTGTAGGCAGGGAATCATCATAGCCTACCTTATCTTTAAAAGTGCACATTTATTTATATCAGTCTACTCCTAAACATTTAGTTTAGTCTTTATTCGAAGTGTACAGAGACATTAAGAAGCTAAAAAGCTAGTTTCCATCTGCAGTCCCTGTAGGTGAAATGTGCAAAGCTCTCTTGTGCTTTTTCCTCCAGTTTTGAGATCACAAACAAATGTAGTTGTCAGACTAGCAGCTCTGAAAATGTTCACTGTTAATGTCTCGTAGGTCCTGTCCAGCAAGACGAGGTGGGCTTGTGCATGTAATGTTGTTGTATATTGTAATGGTAGTATCTGGCTCTTCACCCTCTGCATGAGTCTCAAGTTGTCGAGGTACAACCAAAGGATTCCTCTGGCTGTATTCTCGGAGTGATAGTGCACTGCAGTCACACCTCCAGGGGTTTCCAGAGAGAAGAAGTTTTTCCATGCTTATTGGGAAATCTGGGTTCAAATTAGCCAAGGCATTGTCTCTGAGATCAATATATCGGAGTTTAGGGAGAACTTGCTTTGTATCATTCAGCGCAAACAGTCGGCATTCATTGTTAGACAGAAGCAAGTACTCTAAACTTTTCAGACCAGAAAATGCTTGCATACTTAGCGACTCTAGTTTGTTTGAACGCAAATCTAAACCTGATAAGCCAATCATGTCGACAAAGCTGTTGTGTTCTACCGCTGAGATGTTGTTATGTTGTAAAAATATCCGTCGCAGGCCAAAAAGTCCAGTGAAGGCTTGAGATGTGATTCTTGTAAGGCAGCCTCTATCCAAATGGAGGCTGTGAAGCATTGGTAAGCCTTTGAAAACCTGGTCTGGAAGGGTAATGAAACAACTCCCTGAAAGATTAATAACTGCGACACGGAACAGCCCTGCAAAACTACCCATTTGTGCCTCCTGGACTTGATTGTGATCTAGTTCAAGCACTTCAAGATGGCCAAGTCCTTCAAAGATCCTGTCTCCCAAAGATCGGATTCTGTTGTAGCTAAGTCGAAGTTCCTCTAGATACTGCAGATCACGGAAAGTTCTGGGACGTATGCCAGTGATGGTGTTATTGGACAGGCGTAACACATGTAGACTATGAAGGCCCAAAAAAGTGTCATCATGCAAACTGGTTAGTTTGTTGTTTGTAAGGTCAAGCCATCTCAGAGACTTCATGCCCATAAAAGCTCTGGGAACTACTGTTACGATCTGATTTTGAGCCAGGTATAGCTTTTGCAGTTTGGTAAGTTTGATAAAAACATTAGCTTTGATCACCTTGATAAAATTTCCTGTTAGATCTAGCTCTTTTAGCTCTACAAGGTTTTGGAAAAGCTGGGGTTGCAGGTAAGCGAGTCTGTTCCCTGCCAGAATGAGCTCTCGCAGGCCGTGGAGGTCCTGGAAGGCTGTTTCGGGGAGCACTGTGATTGAGTTCCAACCCAGGTTCAGGAGCCACATGTTGGAGAGTCCAGTGAAAAGTCTCTCCTCAATTCGAGCGAGCTGGTTATTGTGCAGACTCAAAGAGGCAAGATTCGGGGTATTGTGGAAGACTGTACCTGGTAACGTTCTCAGGCGGTTTCTCTCAAGATGGACATGAGCGAGAGATCGTAGTCCTCGAAAGGCCTGAGTGTCAATGGTGACCAACTGTCCACTTTGCAGGTTTAGAAAATCCAAACTGGCAAGATCTTTGAAGGAGTTAGCAAGGAGAGACGTGAATAAGTTTCCATCGAGCCAAAGTGAATGGGTAGACGTTGGAATGTCATTCGGGACCTGGGTCAAGTTTCTTAAGCTGCAGTAGACGTTGAGCTCCAGGCTGTAGTCGTCATAAAGACAGGTGCATGACTTTGAACAGGGGATGGGCTCCTCAGTCCCCCTCTCTGTTGAGCTGTCCGCAGTGGACTGCACACGCAGGACCCCCTGTGCCAACAACACCAGCAGGACAATGGCTTTCATTCTAAAAAGATATAGAACAAGTATGGAGTTAATGCACATGATAGAGTCACACCATGATTTCTTCCTAGTTGTGTGGGTTTAAATGCCCCTTACCTCTTGATTCAGTGTTTACAGGCTCAAACACTGATGGGTGAACCTTGTGCGTGTGTTTGTATGCAGAAGCCTGCCCCTTCCACAACCCGTGTATGGTTCTGGTAAGTCAATAAACTGGAATGATTAACCCTTTCATTTCCTTTATTCCACCATTGTCTTATAACAGCATCATTGGTATTATGCATTTTAAAAGCATTTAAGCATTTTAAAATAATGATTATTTTTAAAAATGCTTTGGTTGATGGCACCTTGAAAAATTTTGGAAACAAACTTAAGCGTAGACGATCTGTATTCTTTTTTAAATTTATGTATTTATTTTTATTTTTATTATTTTATATTTTGTATTTTGCTTATGTGTTATGTCACACGTTATTGTCATTTCTTTAAGCATTAAACAGGCACCAAAACTGTTCATGAATGAATAGGTCTCCTTTGGCCTTTGATGTTTGCAGAAGCTCAGTTCATTGAGTTTGCTTACTGTAGATCTGAACTGTTTCAGTGGCATAGAGAGAACACAGCCAGTTACTCTTGACATATGGATATTTTTAATACTTCAATAATAATTATGAAATGTTACATACACAGAGGTTTTTGAGTATATTCACAAACATGACGTTTTCTCAAATTGAACTGGTTGTGTGATTCATCTTTTATAATACTATACAATATAAATTGTATTGATTTGTGTCACTGTGCAGGATGTGGCCAGTGCATAAGGTCTGTTTCCTAATCACATGTATGACTGTAATGACTAACTTAATGTTTACTCTGTACTTGGTATCTGGGTTCTTTTTAGCCAACCATGAACCTGCCAGGCTCTAAAGTACAACTACTTTTAGATAACATAAAGCCAGCTCTAAATTTCATTGATTAAAATGAACACAAACAATATATTTATAGACCAACTATTTCAGAACATCTCATGTGAAATAAAGTCAAAACGCATTGCATACTACCAGTTCCACGCTGTGTCCAGTGACCCGTGCCAAAAGTGCACTCATGGTCGTGGCCAGTAGAGGGTGCTATGGTTATGTAAACAACTTATACATGGCTTATTTTAGTGCAGCTAACAGAAAAATTATATTTTCTCCAAACTAAATTAGTTTTAAATTAATAAGTTAATTATTTATTACTTTAACTTGTATTGTATTCTAGCAGTTCAGTAGAAGACACAACTGACACCTCTAATTATCTTTTCAGGTAGAGAGATGTTGTCAGCTGCTCTGTTCCTCAAAATGAAAAGAAGTTAAGGTGCGTAACAGATGGACTTTTCCTGACTTTGTCCTATTCAGCCATACCTTGTGCTGTATGTCTTGTTTGTCTGCATTTCTGAGAATTTTTCTTAAAAACATATTCATTCATGCCAATTAGCATTAAAAACAGTTGTTATTGCTTCTGTCTAGTGTATTTATGATATAATGATCAAAGACACTTGTCTGTGAGAGAACTGCAGATGAAATATGTTTATTAATTAGACAATATAAAAGCCCTTGTGCTCGGACCCAGACAGGAAATTAATCTGCATACAAGAGCTTAGATGGTACTAAATTCTCTCATTGGTTTTCCAATGTCTTCAAAAAGTTTGGCCAAACGGCACTTTCAAATCAAATATGTATTTTCTGTTTATATATGTCCATTGATCTAATGTCATTATTTATTATTCTTTCCAGCCATGTAGTGTGGTAGAGTGGTTAGAATTCTGGCCTCCATACCACAATATTGGTTCTCTATCCTCTTGTTGGCGAAATATGAAAACTACATGTCCTTAACATGTCCTTAAGTTCTTTTTGGCTTTTTATATCTGATTCTAGTCAGATAATGTGTTGTTTTGACAGTTGAACTTATGGATGTCTTTAGCTACATGGAGTGGGAATGACTTTTTGGAGGGAGGACATTGTCTCTGTGTTGACATCTGAAAGATGTTGCTTCAGTCTGTTTTATAATTGAATGTGACAGTTGTGTCCAAAGCGGAGTTTGGCAGCTGAGGGCATCATTTCAAATAATTTCAAATGTGACAGTTGGTTGTCTGAGATGCGCTGCTCAAATGTATGAAGTTGACAACAAAGCATAACTACAGTTGAAGGAAAAAATACCGCACGCACACTTTTCTATTATTGCTTGCCAGAACCTATCCATGTACTGAGGAGTATCGGACCCTGCTGCTGAAGCCACAAAACTGTATAACTTCCTCTCTTCTTATAAGCCTAGGCCTGTCACGATAACACATTTTGAAGTGTGAAGTATTGTTCCAGAAAATATCACGATAAACGATAATATTTAATGACAATAACTCAAAATTCCCAACCTTACTGCTAACGAACCATATCATAAAAGTCATGACCAATAATAAATACAGAGCAGAATGAAACAATTAATATAATTTAGTCGTGTATGTTAATTGTTCAACCCTCTACAGCTGAAATTGTAATATATAACCAAGAAATAACAAAAATGTCCTATTGTAAAGTGTAAAGAAAATGTACACGCGATAAATATTGCGCCCCAATATTTATCCTGCTTTAATTTGTTGAATGATAATTGTAGCACGCAAGGTGCTATCTGTACCCTTTTGTATAGTATTTGGTTAGCTTTACCACTATGGAAGGGAGGATAGGCCAGATCAGAAGATTTTAGGTGCGTAGGAGCCCAAGAGGTGAGTAACAACATAGGACAATGACAACAGTTGTAGAAAAAATGCTTTTGTATTAAAGAATGTTATGAGTGGATTTAAGTATTCTTTTTCAATAACAATAACATAAAGAGAGCTCTTTTCCCCAAAAATAAAAATAAAATGTTTCCCGTATATAGTCCTTTAAGTCTTTTTCAATGTCTGTTATAGTCTGTTCAATGTTCATTCAATGTTCAAAGTGTTTGTAACCAGTCGGGCTACAAGCTACCAGTTTGTTCGATTCTGGGCTGGGCTCGCCATCCAATTGGAAGAAGATCCTTTCTTGATTGCACGTCTGCAGCCGATAAAAAAACCTGACCTAAAGAAAAGGCCAGAATAAAGTAGCTTAAAACAATGTACTATATGGCTATACTACAATCACTACTGTTAACAATCCTTTCTCAAAATAAAAACATGTTGTACAACAGTGAAGTTCAAAATACTCACAATCACATTACTACCATATGAATAAACCAAATAAAATAGCTTACATGTGGTAACTAAGTAATAATACCAGTTCTATTTTTTACAGTGCATAGTCAATACACCTTTAAAATAACACAAAATAGCTTTAAAGTGCATTTTAAATACACATAGGCTTTTAGTTAAATTATCTGTATCAAAATTATAGCAAAGTGACAATAATTTGCACTCGACATTCATATGTACATTTTTTACAGTGCTCTGAACCAGTTAGCACCACAGAATAAACAGAAATATGTGCTTCTAGCACTAAAATAACACTTTTTAACAACCAGATTACAAAATTGTGCATTGTACCTTTAAGATACATTGAGGGCATAGTACAACAAACCCATTGCTAATAGTTTTGGCCTCTAAAAAAGGGCTTTTTCATTGTAAAATGGCTAGCGGAGATTAGCACAGATGCTAGCGCCGATTAGCGCGCTATGCTAGCACAATACATTGTGTATGGGACTCACCAATGCAGGGCAACATGTGCTAACAAGGCTACGGGTATCCCAGGCTTCCGTGGGCTCTCGGCACTCCGCAATTCCAATATCTTAAGAGTTTAACAAATGTTTTGTCACTAACATGAATTGCTATGATGGTTAGGAAGTTTTATCACTGGTTTGTGCTTACCAAACTCCAAAATTGTGAGGAAAAATGCCGGTACCACCACGTTAGCGATCACAACACACGAGCAAGTTCTCTGGTCAGCGTCTGATGCGAGACTGAGCAGAGCGCAAGGGTGCGCAGTACTCAGGGCGCAACCTTGACCTTATTGGCTAATACAATTCAGACTGCACTGTGATTGGTTGCTCGATGTGTTAAACAAAAATACATTAATGACATTTTTTAACATTTTTATCGCTATTTATAACATTTTAATCAACATATTTATGAACTTAATATTTAAATGGGGTTAATCAATATTTATTCCCAATGTGCTTTTAGCCAAGTGTTATGAATATTCATGTTGTTTTTACCCGTTTTTAACACTGGGTTACACCTTCCCCCCCTAGAATCATGCAAGTCCCTTTGCATGGGAGTGGTTGCACAGAAATGATAGGGTGACTGGGAGATTTGGGAACGACCTCATCAGCTTCTGACAGGGCACTGGCAAAGCTAGGCTTAGTCCATGAAATAGGGACTGGGCAATGGATATCAGAGGATGTCCCAACTGACTGTACTGCAGTCTTTCTGGTTGAGTGGTAGTTCTCTCTGAGCGTCTCACAGTCTTTGTGGTTTCAGTTTCAGCATTTGTTTCCATTTCCATATCAATAGAGTTTCCTTGGTTGTCTTTTGTCTCATTTCCTTCCACATGTATTTCCTCCTCACAGGTAGGTATAACAGATAAGTTGGTTTCACTTTCAGTTTCATTGTTATTGTTTGACTGTTCTGTATTTGATTCTCTTTTCTAGGTTTCCAGGATCAGGTAAGTTTCCACAATCAGGTAAGTTGTCACATCCAGTTAAATTTCCACTTTCAGGTAAGTTGTCGCTTTCAGGTAAGTTGTCGCTTTCAGGTAAGTTTTGATCTTTTGGGCACGCCATTGATTTTGGAATCTCATAGACTCGAGTGAATGTTATGGGATCTTGAACGGGTTGCTCTCTGAACCAATAAACATTCTCATTTTCTGGTTCTGAATCATCACATTCCTCATTTTGTTCAGAACAATGCCTTGTTTTTGGTCTGGGGGCACGTTTTGGTTTAACAGGGGTCTCTTCCACAGGTGGAAGAAAACCACAGGGAAGCAAGAGGTCACGGTGGACTGTGCGGACTGGGCCTTCTTTGGTTTCAGGCTTTATAGTATAGACTGGTAAGTCACCTGCTTGGTCCACCACGATATGAATATCAGCCTCCCACTTGTCGGCTAGTTTGTGTTTACCCTGAGCCGAACTGCACGGACCAAAACTCTGTCTCCAGGTTCTAACTTTGAGGGTTTGACACGCAAATCAAATCTTGTTTTGTTTCTCTCAGCCATTTTGTTAGCATTTTCAGTTGCCAATTTGTAACTTTCTTGGAGAGTTGTTTTGAGTTTTTGTATGTACTGAGAGTGTGAGCTGAAACCTTTGTTGTTGAAGGGTAGCCCAAAGGCTAAATCGACTGGCAATCTTGGCTGACGCCCAAACATTAACTCATACGGGGCAAACCCAGTTGTGTCATTTTTCGTACAATTGTACGCATGTACGAAGTGGTTTGACGAATTTGTGCCACTGTGACTTGTCTTTTTCCTCCAGAGTACCAAGCATACTTAATAAGGTTCGATTAAAGCGTTCTACTGGGTTACCTCTGGGGTGGTAGGGTGTCGTTCGGATTTTGTGAATGCCCATGATCTTGCAAAGCTCCTTTATGAGATGGGACTCAAAATCGGGTCCTTGATCACTTAATAACTGTTCTGGAATTCCATAGTGGACAATGAAATTGTCCCAAAGGGCTTTTGCTACAGTTTGGGCTCTTTGATTAGCAGTGGGGATGGCTAATGCATATTTTGTGAAATGGTCAGTTAGTACGAGCACATCCTTTGTGTTGCTTTGATCGGGCTCAATGGATAGAAAATCCATGCAGACCAGTTGGAGGGGTCTGGTGGATTTAATGTTTACTAGGGGAGCAGCTTTTTCTGGAGCGGTCTTTCTCCTTACACAACGATTGCACGTTTTGACCCTATTTTCAATGTCAGAGGCCATGCGAGGCCAATAAAATCTGGTTCTGGTAAGATCAAGGGTACGCTCAGTGCCTAAATGGCCCATATCACAATGGAGACTTTGGAAGACTGTATCACGGAGATGTTCAGGTAAGACAAGCTGGTAAGTAACATTTCCTCCATCTTGGCGTGTTCGATACAGGACGTCAGTGTGAATTTCAAGCCGATTGATTTCTCTCAGTAACAAGTTAATGTCAGGGAGTTCAGTACGTACGGTGGGTGGGACTTTTTCTCCAGTTTCGATTTGTGTTATGACTTCTCGCAGACATGGGTCAGTTCTCTGTTCATTCTTGAGTTGCTCAAGGGACATATGGGGTACAATGGGAAGACCACCACAATTGTTTTCATTGACAAAGTCATCTGGTATGGCGGCTACAGTGATGGGCAATGAGTGAACTAGCGGGCTAGTGTCATTAGGGGAGCTACAAACAAGGTGTTTCTCACAAATAGCAGACACTACTTGTGGACTTAGACTGCTCTCTGCTGGACACAAGTGAGTCTGTGTGAACTGCCGTATACGGTCGAAGTTCTTTTTGGGACACTGCATCATTTAGTAACTCGCCATGTGGCCGCCTGGAAAGGCCATCTGCATCTGAGTTAAGCTTGCCTGCTCTGTATTGGAGCTTAAAGTTAAACGTGGACAGAGCAGCTAGCCACCTGTAACTCATGGCATCCATCTTAGCTGTAGTTAAAACATACGTCAGGGGGTTACTATCTGTCATGACCGTAAACTGGTTTCCGTATAAGTAGTCAGCGAATTTCTCTGTTACTGCCCACTTAAGCGCCAAAAATTCAAGCTTGTGAGCGGGGTAACGAGACTCACTTTTGGATAACCCCCTACTTGCATAGGCTATGACCCTAGTTTGACCATTTTGCTGCTGATAGAGGGCGGCGCCAAGCCCTGTAGTGCTGGCGTCGGTATGGAGCGTGTATGGTAACTGAGGGTCAGCAAAACCCAGGACAGGCGCAGTACTGAGCTTTTTGATGATGGCTTTGAATGCAAGGTCGCAAGAAGGAGTCCATCGTTCGCCGAAGGGCATTTTTGGGTCATGGTACTGGGCTGACTTGGCTTTGGGCTTTGTGCTCTTGCGCAAAGGTGGGTAGCCAGCAGTTAGGTCTGTGAGGGGCTTAACGATGCTGGAATAGTTCTTAATGAATCGCCTGTAGTACCCTGAAAAGCCTAAGAATGAGCGGAGCTGTTTGAGATCGCGTGGCACAGGCCAGGTACTCAGGGCTTTAACTTTTTCAGGGTCTGTCTCTACCCCCTTGTGGGACACAATATGGCCTAAATATCTAACGGAAGTTTGAAAAAATTTACATTTCTCGGGGGAGAGTTTGAGGCCGTATTCTTTAAGGCGGTTCAGAACTTTCATTAAGCGATCCTCATGTTCTTCGGGCGTCTTGGAGAACACAATGATATCATCTAGAAACACAATCACCTCTTTGAGATTCATGTCGCCCATGCATTTCTCCATGAGGCGCTGGAAGGTGCTGGGGGCGTTCGTAATGCCTTGAGGCATTCTATTGAATTCCCAAAAGCCGATGGGACATACAAACGCCGTTTTTGGTTTGTCCAGCTCCTCTACCTCAATCTGGTAGTACCCTGACTTTAAATCGAGGACGGAGAACCACTGCGAACCTGTCAGGGTGGAGAACGTTTCCTCTAAGTTGGGGAGGGCGTAAGCGTCCTTTACAGTTTGCATGTTGAGCTTTCTGTAATCTATACAAAGGCGGACTTCGCCATTTTTCTTTCGCACTACTACTATGGGCGAAGAAAAAGGAGAGGTAGACTCTCTGATCACACCTGCTTGTTGAAGATCTTGTAAGTGCTATTTAACCGCCCAGGTCGCTTGGATGTATGGGACGCGCTCTGTGTTTGAATGGTGTTTCGTCTGATAGTTTGATTGTGTGTTTCACTTGACCTGTTTTGCCAAAGTCTAGATCGTTTTGCGCAAACACTTCAGGCATTTGACTCAGTTTTTGCGTTATGCGCTCCTTCCATTCAGTGCTAATGGGGGAGGAGTCAAAGTTGAAGGCAATGTTGGGTTTTTGCTCAATGTTGGCTTTGGCATGCTTCACTGTGTGTTCTTGTGAGAGAACTCTTTGATATGCACTGATTTCTCCAATGACACATTTTTGAGGGATTGTCACATCATGTTGGGATTCGTTGGTAAGTATAACTGGAACAAGGTAAGGTGCTCTTTCGGGTAGGTCAAGGAGGCAAGGTTTTATCAGTACACCACCAGGTAAGGCTGACATTGTTGGGTGCTCCAACAGTACTGACTTTTCAGTGTTACTAGCTGACACTGCTATAGAGCCTTCAAGGACAACTGTCTGGCCAGCTGGAACTAACTGGGGCTCCTTGTGGTGCATGGTAACTAAACCAAGGCTACTGTCTTTAGACTGTCTGTACCGTAAATCAAGAACTTTTAACACTGCCTTATGGCCATGTGACGTGGTTGGCTGCAGTTCTGAACAGGCATCATAGCACAACTCATAAAGCACATCTAATGTGTTTGTCCCTATGAGCACTAAGGACTGGGAAGCTGCACGCACATCGGGGACAACTAAGGCAAGTGTCGGCACCTCTGCTTCAATACCGAGAAAATCTTTCGGAAAAGTGACCTGCATCTCAATGTATCCTAAGTAAGGTACAGACTGGCCATTGGCCCCTTCTACTTCTAACAGTTCAAAAAGTGGTTTTATGTCATGAGAGGACAGATGTTGCCGATAAAAGGACTCAGGGACGGTAGTCACTTGAGAGCCGGTATCTAATAAACAGTTCACATTGTGGCCATTTACTTTTATGTGAGCTGTACTTTTTGTGCCAATCAAACCAGTTGGTATCTTAAAGGGGTTTGTTTTAGTAAGTGTCTTTAAGTTGACCCGCTTTTTGAAAGGCACTTTTCACCTGGTCTGAGTGGGACGGATACACTCTTGATTTGCCTCTGTTTGTCCCACAACAGAGGCGGACTTTAGTTTAAAGGGAGAGGGCTATTTTGACTATCCCAGATTTGTCTTTTTCACTCTCAGTTCTTTTCTTTGGCAGCTACGAGAGCAGGGTTTGGTTCTGACTCACAGGTGGCAACTATATGCCCATCTTCCCCACAGCGAAGCAATACCAGGGTTTGGGCCTTGTATTGAAACGGCTGTGGGAAGGTAATGCTTTCAGAGTTTGCATGGTCAGGTTTTTTATTTTCAGTTTTCTTTGTTTGGTCTTTCTTTGATGTTGGTTGTTTCTTTTGTTTCATGACTGCAGCTAATTGACTTTTTAGGTCAGCCACTTGTTTTTTCAGATCTTTTAAACTGTCAGACCCTGCTTCAGCAGCATTGGTGTTTGTTTCTGTGACCGTTTGTTCGTGGCGACTACTTTTGGTTTTGTGGCATTAAAGTGTTTTTTTCATTCGTGTGTTTTTCACTTCTTGTCTGTTCTCTGCAGTGCGAAGGAGAAGCAACAGCTCTGAGAATGAAGGTGGATCTTTTTTCTTTAGCTCTGATTGCAGTTCGGTTAACAAGCTATCATCCCAACAGCCTCTGTTAAACTGTTTCACGAGATGTCTGTTCATTTCACTGGGTTCAATACCGCCTCTACGCATTGCAAGGTTCAGTGCCACCTGCAGGCGATGCAGGTAAGCTGAGGGTCTCTCACCTGGGTCTTGGAGAGTGTTCATGAAACGCACAAGCAGTTCCTCACCGTCTTCAACAGTGCCAAAGGCTGAGTCTAGCAGCTTAAGATAGTCTTTAGGAGTGGAATCAGGACCAAGAGGACGGACGACATCTGAAGCAGGAGCAAGAAGACTTTCAAGAATTTTTCGAGTTTTTTCCAAATTCGACAGAGATGAATCTTCAATCATTAAGTCAACATGAAAGCGCCACGTTTCGTAGTCTGCCTCATTGTAAGGTCTGGGTATTTTACCAGAGAAAGCAGTCTTAATGAGGAGTGTGCATTCGTTAGTTTTTCTGCACTTTTCACAACATGCTCAACTACAATCTTCTGGATTTCAGGTGGGTTAAGATCGTGCGGACTTAACATTTGTGGTGTCACATTTGATCGGAGGGGACTTTGGTATGGGCTTGGAAAGGGTTTTTGGGAGGGAGGAGTTTCAGTGTGGTGCGGGGGTGAGACTGTACTCTGTGTGGGCTCTACAACAGGAGTATTTGGCTCTACAGTGTCTACAACGTCAGCTGGCTCAGCTGTTTCAGTAGTCCCAATGGACTTCTCTATGGTAGACATAACCTCCCGCAAAACATCTTCAAAGTCTTTCCCACTTAACTTGGCTAAACCCTTCAGTTCACTCAGGTAAGTGTCAGTAACACTGCCCCCTACGGTTTTAGTGTACACATCTGTTAATGCTTGAATGCAGCATTTCAGATCTGGATTGTCAGTGGAAACAAAGAGGTAAGGCAATGTGGGTGCTAATGTTTGGAGAGCTAAACCGGACTCGAACTCTACAATCTGACTCTTGTTGAACTCGGACGAGTCGTCATCAATAGTTAGCACTCTATTAAAAGTACCACACTGTTCTAAATACTCAAAAACCTCTTGATCTTTTGCTGATCCAGTAAGACCACTAACAATGACTGCATTTGGAACTTTGACACCAAATTTTTCAACAAAATCCATCTTGACAGTATATACACTGTTTGGTCAGTTTTCCAGTGTAATTCCAGTGCTGTTACACAACGCTCTAGGCTCCTGGCTGGCTCGCCACTGTTTATGTAGCACGCAAGGTGCTATCTGTACCCTTTGTATGGTATTTGGTTAGCTTTACCACTATGGAAGGGAGGATAGGCCAGATCAGAAGATTTTAGGTGCGTAGGAGCCCAAGAGGTGAGTAACAACATAGGACAATGACAACAGTTGTAGAAAAAATGCTTTTGTATTAAAGAATGTTATGAGTGGATTTAAGTATTCTTTTTCAATAACAATAACATAAAGAGAGCTCTTTTCCCCAAAAATAAAAATAAAATGTTTCCCGTATATAGTCCTTTAAGTCTTTTTCAATGTCTGTTATAGTCTGTTCAATGTTCATTCAATGTTCAAAGTGTTTGTAACCAGTCGGGCTACAAGCTACCAGTTTATTCGATTCTGGGCTGGGCTCGCCATCCAATTGGAAGAAGATCCTTTCTTGATTGCACGTCTGCAGCCGATAAAAAAACCTGACCTAAAGAAAAGGCCAGAATAAAGTAGCTTAAAACAATGTACTATATGGCTATACTACAATCACTACTGTTAACAATCCTTTCTCAAAATAAAAACATGTTGTACAACAGTGAAGTTCAAAATACTCACAATCACATTACTACCATATGAATAAACCAAATAAAATAGCTTACATGTGGTAACTAAGTAATAATACCAGTTCTATTTTTTACAGTGCATAGTCAATACACCTTTAAAATAACACAAAATAGCTTTAAAGTGCATTTTAAATACACATAGGCTTTTAGTTAAATTATCTGTATCAAAATTATAGCAAAGTGACAATAATTTGCACTCGACATTCATATGTACATTTTTTACAGTGCTCTGAACCAGTTAGCACCACAGAATAAACAGAAATATGTGCTTCTAGCACTAAAATAACACTTTTTAACAACCAGATTACAAAATTGTGCATTGTACCTTTAAGATACATTGAGGGCATAGTACAACAAACCCATTGCTAATCGTTTTGGCCTCTAAAAAAGGGCTTTTTCATTGTAAAATGGCTAGCGGAGATTAGCACAGATGCTAGCGCCGATTAGCGCGCTATGCTAGCACAATACATTGTGTATGGGACTCACCAATGCAGGGCAACATGTGCTAACAAGGCTACGGGGTTTCCCAGGCTTCCGTGGGCTGTCGGCACTCCGCAATTCCAATATCTTAAGAGTTTAACAAATGTTTTGTCACTAACATGAATTGCTATGATGGTTAGGGAAGTTTTATCACTGGTTTGTGCTTACCAAACTCCAAAATTGTGAGGAAAAATGCCCGGTACCACCACACGTTAGCGATCACAACACACGAGCAAGTTCTCTGGTCAGCGTCTGATGCGAGACTGAGCAGAGCGCAAGGGTGCGCAGTACTCAGGGCGCAACCTTGACCTTATTGGCTAATACAATTCAGACTGCACTGTGATTGGTTGCTCGATGTGTTAAACAAAAATACATTAATGACATTTTTTAACATTTTTATCGCTATTTATAACATTTTAATCAACATATTTATGAACTTAATATTTAAATGGGGTTAATCAATATTTATTCCCAATGTGCTTTTAGCCAAGTGTTATGAATATTCATGTTGTTTTTACCCGTTTTTAACACTGGGTTACATAATAGTACTAATAATAAGTACTGTGACACTTTTTTTTTACCAAATTTTGTATGGAAATTGTAATGATGTATTGACAAAAGCTCTTCGCTCTAAACTTTGAAGGCAAATGTAAACATGGCATATACCGGTACGTTATTTTTTAGATATTAATGACAACTACTGCTATTATTGCAGAGGTAATGCTAATGCTTTCTCTCCCTTTCCCCCAACCTCTCTCTCTCCCCTTTCTTTTCCATCTTTCATACTCTCTCTCTCTCTCTCTCTCCAACTCTCGTTCCTTCTCTCTCTCCTTTTTCCCAACCTTTCTCTCTTCTTTCTCCCTTTCCGTCTCTCTCGCCGCCTCTCTCTTTCTCCTCTAACCCTTTTTCCCTCATTGTTCTCTCTCTTTCTTTCTCTCTTTTTTATCTCTCTCTCTCTTTCCCTCTCTGTCTCTCTCTTTCCCTCTCTGTCTCTCTCTCTCTCTCTCTCTCTCTCTGTCTTTTCTTTCTCTCTTTCTTTCTCTCCTTCTCTCTCCTTCTCTCTTTTTTCTCTCCCATTCCCCTTATTTCTCTCTCTCTTTCTCCTCTCCCCTTTCTCTCTCCCTCTTGTTCTCTCTCTCTCTCTCTCTCTCTCTCTCTCTCTCTTTGTCTTTCTGCCAGTTGAATAGACCCATTGTTGTGTTTCAAGAGATGGAAGTCTGTATTTCTGTGTGAACATTCAAATCTCTTTCTTTCATTTTCTCCACACCTTGGTTCTGCTCATGATGTGGACAAGAGCCTGAGGGTAGATTTATGTTAAAATCATCTTAATATGGACCATGTTGATTTACCTAGATAACCTATTCTGTGTAAATTTGTCAACGGGCTAAAGTAAAACACTTTGAGATTTTAGTTCATGCTTTTATCACTAACTGCTTAGATTATTGTTTATTATTATTTATGTGGGTTTTAGCCAAACATCTCTTGCACGGCCACAACTTGTACAGAATGCGGCTGGAACAAAAAAGCGAAATCACATCATGCCTGTTTTAAAGTCCTTGCTCTGGCTCCCTGTCACTTGTCGCATTGATTTTATAATCCTTTTACTTGTTTTTAAATGCCTTCACGGCCTTGCTCCTCAGTATCTGTCAGACCTGATTCAGCCCTACGCCCAGTCACTCAGGTCTGCAGATCACTCCTTGTTAGTGGTCACAAAAACAAAAACAAGGAGAAAACTTCGTTGCAGGTCCAAAACTATGGAACGCGCTGCCCCTGCACCTTAGGCTGGCAGAGTCATTTTCTGTCTTCAAGTCAACGCTCAAGTCTTATCTTTTCTCATTAGCTTTTCATTGATGTGTTGACTTTCATAGTGTACAGTGTGTATTTTGGTATCTTTGTGTCCATTTGTTGTGTTTTATTAATATTATTGTGTACTGCACTCGGGTCAACTGTGTCATTTTTAAAGTGCAATAGAAATAAAGCTGAACTGAATTGTAGATATATTCTATAAGTGGACACAGAAATCCTCCATATGAGAGTCTAGTATCTGTCAGTTACCCCTGTAAAAACACGACACCTGGGATATGGCTTCGGTCACGGTTACCCATTACAAACAGATGATTGAATTTAAATTAAGTCATCAATTCCTAATGATGGCAACTTCAAGAACAAAACTTTAAATTTCACACATAAAAAATACATCACTTAAATTACTATACACATATTTTTTTATTCAGAATATGACTTTTGACATGTATGTCTTTGATTTAAATAAGACGGATTCAAAGAAATGTTGCTAACCGCTAGTAATAAAGCAATGACTTGACTTGGACTGTAATTAAGTGAATTTCTTTGCTTACTAATTCAAAAAAAGCTGAGTGTTTTGTCTCGTTCAATGTTTAGGATTAGAAAGCTGTTTAGAAAATGTATAGAAGTTTTCACATCACAACAAAATGCTAATTGCAGGAGGTGGTCTCTGAGGGTCTTTTATCGACTGATGCATGTTTCACCGCCGAGACGTATGTAAATGTAATCAAGTCTGACAACAGTACGGCAATGGCATTAGATCAGAATGGGAGAAATGTATACTAATGATATCAGGGACATGATTGTAATTCAAAATTGATTACATGCTAAACAATTATCACGTTGAGAGCAGCCAACAGTCATTATAATATTTGGAGTCGAGCCACGAGGAACAGACTCAAATGTTTGCAACCGTGCAGTTGGCCAAAACTCACTTGTGTAGTCCAAGTTTGGTGTTATAGTGTAAAAAAAAATAACATAACTTTACTTCAGATGCAAAAGCAAACTAATAAATAAAATATATGATCATTGAGTATATAAACCCTTTTGTTACAATCCCCACAAACACATCAGAGAGGGTTCATTTGAGGCTTCAAGGATCTTGTCTCGGCAGCGCGTCTTACTCTGCTGGAGAGCTTCATCTCTCTGTAGGGCCTGACTCTTAATCTGTCCCAGTCTTTCTGCAGCTGTAGCCTCAGATCTGGGCCGTGTCTTGTGTCTTTGTGGTTCATTGTGATGAGAGAAGTGTCAGAGCGCACTGGGCCGGCTGCATTCACGCTGGATTAGTACGATGTGTCTGTTTTTTAAATTGCCTCGCTGAAATCATATGGTCTGTGCGTTCAATTGATCCTGTTCGCTGTCAATACAGATCTGTAGACTGTTGAATGTACATTTTCAGTCCTCTGTTGAACACAACTGCCGTCTTTTGTTTTGTGGTGTATTTCCAAAATGTCTTCTCTACGCAAAAGTCTAAATTTGAGATAATGTGGGCTTTAAATCATCTCAGATAAATATAGCTTTTTTTTTTTACTTTGATGACAGTAACTTTTCAACAAATAGTGCGCAACGGTTTTGGCGATAATCTAATCCCCATCATCAGCAGAGAGCGGACAATCCATAAATCCCTCAATAAATCAACAGTTAACAAAAATAACCTAAAATACCTCCAGAAAACCTATCCACAACAAACTCCTAGTCCCCAGTCCCCGCTCACAATCAATATGGCTCTTTTTAATGTCCGCTCTCTGCTGAACAAATCTTTTATTATAAATGATGTGATATTAGACCACAAACTTGATTGTTTGTTTTTAACAGAAACCTGGCTGGGTGCGGATGCACCAGTTGTTCTCACTGAGGCCTCTCCACCTGATTTTAACTTTGCTTTTTCAATAAGGAGTGGTAAAAGGGGAGGTGGCACAGCCTCTATAAGTACAAACACTCTGGCCACCAAACCTGTTTTATTTAACAATTTTACAAGCTTTGAATATCACTCCATTGTTTTTAGCAACCCACAAATTTTATGTGTCACCGTTTACAGACCACCAAAGAAATGTAGTCTTTTTATCAATGAATTTTCAGACTTTTTATCAATTTTATACAATTCTTATAAGCATATAATTTTAGCCGGTGATTTTAATCTGCACATCGATGTCTTAGATTCTTTTTCAAATGATTTTTTAAACGTTCTAAATTATATGGATTTTACCCAGCACGTCACGCAGCCGACTCACAACAGAGGACACACTCTGGACCTGGTCATCACCCATGGCCTGTCCACCAGTGTGTCCTCTGTTGTCGACTTGGCTGTGTCTGACCACTACTGTGTGTTTTTTAATATCACCGGTTTTATTCAGCGAGAGACCTCCGTGAGAACTGTGAGGAAGCGCCATCTGACCCCTGAAGTGGCTGCAAACTTTATTGAGGTTTTAGAAAAAAGTCCAATTGTTTTACCTGCACCCTGCGATTTTATTACGGACAATTTTAACAGTCGACTTCGATCAGCTCTTGATCTCATTGCCCCCCTTAAAATAAAAAAGACTGTGACTAAACCGACACCTCCATGGATAAATGAGAAACTCAAAAAATTAAAGCGAGAGTGCAGGGTCGCAGAGAGAAGATGGAGAAAAAATAAAACAACAATAAATCACCAACTCTTCAATAATCAACAAAGAATATATAACAATGCAATTAGAAACTCAAGAAACAACTACTTTGCCAAAATAATCATCAACAATAAAAATAATTCCAAAGTCCTTTTTCAACCATTGACAATATTTTAAACCCTGATTTTAGCACATCTCATTTTACTCCCACAGACTCTCTCTGCGAAGCGTTTGCAGACCACTTCATGGGGAAGATAGACACCATCAGATGTAACATTTTATCCAGTCAATCAACTGCTTTTAACACATCTGATTGTCTGTCTTTACCGGAGGAAACACTGGACAGTTTTGTCCTGGTTAATGCTGAGAGTCTTGATAAAGTTTTCTCCTCAGTGAGACCCACCACATGTGTTTTAGATCCAGTTCCTACAAGGTTTTTTAAGTCATTTTATGGATCTTTTAGGGAGGAGCTTTTAAACATGATGAATTGCTCTCTTCAGACAGGGGTCTTTCCCACTGCCTTTAAAGCGGCGGTGGTAGAGGCCCCTGCTGAAGAAGAGCAATTTAGATTTTAATGATTTTAACAACTATAGGCTGGTATCTAACTTACCATTTTTAAGCAAAATTTTAGAAAAACTTGTTTTTACTCAGCTAAATTATTTCTTAAACACACACAACATTTTTGAGGAATATCAGTCTGGTTTTAGGGTAAACCACAATACCGAGACAGCCTTGACAAAGATTTTAAATGATTTTAGGTTAAATTATGATTTTAAACAGGTGACAGTGTTGGTCCTACTGGATCTAAGCGCTGCCTTTGATACAGTAGACCACACTATTCTTTTAAACAGACTTAAGCACCTGGTGGGCCTCTCTGGTACTGTGCACAAATGGTTTACTTCCTATCTCACAGACAGAACATTCATGGTAAGTTTAGATACCTGCTCCTCCAAGGTCCATAAAATCCCATGTGGTGTGCCCCAGGGTTCGATTTTAGGTCCTGTACTTTTTAACCTATACATGCTCCCTCTTGGTGGTGTCATCAGGAGACATGGAGTCAACTTCCACAGTTATGCTGATGATATGCAGCTTTACATCTCCATGTCTCCTGATGACACCTGGCCAATGGATGCTCTTTTTAACTGCATTTTAGACATTAAATCCTGGATGGCAGAAAACTTTCTCCAGCTTAACCAGGACAAAACTGAGGTTTTAGTCATCGGTCCTGAGGCCCAGAGAGAGAAACTTTTATCCAAACTGCAAGCACAGTCTTTTAATCCATCAGCACAAGTAAAAACCTGGGCGTCATCTTTGACTCTGAGCTCACTTTTATCCCGCACATCAAGAACATCACAAAAATAGGTTTTTATCACTTAAAGAACATAGCCAGAGTCCGTCCCATTCTCTCTCGGGCCAACACGGTGACCCTGATGCATGCTTTTATCTCCAGTCGTATAGACTACTGTAATGCCCTGCTCTCTGGTCTTCCCAAAAAGAGTATTGCAGGTTTGCAATTATTACAAAACTCAGCAGCACGTGTCCTGACTAAGACCAGGGGGCGGGACCACATTACACCGGTTTTAAAATCACTGCATTGGCTCCCCGTGTCTTTCAGGATCGATTTTAAGGTTCTTTTACTGGTTTATAAATGTCTTAATGGTCTTGGGCCTTCTTATCTATCAGAACTGCTTTTACCATATGAACCCTCGCGGCCCCTGCGCTCCTCCGGCAGCCGGCTCCTAGTCATTCCCAAAGTCAGGACACACACTCACGGCGAGGCGTCCTTCCAGCACTACGGCCCTCGTCTGTGGAACGGCCTGCCGGAGAACCTCAGGGCCGCAGAGAACGTTCAGGTTTTTAAGAGCAGGCTCAAGACCCACCTTTTTAGTTTAGCTTTTGACTAATATTTAATTTGTGTATTTGTTACATTTATTTATTGTGTTTACTTATTTTATATGTATTTATTTAAGTTTTACTCTAGTTCTATTTATTTATTAATTACCCATATTTATTTATTTATTTATTTATTCTTTTATTTATTTTAGACTCCAGTGTTTCCTCTGAGGGGCCCTCTGTACTGGGAGCGGCGGTCGTCTGTGGTTGCTGGGCCCTGGCTCATGGGCCCCTGGTGGAGGTTTGGTGCTTGCCCCATCTCTCCTCGGGGCCCTGAGTCTGTGTCCTGTGGCTACGGACTCTCTGCTCCTGGTGCAGACGGCTCCTCTGATGGTGCTTCCTCAACTGGTGTATCCGCACTCAGCCTATTGTATCTTAGGGTATGTGTGTGTAAATACGTGTGTATGCACATAGATGGGTGTGTATCTGTATGTGTGGGTGTGTGTGTGTTGTGTGTGTGTGTGTGTGTTCAGGTGTGTATGTGACTGTGGGTGGGTTGCTTGGCTCGTGGGAGGCGGTGGGGTGGGAAATGGTCATGTGTGGGAATGTTTTTAATATACACTGTAAAGCACTTTGTGCTACATGCTATGTATGAAAAGTGCTTTATAAATAAAGTTTGATTTGATTTGATTTGATAGAGTAGTTTAGTAAATGCTCTGAATAGGCGTTGTCATTCTGATGCCTGATTAGGGTGGCACAGAAGTACCCTCACCTTAAAGCACAATGATGGAGTCTTTTGTGTGTACTTTGCATGTTCTGCCTGTGCATATGTTTTGGGGGAATTTTAATAGGTTCAATCCTAATCAATCCCCTTCATCAAGATCAATATGTTTCGACTTCCAATCAAAAATCATTTTCAAACTAAGGAGCAGGTCTGAGAAACTCGACTACTACACTGATTTAGGTTTGTCTCGAACTCATCTTCAATATATTTGGCCTGTTGTGAATAATAATAATAATGTTACTTAGTAATACAGTGCTGACCATAACTGTTGTGCTTGATTTATCAGACTATATACTTTTAAAAAAGCACATTTGAATGGATTTGATTGGAGAAAAAAGCAATGTTAGCTATGGTCTAATTTTCTGTCTGTATTTACAATAATTGTTCAAAGGAAAAGAAAAGTGCTTTGAATACTTTTCTTTACTTGAATGCATTTATCACAAACATTTTCCATAGTGGTCCTGTCTGAGTGTTTTGGACATCACCGTCCGTGTCTCGGCTGTACTTTATGTGACTGAATTAGGTTATTGTGCTGATTAAATTTCCAGAGGGAACCATCCCGGTGCAAGGAAACATCACCGGCTAATTAACAAGAAAGTCTCCTGGCATCTTCAGAAAAATGACAGCACTCTCAGGGGTGTATCAAAATCTGTGCTTCCAATAGAGCACTCTGTAAACAGAAAAATTACTCCATAATAAGCCAATAATGGAAGTTTGGCTTTTTCCACAAAAACAATGATTCATGAACCAGATGGTCATGATGAATTCCTAAGAGTCAGTGTACTACACCTTAACAAGAGCGTGAGGTTAAGAAAAAAACAAAACAAAAAAAAACGTTTAAAGCAGGCAGCATACATTTTCCCATTTCTTTATAAAACACACTGTCCGGTATAAATAATCACTTTAATCGACACTTACAATTTGGCTTTTATTATGAGTATCCAGCACATCAGGGTTTGTCATTCATTTACCATAATTTCAAATCAGATTTATTTATTGATATACTTGCTGTAAACACGCCCTATTGTAGCCAATTTCCAGATAAAAAACATGTTCATCTTATTACTTGTATTGAGCCTCAGAGACAATGAACAAATAATTAATGTTCAGTTCTGTCACAAACCAACAAGAAAACACATTGAGATGCCTTTGAAATTAGTTTGCAGTTGACCATATTTTAATATTATTTTGACACATAACCCAGGCTGGTTCAAGTTAAAGAACAGACTGTTTTATTTACTTATCCCACACAAAGTATGCAACAAATTTATGGTCTTTCTGTGTAAAAAACATGAACATTGTGAGATTTTAAGATTAATGATGGATGTTATTATACAAGTATCAACAGCTGCAATATCTGTGGCAAATATCACATTCAAACAGTTTACTTTTGTAGTCAAAATATTGTGTGGACCAGATTGTTTACTTTTGTTTTCTTTCACATCTTAAAGCCTGGGTATGGTGTTTGTAAAGTTACAAAAAGCAGTAGTAACCTTGTATGACTACTAACATTTTTTAACTGAAACTCAAGCTCATGCTGCCTTGCTGTTGTGTGTAGTTGTGCAGGTTACTGTGTTCTTTTGCGGTATAGTAGTATTATCAGCAGTCGGTGGTGATATAGTGAAATAAAAAGCAGGTGTTGATTATGTTTCTGCAGCTATAGCTTGTATGTATTGTGCTGTAACAGCCTCGTTTACAACTGTTCCACGTGAAGACATGGCAGGTCACTTTACATCTCACTTTGACTGGAACTTAAAACTAACATCACTTTCTGTAAGCGTTCAACTTTGAATAATTTTTCCTTTGTCAACAACAAATGACCGAACATTAGATCAAGTTAGCGTAAATACAAAACGTGTCTTCATTTTCAAATCAACCAGTATGTGGTTGCATCCATGGACAATATAAAGTGGACAAACTACACATTAGCTCCACACAAATTTAGAGCCCGAGTTCTTGTATCCACTCTTCTTCTTGGGGGCTGAGGGTCTCATCCACAGTCTGCAGTCTCTTGTTAACCCCTCACACTGTCACCTCTGTCTTACTGTTGGTGACAAAGTACGGCTGCGGGGGCATGTAGCGCGTGGTGTGTAGCTCCTTCTCTATCACACAGAGTTTCTGAGGGGTGTAGGCTTGTCTCAGGCCCAGTGTGTCGCGGCTGTCCCAGGACCGGAGCAGGGCGGGGCTGTTGCTGCTGTAGTAAAGGGACTGAGAGCTGTGGCTGCGCGGGGGGCGGGGCTTGTGCCGGCTCTGCTTCAGGGACGGGTGACGGGGCGGGCTGTATGGGTTACTGGGCTCCAGCTCCTCCAGAGACTCCATGGGCAGGCTGCCTTTCAGAGACATCTCCAGTGACTGCTGTCTGAAGCTGTAGAGGTTCACCTTCTCCGCTGAAAACATGCCAACAAGCGTATGAATAACACTTACTGTGTTTGTTAAGTACAGCTGTGTACTGTTAAAAGGGACCACTACAGTACGGAAAAACTTAAGGTACTACAAAGACCAGAAAAACTGTGGAGCCAAAAACTGATACCAATTTTTAAATGAGTTTAAATTATACATTTTATGCTTTTTTGGTACTTATTATTGAACTATAACATAAGTAGATGATCTTTTTTTTTATGTCATTGTTAACTGCAATATTTAGCTAAAACAGCTTTGTAATAGAAACAGTTCTATTGACCACCTCTTCAAAACTTCAGAACTGTACATTTCACAGTGAAATTTCACTGTGAAGCAAGCAGTGGCTTTTCATTTACATGTTTTTACTTTTGATAAGTGCTTTGTGACATTTTATAACCCTACTTTTCATTTTTCAAAGAATAATTAAGTAGAGGGCAGTGGGATACGGGATAGGTGAAGACAGCAATTTTCTGAGCACTTGAGCCTCAGTTGCAGGACAATAAAGCATTACTCTAACATGCAGGAAGCAATCAAAATGCAATTTTGAGTAAACTAATGAAGGAAACATTGTTGTAAGAGTTTTGCAAGGTAATGTTCTTAATGTTCGTATGTTCGTAATGTGTGACTTTATGCACAAAGAAAATAATAAAAACATAAGATAAACAGTATTTAATGGAATTTATAATCATTAATATTCTGTTTTGATTAATAAAGGAATAGGTTTTAGGCCTTACCGTGAAAAACGTATCCAGCTAAGTAAACGTTACAGTTTTGTTCTCAACCATTAATTGCTTGTTTATAGCATTTTTCAGCGAATCTGAATCAATGCAAAGTTTATTCATTTGTGTTAACTCCGTATTATTACGGTAGATTCCTCATTTGCTTGATCATTACTTGACTGCGTTGGGCTTGTGTCTCCTCCTGACCGTCCTAATTATTATGCGACCCTAAAATCTTAACTCTGAGCTTGTTAACTGAATTCAAAAGCATGAAAAATGAGTAGCTTAAAATATCTCCACGTGTTTTTCCCTCAAATAACCTCTCTGCAGTGTACAATTTATTTTTTAGAGTCGTCTGAATCCGTGTCCCGTGATTTGAGATGATAATGATGGGTGCAGTTAGGTGTAATCTGTACAAAACGCTAATGACTTGCTCTTTATATCATCAGTACACTTCTTCCGCAGTGACCTTTGGTGCCTTCTAATTTACACTTTCTTCTTCACATCCTGTGTATAAAGAGAGGTTATAATTACGCACTGACCATTAATATTAATAGCAGTGAGTTTTATTTATTCCAATCACCAACATTTTAATTGAATATGTATAAACAAACAAAATACTAACTCATTTGATTAATCATCTTGTATCTTCAGTAGTACACCCAGATAAACGTTTTAACCTGGATTATTAAGAATTTTCGCAGCTATCTTGCGCCTACAGAATACGTGTTTGTCTAAATTGAGCCATAACTTTCTTGATTGCTGATTCCACCACTCGAGGTGTTATTCTCTTACTTGCATCACCAAACAATAAACTTCAACACTCCAAAGATAGCTTCAGACAGAATATTTTTACTCTCACTTTTAATCTCACAAAGCTTTTCTGCACAATGATTTTCCTTCATCATCTCTATTATTACTCATCAAAAGCGTTCTGCATATAAGCTTTTAAAATTCTTCTGATTATAAGAACCGGACTTCTATAAATATTCTCCTGGTGTCACTCTATGCCTTTTAATAGCAACAGGATTAACTAACAGATTTTTGGAGATCGGAGCCATCTGTATCTGTTGATAACGTTTGGAAACTTAAAATAAGTCGTGTTTTCTTCTCACCTACAGCCTTGAGCGTGGCATATGTGTTGATGTCTTTGACTGGCAGCTGGTGGTCGTAGGGGCTGGTGAGGTCTGGGACTGGGTAGGGCTGCGGTATGAGCGTGGAGGCTTGGCTTAAGTTATTCAGTTGCTCATTGTCTGTAAAATAACAAAAAACAAAAGAAAGACGTGAACTAGAAGATGGTGAAATATATACTAAGTGAGCATTTTGTCTTCAAATTAGAAGTGGGGGACTTAAAGGTCGGGATTGTGTCGTCACACATCAGAGAATTTTCAATTAGCCTAATGTTAAACCAATGGAGATTTTAAGATGCAAAAGACCAAACTAAGCGTTCATTCAAAAGTTTCTGACCTCATAGTGATAAGTGTATTTACCAGGAGTAACCCAATCTTATCGGGTTGTTCCATGGCTGATTTGTTTACTTTTTTGCTTTGTTTTTGCTAACGCGTCTCTATTTACGCTTGTTGTTTTTAATGATCCCGGGCTCTATACATAAATTAAAATACCGAGTATTTAAAAAGGCTACAAAGTGAGGTGATGAAAACGGCTAATTCTGACTTTTTGTGGCTTTTCATTTTTCACTCTATTCACTGGACTTCACTTATGTGGTACTAAATTAACCAAAACATTTCAAAAATCACTTGCGCACCCTAACTTCAAATCATAGGCACTAGATGTAGCATATACAAGGGCTCTGCATGTGCATTTATTGATTACTGGTGATGTGTTTAAATGTGTAACCGTTACAGATTTAATAGAATGCAACTTTTAGAATTTACAATAATGTCTATCAATCCATGTGTGAGAGTGATGAAAAATCTACCTATGTGTCTATCTACATTGATGACCTGCCAGACTTGGAGGCAGAGTATCATGATTGCAGTTCTTGTGAGGTATTGCAGCCTGTAGTGGCCAGTATATGAAAACAGTCCGGTAAAGGAAAGGTGGAGATCCAGCGACAGGTGATTCATCAAAAGGGGGATGAAGACTTGCCTGTGTTGTCCACACTAACATAAACAACTGCTGTTCAAATTGATGAACGTATTGCTTTTGATGGAGATGTGTCAGATTACGTTGTCATTTGTTGGGTTTGGGGCGTCATTTTGAACCATAAGTCATAACAGAATACACAAAGGCAAATCTTCCAAATCCTAAATGGGCACCAACTATCCTCATCTCCAGGGATGTTATTGCTTTGCTGAATGTTCAATGGCATTAAATGTATCTATCTTGCAATTACTCAATTATGGATGAACGTTTTCACCTCTCCTGTAACTTCGCCTGATGGCTTAATTTCTTTTAATTTACTTTTTTTATTACAAGATCAGACAGAAAAGGAATACAGAACAAGACACAGCGAGATAGCACACAAACATTTAACATAGTCCTAAGTCCGGCATAATTGTCCCATTTGGTCCACAGTGTGTTGAATTTGTCTATTTTTAGATTTAGTCCGAATGTAATTTTCTCCATTGTCCAAATCTCAATTCAGAGGTAGATATTTTAATGCCGTACTTCCAGGCAAAGTTTTAACATCTTCATGGAGAAAAGAAGTTGGAAAACCCTCCACTAGAAAAACAACACAGTGCAGCTTTAAACATATAAACACAACACATTTCAATAATATAAACTGATGGATAAATGGTGATGTGTCTCTAGTGCCACTCTCACTAAAGTAGACCTTGGGTGCCAGCTGGGAGGCCATGGCTGTTCTTTGTGAGACTGTGGTAATCCTACAGGAGACATCTGCTAAATTAAAGGGTTAGTCATGAACAGGCTGGCCTCCTGCCTCCTGCTCTGGCATGACGGAGCACACAGATGTTCACTGTGTCCATGGAGCTTCAGCGGCGCACAGTCAGGTTGGTATGGTGATATTGTTTAAAGTCGATATGACAGGTTAGACTACACATTTAACCAAAATGTAGTCATATTTATATTTGAGATTTTACAAAACATTTTCCCTATTTGTCCCCAGTTTGGCAGTTTTCATAATGTTTAAATCGTTACTTCCTGGTTGGACATGGGCAGCAAATATGACATAAGAAGAGGTTATTTCACAACTGTTACCTAGCAACCATTTAAAAAAAAAAAATCCATATAAATTACACAATAGTTATGATTTGACAAATAATAACACCTGATAACCCCTTTGTTTTGAAGAATAACTGTTGCATTTTAGAATTCAGTACTACTTCCCGTCATTTAAAACTTTTATTTTAAAACATTTTTTCACAAACTGCGACTTCACGGAGGTAACACTATGATAAATATCTACCACGGGTGCCCTCGCACCAAACTAAGTCATAATTAGAAAAACAGGAGAACCTGTCATAAAGACTTTAAAGGTGCAAGTTCTGCGGTGGTAAGGGTGGCAAGTCGACAGCTTGTCTCCATGGAGACGTTTTTGCTTTGGTCCGCAGTGTGGCATTAAACTTATCTACCTTTTATTTATTCGATTACAGGTGTTTTTAGTGCTTTTAGTTTACTTCACAGATCTGACCTGTAACTTAACCTGGTGGTGCTCCCTTCTTGTATCCTTTTAAACAGACACGTTTAATGTCATGCTTTGGACCATTCCTGGCAGAGCATTAAGATGTCTTGAAGACAAGTAAGTGTCCAAGTGTCAGACTCACCCACCAAAAAAAAGACGTTGAAAAGGCATTGGGTCATTGCTTTAAACTGTGTCTAGTAAAAAAGATAGAACACAATTTTGTCTAAAAGTAGGTTAATGAGGCACCTATTCCCCACTGGTCAGTAGCAAACTTGATCATGCTAATTAGAAAGTCTCAAACTATCAATGATGAAACAATACTGAGGACTTTAAGTGTGTTACCCTGAGGTTTAGGAGTTGGAGCAGATATCAGGTTATCAGGATGTAAACCCGATAACTTTATTATCATGAAGTGCTCTGTTAGCCATGAGTACTATGCTGCCTTCAGGCGCTCTGGGAATGATGGTACTTGTCAGGTGGAGAATTACACATGAATGCCTCCTCACGTTGTCATTTCCACTGGAGAACCGAGAAATCATTTTGATATCTGAGATGCGATAACCTTTGACCTGTTGCCATGACAGTCAGCAGTGAAAGAATCATGAATGAAGAATATTAAACGTTTTACACCTGTCTGTTGTTTTCATCAACTTCATCAACATCAACAGCCTGCATAATTATGAGGCATTCACAAGTTTAATGTCATTTCTACAACCACAAAAGCACTTGTACACACTAGTAATGTTCTGTTTAAAAGAGGAAATTTGAATTTTCCTGTTAATACAATTAGTGTCTGAGGTTTGTGAATGGTGTTATTTGGATAGGCTGCTTGCATGAAAATGCATCAAACAGGCCTTTTTCATATTTAAGTACATTATGCAAATATGTAGTGTTTTTGTGCATAATTAATGAATTATATGTGTTTTGTTGATGATTTCCCGCATTATTTGTGAGATCTCAAACTTGAAAGTGTAGAAATCCAATCATGAACTACACATGTCAGTCTGACTTGCGCCAGGTTATATCATGCTATAGATGCTAATTTAAAAGCCAATTAGTCTCAATCCTTATTATTATACTTTATTTATTCAAGCATGCCACACTTTTTTTAGCTCAGCTTGGGACCTAGTATTCAAATCGCTGTGGCGAGATTGTGCATTGCTCTGCTCCAGTTTTTTAGATTGATAAGTAGGGCACAAGGACACACTTTGATGTATGTGATCTAGTTAAAGGTCGCATCTATTGTCAGTGTCTTTACACAGCGTCTCTGAAGTCTTCTGTCACCTACCTGCATATGGAGATGGATGGAGATACGTTTCACTTGTACTTTATTGTTGTCAAAGTCAAGCACAAAACTAGGGCACGTCTGCAGACTCGTAAGGTTAAAGACTCCACGGATGAAAGCAAGAGTCAATGCTCCAGACACTCATAAAACATTTAAAGTATATTTTGGGATCAGTTTGCTCCTAAATGGCACAAAGAGAGAGAAGGCTAATATTATTTACAGGCAGCCTACTTTTAATAACATTTGTGAAGACAATATGTGGTCCACCTACAGATGGCAGATTGGAATATATGACAGAAATAATAACACAAGCGGTACATTATATTTTGAGGCCACTATATATACTTAAATATTCTTGAATAAAGTAGTTTAACATTTACAAAAAATCTTAATTGTTATAAATTGAAGTAGATTGAATATGTTGTTTATTGAGTTACCACTATTAGGCACACTTTGACTTCTTTATTTCTGCAGGGCATTGTGGGTGGCCAGTGTGGGCCTCTGGAAATACTGAGACATTGGCCGGTTAAAGCTGACACCGTCATGTTTGTATTATTATTAACACTGTCAAAGTTAGACAAAATACAGTCTACTCTACATGAATTATATTTCTTTACTTTTAGTTAAAGCGTTGCAATCAAAATAAGTGTAAAATCTAAGCCACAGATGTGTATCTTTCACCGATGAAGCATCCCTGCAGCCAAAATAAGCAGTAATTGTTTTCTTCTACTTAAATATGTAGACCAGTTTAGGGTTCTGTCGCTGAATGAGTGTGCAGTGTTTGTCTCATCTGTAATAAGACATTAATGAAGTGTGGTTAAGTTAGTGACAGGTAGAAGCCAGTTTGTCTGCACAGAGCTGGGAGCTGTCACGAGTTATTCTGCTGCTGAAATGTTTTTGTTTCTCTGCAGAGGATGGATGGTAAAGATTCTGTGTCTGGCGAGGCTGCGCTGTCCAAAGCTCTAACTGTATTCAGTGCTCCTCCCATCTGTGTCCACGTCTCCACTCCTTTGAAATGAAGCTGGTGTTGTCAAGTGCCTCCATATATTTTTTTTATAACTGAAATATAATTGGGATAGTTTAGAACACCGTCTGTTCTATTTTTTCTCCAATTACATTTGCATTTACGCACACATCACCTTCTCTCTTTTCAGCTCTGTTATTTTGCAACGATACTGGTTTATAATTATTTTACTGCATTATGTTAGTTTAAGATAGTCAGCTAATATTATTACACATAGTAAGGATTAGGATTCATACTTGGATCAGTTTGCAGATGCTTGCTTTGTTTCAAGAAAGTATTTGTAAAGGGCTGAGCGATATGGCAAACAAATTTTTTTCCCCTCATATTGATCCATCTCAATTTGATTTAATTTTTTCTTCTCAAAAAGCAGTATTGATTATGTGAGAATTAAACAATACCAACTCTGCTTTTACTAACAAAGGATTGGCCATAAACCTCTTGATTAAAAACTTCCACCCAAATCTTTGGCGAGTACACATGACTCAATAAAATGTTATCAATTGCCAAGCCCTAATTGACAGATACTCAAACCAAAATATTGATATTGACTTAAAATGCATGGGTCTGTCCATTATTATACTCTAGAAATGTGTTTGTGTCTCAGGTGGAGTGAGTGCTTCGTGGTCCACAAATAAACTAGACAAAACAGAAGCATGTTGATTTCTGGATTCTGGATACATGGTCCATTTAGTCCATTTTTTTGAAGGAGAGCATTTTTATCTGTCTCCATTAGTTAACTCTTTACATCTTCTCTGGTTAAATCACTCTGGGTCTTGACAGCTGTAGTTCCTCCTTGTTTGTCACACAGAAGTCACACATGATTACAGAAGTCAAAAAAACGGCTTTCTAACTCAGAAACTTGAACCACCTGAGGAGCCTGTGAATGCATCATTACACCTGTGTTACCATGACAACAGTCAACAGGGCTCACAACTTGAATTAACAATGCTCACGTTATTTTGCACTGAAAAATTAGCTCATGCACGCTACAAGCGAATTGTAAATGCAGTCCCACTTTTGATTTTATTTTTGATTCAAGAGCAGTGCAGGCATAAAGACAAGGCAATCAGTGTAATCAACAGCTTCACATTCTCTGATTTTGATTGCTACACACATTTTGGAAAATCCAGACCTGTTGACTGTGTTTAAATTATGCAGGTTCCACAATCCAATCCGTCCATCAAGAGCATTACACTGATATGATGCAAATACTCATTTTCCCTGAGACGTATTGCATCCTATCACCACGCAATTTTCGTAATCAGACAGAAGCCTCAGGGAGTGTGTTGAGCCATGACTGATTAAGTAAAATCTATTGTAGTGTAGTATAAAGCAATGATTTTCAACTAGAGTGCCAGGGAATACTAGTGTGCATTGGGAGATTGCCTTGGAAAAAACAAAAATAAAAACATTTGAGTTACCTGGTTCACGCAATCATTTTATGTTATAATTTGCCATTTTGGAGCAGCCCTGCACAAACTTCTAAACCAGAAAAGATACAAAAATGGCCACAAAGTCCATGCTGTGACACAGACATAGTTTACACATTTTTGGTGTCATGATGAAGTTTTCGTGGAGGGTGTACCACAGCAGTTTTTCAAGTGTGCAGCGACTCAGAAAAGGTTGAAAGGTGTAACCTGGTGTAAGGTTGCATGCAAGTTGTACTTTCCCTGGTTATCTCAACCCCACTGTAATCAATCTTAAAAAGCTGAATTATATAGAATCGCCTTTAAGATATACAGCATAAATTAAAAAAATTAGCATTGCATGTGTTAAAAATGTAGGCTCTATACTGTACACACGTGAGTTTAGAGTGATGGGTGGAGAACTCCAAAACAATGGCTCATTCAGGGTTTGTGCTGCATCAAGAGTGAAGAACAAGTAAATACATTTTTAAAAACACACACACAAATAAATGAACATTCATCAGTACTTACGCAGGCTGTTCATTCTGCTCTGGAGATTCTCATAGTGCTGCCCAACTGCACCATCATTTTCAGAGTGGTGAATCACATTTGCAAGAGCCCTGGAAAAGTCACCGACAAACCACACTTAATTGTGACACGATGCTCGTGGTGGGCGATGTGGACAAATGTCTTTAAACCTATTAGTTTAATTATCAGACAAATGTAAAATGTATGTCAAATGAATCACATACATCATACACATACAAATCAGCTCTTTTTGTTGTATATATCTTCAAAATAGCATTCGAAATATTATCTCCTCACAATGCTACGTGATTTTGTACTGTATTTTTATAAATGGAACATACATGATTGCACTTTGAATAAACTCATGATAAACTTATTCTACTTTTATAAACTGTTATCTTTTTCAACCCTTTTCAGTCTGATGTTCATAGGACAATTGTGTAATCAGTCACTTTGAATACTTTGAACACTTCAAAAATAAGTACACTCTGTCCCATGCAATTGTCAAATACGCCTGTTTTAAGCACCAAAGTAGTCAACTAACTTTACGCGTGCGCTGTACCTGGACATGTTGTCTCGGTTCGGCCGGTGCGTCTTCTCCAGACCGAGTTTGGTGAAAATCCCAATGAGTGCCATGATGGCCACCACCCCGCAGATCACGTACACTATCAGGTTAGTTTTATCCTTGGAGGCGTCTAGAGCCACGTCTACCTTCGGCGGCGGTCGTCCTGTCATCATCCATGGCGGTGTGTCGTAGTTCTTGCAAGTGGTTTGGTCCAGTCTTGAGCTTTTGAACGCGCAGCAGAAGCGGAATCCACAGGTGCCACAGCAGTACAAGTAGTTTCCCGTCCTGCACACGAACGGCGGATCCCATTGGCCCATCACGTCGTAATACCCGCGACATTTATCCTCGGTGTGTGGCCTTTCTGACGCTTCGATCTCTGCGGAGTCGTTGTACCCGATCAAAAAGTCGTCCTCGATGTGACCCGGCTCTCCCTCCGCATCGCACACCATGACTTTGACCAGAAAGTAGAGGGGCAGGAGCTCAGCCACGCGCATCCTGCCTCTCTGTTTATCCTGCTGTGGAACACTGAAGCCGTGCGTAAATGGACCACATCCACCACTTCTCCGCTTCCATGCGTAAACCTACTTGCGACCGCTTTTCCTGGGAGAATTCCTTGCACTTCTGCAGCGTGCGTAAAGAAATGCTCTCCTGTGGGGGGGGGTGCGTGAAGCTGTGCCCCTGGCTGTGGCGAGAGGCGCACAAATCAGGCAACAGCGCTAAATGAGTGAACAGAGAGAGAGGAGGGAGTGCAGCTACAGAAACCCAGCCCTAATTACAGACTTGGAGCCCAGTGTTACTGTGATAGCAGACACGCATAAGAGCATCCTCAAGTTAAACAACTACATATATATCAACTTAACAATCCAAACCCATCGTGAATACTCTATTAACTTTGTTCATCGAGTTGTTTTACACCCAATACCAGATACATTGACTACAAATATCATGAAGTTGAAGCTTTTGTCTGTCTGGATTAAAATATTCACAGTCAACTATAAATAGAAAAAAAATGTGTCCTTTACATCAATCTGCTTTTGACTTTTACTGTTTCAACTCTGTAAAATGGCGTAGGCCTATAGCCACTTTATTTGTCTTTAACCGTAAAAAATGAAGAAAAGTCACAGTATAATCCACAAATCGTTTTTATTGTTCCTATATTTTCTTAGTTGCTTCTTATAAAGTCCTGCATCAGCACTCTCTCACCTCACCACTTGACAACAGAAAAAGGCTTTTGGACTATTTTTAGGCCCTTTTTTCACCATCATGAATCATCAGAGAATTTACTAGTTGCCACTTTTTTGTTTAGCAAATTTATTTATTATTTACTATCAAGTTTGATCATCTTGAAAGCTCCCATTATAAATAGTTGGCACGTTGTCCCTGAGGGAGAGTTTGTCCTTAATGAAAGAAAGAACATAATTTATCAGCTCTATTGTTGTTGTAGTTTGAAAGAGGTGACAGACTTTTGTGCAGACAGTGATTTTATCATAGTTGAAGTTCTCAGTGCATCCGTGTTCGGTCGAGATGACATGTCCAAAACACAGGTTTTCTGATTTACAATACAAAAGATGTTAGTGTTGATCATAGATCATACATTTAATCCTTATTAACAAACTTATCACAATGAAACATTCAGCAACAACAAAAAAAAAAAAGTCACCTGTAGTTGTTCATTAATCGGTCAATGCAGAGGGTCAACCAGAATAAACAGAATAATTCTGCCTTTTTATTTACAAAAAAATAAGCAATTTACGACAACTTTTCTTGTGTTTTCTGGTCTTTTCAGTACACTTTGGGTCAAATATATGAATAGCTTGAGAGCTTGAATAGCTCATGCTCACTTTTATTTGGCTAATCTATGCACAAGGGATGTCTTTTTTCTTTACATTTCTTTACAATAACAGCCCTAATTAATGCATATACAAACATAAACTCCATTTGAACATATGTAATTTCAAATTTGTTAAAGACAAAGGCTTAAAGGTCATTTAGCTTGTTATTGTCATAACAATATTTATCCTAATCTGTATTATGTTTGGTGTTAAACATTATATTCATAGACTTAAAAAAAAAAAAAACTCTGTTCAGATACCACTAATTAAATCAGTTCATTTTTGGCATTCGATAAAACAGTGTAGCGTGAGATCTGTGTGGCCTTTGCAGGTGCGTCTTGGCCAGCGTGTATTGGCACAAATCACAATATGGCGGTGCGTTTGGGGAGCAGGTGGCCAAAAGGAGTGCTGTAATTCTACTGCTACACAGAGAGAGCCTAATTAACTGTTCACACAAAGGAAAGAGTTTTGTCAGGCTACGGGAGCCAGGGTGGTTACAGTGCACTCGTGGAGTCCATTTTGGAAAGTCCTGTTAATTGGGCATCATGCTGTTTGGAGACACACTATAATGAAGTATGGTTTAGTTGCATAAGGTAATTTTCCTTAATCTGGAGGAAAAAGGCACTTAAAATTGTGTAATCTTGAAAAAAAGGAAATTAATGAACAATGTATTCATCTGCTTTTAGTGGCTTCAGAGTCTTTGCATGAAGATAAAAAGTTCCTCTTTTGGCCTTCTGCACCAGTTTTTGCTCAGACCATTAATAGACACATTATACAAGTATAATCACCAGGGCTTGGAATTGCAGGGTCCCTCACAATTCGATACAATACCCGATACACGGCTCATGATACGATTTTGTCACTATTTTGCGATACATGCGATATGTGATAATATTCTGTGACATGTCACTAGTTTTAAGAACCAAATACATTTTAACAACAGTATTATTATTATTTTTTTAAATGACCTGCACACACGTAATATACATTTTAATCATCAAAACTGTAAATATGTCAAATGTTTTGCAAGAACAAGTTTCTTTTCTCTAAAGAAGAAAGAAAATTGTTGCACTGTACCAATTTAGTACCACGATATAGTGATATTTTGATATTTTATCACACTCCTAATAATGACAAACCAGCTTATTGCGTTGGCCAGGTTAAACTGTGCAGAGATGTATCAGAGAGGACATCAGAAATATAAAGAGCAATGTCTATTTTCTCCATTGATGTTTTGGGAAAACAAAGTCTTTGAGCATGAACGTTTGATGGGAGCTGAAATTACTCATTTGAGAAGGTTTTTCTTTCCCCATTGGGGTATCAATTCAAATAACAGATCAGAATTAGAACATTCAATTGTTTGTATTTTTTTTTAACAGTTTAAGATCTTATGGAAATTTTGACCATAATGTAGCGGCATCTAAAATTAAAACAACGATACTTTTGTTGAATAATACTTCCATCCGTCAGATCAAGTCTTGCAACTGATGCTATTTATACCCATTTAATCTGTGAAGGATGCAAAACGCTCCTGACAGTACACCATTCTTGCAGCTGTCATGCTTTGTGGCTCCGGCGTCAATTCCTTTGACTAATATAGAATGACTGCACAATATTGGCCATGAGACGAGGCCGACACACTTTCTCATGACTAAACATAGATTAGAGAGACCAGCTTTTTGCTTCTCAAAAGACTCGTTTGTCGACACAAGTAGGACACCCTTCTCCTCACTGTCCATAGGTTTTCAATCAGCGCTACTACTCACCGTGACATTTTTGTCCACAATTGAGAGGCAGAGACGTCGTCATGGTAACAGGGAAAATAGCCGGTATTGTGGTGGAGAGCGGGGCGTAGCTGATAAAGCGCTCGAAAACCTGACGGGCTCATTAACTGTGAGGTTTGGACAGATGAAACGGGGATTTTCAGAAGAGCTTTGGGGTCACAACTGTATCTGACTTGTAATTAGTTAATTTAGCTTTTAAATATGTGCTTGTCAGAGTGTCCGCATAAGTTGTTTCAGCAGAATCCGATTTGGAAATGAAGTTGAGAAAGTTAAATCGTGGTTTTGTGATGCCCAGAGCAATTTTCAGACTTGTGTAGCTGAAAGAAAGTTTTGAAGTATCTGCTCAAAGAAAAAGTCTTTTGTCACGTCACGTTTTGCATAATGACATGTTTAGCAATGTTTAAAAAGGAAACAAATCTTTAAAAGCATGTGTCTCAGGAAAATGACTGTCTGACCTCTAACCTCTAAGTGCAGGCGTAAATGAAATGTTGTAGTTTAGTTCTAAACTGTTCTGTCTTTTTTGAAAGTGGAGAAGTATCACAAGAAACTGTCGAACTTGAGGTCATGTGGTGCCAACAGTGCCCACCTGGTGCCTGTGTCTCCATGACAAAAATAACTAAGGAAGTCTTCATAATCTGAGAAAGTGTGTTACTAGAAATACAGTAATTCAATAAAAATATATATATACAACTTCACTTTTGTTGTTGAACTGTCAGAAGTCTTTTTAAACGGGAGAACACAGTTTGTTTATTCGCTGGTTTTAGTTTCCTGTTATGGATGCTGTTTTGAGTGCTATTGACCTCATATTCAACCTCTCTTCACCGAAGCAGGCGATTGTCATAAACAACCAAACAGTGGAAACAGTGGATGGTTTAAAATATCTCAGACTGACAATAGACCACTCACTTTTTTGATCAGTACATCAGGGATATTCATAAAAGAAACCCAAGCGGGACTGTCAATAACCTGGAAACTCAAAGGACTCTGTTGCTCATCGTCTGTTATTACTGTTATATCAATCCAGCATTCAGCCCATTATGTTGTTCTGTTCCACCAGCTTTTTCAACGTGCTCACTTTTAAAAACAGACCCAACTCACAAAGGTAACAAACACAGCAGCAAAAATCACAGAACTCCCCACACCTAACCTTGCAGACGTTAACAACAAGACCATTGGACACATTGCACTCTCACTAGAAAAGAACTCCAGTCGGCAAAGACACAGACACCTCTGACCTCAGGACGGAGGCACAGGGCGCTCCGCTGCAGGAGAGTCTGGAAGAAGCCCGATCTCCTCAGCCATTACGTTTTTATACAACGGGCCACTCTGAGTGCACTCTGATATCTGATGTAATGTGTCTATTGATGGTTTGTCTGTCTGTGTATTTGTTAATCAAGCGCTATGTCAGTGCAAAAGAAAGGAAAAGGAAAGTCTATATACAGTATATATATATACATTTTTTTATACACAATTTGTCTGTCCTCCTTCTGTACCTTTCTTGAATAGGGTTAAGTAAGTATTTTTCAAAGACTACCTGTTAATTATCTTCGTTATATATGGGATTTAAACTAAAATTGTCTTAAAACCTGTTTATGGTTATGGTAATATAACATAAAAAATACATATACTATATCATAACCATTCAGTTTAATGGTGCACTAACCGTCCTGACACCTGCTTTTCTGGGGATGTTATTGTTTTCCCTGCAATGTTCCACTTTAGGGCATTAAACCTTTTCAAGTGTGAACGCATCTTTAACTGCCCACCAAAAAACAATTTAAAAAATAGTCTTTCTTACTGTAATCAGGCTTGCCTCTCCACAGAGCTGACTTGTAACTGGGCTTGGTGGCGCCACCTGCTTTTATCCATAGAGATAGAATTTAATGCCATAGCTTCAATGCCAAACATTTCCGGCAAAGCAATGACATCGACATGGAAAGAAGCAGGTGAAGCATCAGAGCTGAGTGCACTTTTCAAATCAAATCAAACTTCTTCTATTTTTATTTTTACTTTTCATAGAACGAGTGTAACAAAAAGTTATTTTAAAACCATCTCACACAGATGTAACATTAGTGGTACATTTACAGCAGATATTGAATTAAAGAAAATATATTCAATGGCAACTCAGTCTTGCAGAGAGAATACAAAGACACCATTGCGGTTTCATTGTTCTCTAATGGTAATATTATTTAGCCTTTAAAGTTGACACATGAATGGCAAGTTGAGTTAATAGCACTCACTTCAGTGCGTTTCTTTACGGCACCTTTTAACACCTGTATCATTTGCACAGTTCATAACTTGACTGCCATTTGAAGAATTGGATCTGCAGGTGGTTATTTTCAGATGTCATTGACTATTCACCTTGTCTTTCAGAAAACCCTTGCCGGAGGCGACGCATTATGTGAGACCCAGATACGAGGCTCTGAAGAAGGGGGGCCATAATGCTCTCTGTGCAGGGAACATTAGCCGCTTGAAGGGCCAAAGACTGTAGACCTGCCATTTCACAGATAGCCAAAAATGGGCTGGCAGCGCTGGCACTCCTCCCAGGGATTTCTGACTGGAGTGAAGCAGCGGCGTCTGAGTGAGTCCAGCGTGTTCCCAGGTGAGGCAGCCCACTAAACGCCCATTATGTTCAATTTTGCACAGATTTTGTGGCCTATTTTTAGACATAAAAGAGGCAAAGTACTTGTAAATATGGGCCTGAGTAGTTTGTGGCAGCAGCAGTTGTAAATGGAGGGAAAGCAGGCCAGAATACAAATACAACATTTTGGTGAAAGATGTAAAACAACTAAAAAAGGGTTCTTTTTTGTAGTTTGGGTTGGGAACAAAAGCAGATGTGTCTACTGTTGTGTGACAGCAGCAACTACAGAATATGAGTAAATGCCTTAAATGTAAAATTTCAGACTCAATTTTGATACAATGGAAAGGCTCAGTTGTTGATATTGATTTCAATTCCACAGTGATAATAAAAACACAATTTATTAAAGTTTATAAAGTTTTTTTTTTTTTTTTAAGTTACCTTGTGGTCTTATAATTTAATATTGTTCAAGGCCATTCTTTTCCACTCTTCAGGAAAGGAAATTGTGACATATTTAAGAATTAGTTTCTGGTTCAATACTTGGCTAAATTAATCTAGTTTCTACACTAGTTTTAGTATTGATTAATCTCTGGGTATCCATTTTATTGACAACCGTATCTTTTGATTACTTTAGTTGCTCGTTCTACCACTACTAACACAACCACAGCTACTGTATTTTTACTCCTGTGATTAATTCAATCTGCAAAGCCCTTTAACAGAGAGAGCAGACTGCGTAATTTAAGAACATTTAGTTTTAAAATGAAGCAACAGACGTGTTAATTGAGCAGAGTTGTTCATATTGTTGCAGCTGTAGCTGTTGGGACTTTTTGTAGAGCTGCACAATTAATAATAGTATTTAAAAACAATGTTATCTGTTACTGCTATATACTAAAAACTCACTATTGTTCCATGAGTTTAAAAATGTGCTTTGAAATCGCTTTAATTGCTTGAATTGACTCCAGCCACTTGACAGGAATTGTCAGGAACACAATCAAGTAAACCAAACAGACCAATTTAAAAGATGACCTTATAAACCTGGTTAAATGAATGACTCCACTTGGCTGTAATCCTTTAGTCGTCGAGTGAATTGATGGTTTCTTTTTTATTAGTCGACTGAGAATTTTATTTAGATTAAAAGGATTTCTATGAGACAACAGCAAAAAGGACAAGATATGGAGTGTTAGCTGAAGACTCTGGAGTGAATTATGAGTTTAATTTAACTAGTTGTTTCTGCATGAACTCCTTTGCAGTTGTTGTCTTTTGAGTGCAGTTTGGGTCAGATCCTTTACATGGAGATAGTTAGATAGATAGTTTTGTCGACTACTGCCCTGGACTCCACTTGGACTAAACTACAGTGTAAAGGCTGGACTGCATCGCAAAAAATATATCAATATATCAATCAATCAATCAACGTTTACTAGTAGAGCCCTTTCCAATGCTCAAAGGTGACCAAAGTGCTTTCCAAAAAATAGAATATAACTGCGTTTTCAGATACTCCTTTTGGTCTTAAAGATAATTAATGTTCCCATATGCTTATTAAGCCAACTTCTGTGTTTACTCTCTATTATCTGCACCAGTCTGGCCCCATGTGCCCTTGGGCCTCGTGTCTCTGTGCTGGAGGAGTGGAGAACAACAGAGGACATCAGTGAGAGGTTTAACTGCCTGGGTCGGTCTCCTGCGCCATGAAATGTGAAACACTATTCTTCGATCAGACCTATTTTGGGCCCTGCACATTTTACTGGAGCTAAAGCTGATCTCTCAAACACACAGGGAGAGTCTGGCACAGATACACTCAGATGGGGCTATATTTGACCTTCGAGGGAAAGTCTCAGGCCTTCCCAGCTCAATGTGGGAAAATATAGCACTCGTATGGAACCAGTAGTAGTTTATTTTTAGCAGCATAGTTTAAGAGTAAATATTGTAAACATAGAAATAATGCTTTGTTTAGGATACACCGATACGATACAGCACGGATCCAGAATAAATTGGTGGATCAGATAATGGTTCCAGTGGATATATTGATGAAAAAAGACTGATTTCTAATAATATTTGAACTTATATTTATACCAAGCTGTTCTGTAGTTACTTGAAAGATATATACTTTTTGATCAGTTTTGTTATACGTTATTTAAGGAAAAAACAAACAAATTAAACCGACATCAGTAGCAGAACTGTTCTATTTCTAACTAAGTATATTTAACATTTAGTTGAATTCCCGCTTAACAATCATCATAAAACATCAACATGAATTTTTAAACCTTGGTTTCAGAATGATGAGAAATTAGGACCGTTGCCATATAGCGATAAAAAATTGAAAACAAAATATTATATCAGTTGAATGTCTTCAAAATTACAGGAATCTGAGACGCATTAGTCTTTTTTAGTTTTCGTCATTTTGAAAGTATTATTTTTTTATTTTATTGTTTACTATTTGAATTTTTATACTTTTTTGTGCTATTTTTTGGTGGTAGAAGTGAAAGTGGTTGGTTGGTATAACACATGCGTTCTGTTATTATAGTGTGAGATACAGTCTTATTGAGGGATATATATATATTTCTTTTTTTTGGGACAGACCTTTTTCACTTGCAAATGCATTCATAATTCTGCCAGTATATCTGAAACAATTTATTCTCTAAACTTTTAAAAGTCTATTTGATATTTTAAAAAGACTACTTTGACTATTCCTTGTGGCTCAGAGTGAGTCGCAACATTTACTGTAGAGAAATAGTCAACATTAAGCATTGGACACATCATATTTTTAGACACCAGATGCTGCGCTGGATACAATGGGGATTTTTATTGAGCCAAATGGGTCATCTACTGGACTCAATCAGCCCAATTTAAATTTACCCCAAAAACTTTCATGGCCACTCAGAACTCCGTTTTCATGGTGAAGTTTTTTCCGCTAATAGGCTGTGGGATGTTGGAGTTTTCACTATGGCTTCTCTCGTTATGCAACTCTGTGAGCGGTCCAAGCAGGATGATGGCTGTCTTCTGTCGGAAAAGTAGAAAAATGCATGCTGGGATATTATGCCCATTATTGTAATGCACACTTGAAAGTCATTTTGACACTAGATGGCAGTGTAATCCAAGTACAAGGGAGTCACTTTGGACCAATAACACAACTTTCAATATTTTTGAGTCATGTATCTGAGGCACTGGTGGAACTGAACTGAACTTCTACTTCCAACCCACAAGACTTGAAATGAGTATACACTTTTATTTACCGTCTAGAACATTTAAATTCATTCAACAGTTATTTTCAACCACAGAGCCACAAGCACCATCTTGAAGGACACAAAAATATAACTAGTTGAAATAGCCTTGGGCTATTTTGCATTGTGTCCCAAGATCATTATTAAAAAAGACATAATGGGTTTTTTTTTCTGATATTTTGTATCAAACTAACATATTTAGATCATATTTTACATATTGCTCTTTGTAAAAAGCAATATTGACTTTCTGTCCAAAAAGACAGAACTGATCGTTTCATTTACATGCTTTTACTGTTGAAAAATTGCCATTGTGACATTTTTTACCCTATATGAATGACCCGCAGTCTGAATTTTAAAAATAATCACAACTGAGTGCAGGGCTGTGGGCAGAGACAGGGGGTAGATGAAAACAGAGATTTTCTGAGTACTGTTTGACAGCTCAAACGTGCATGATTCAATCAAAATGAAACCAGCATAACATGGTTAAAGGCTCATGAAAGTTTATTTTTTAAATGATATGTCTCCTTTAAGAACTCGTGGACAAGGGGTGAATATGATAAAGCTCCTGTCTCCTGTGAGTCATTAGGTCAGAAAGGCTAGACTGGGATAATTTAGACAGAGGAAGAACAGCGATGCCCTAAAGATAGACTAAACAGATTAATATACATTTTCAGTGGAAGAGGAAAGAGGACATACAGTGTCATGAAGGGGGTGGGAGATTGTGTCAACTTCTGAAATACACACTATAATGACTCACTTTCTTAAGTATAAAACACACTGGGAATGTCCCTTTGCTCAGTTTTGCTCAGTGTATTTTTTCATCACAAAAATGCCTTATTGTTCAATGGTTATTATCATGTTTGTGTAAAGCTTTGCCTTGTAATCATTCACTATAGAAAAAATAGGCATTCATTGTACTCTGTTGCTGATCATAACCAAAAGAACATGCAATTACATTGCCCCCTAGTGGTGCGATTTGTAACTGAACTTATCCCAATATTTTCAACAAAGAACTTTCATTGTAAACTTATAGCAGTCTATAAAGAAGTTATTCCTAAAAAGAATAACTCACTTTCTAGTGACCTTTCAATGAGACCATATAAACATGCACATATGCAATAAGCATTAGCATAAGCATAGACATTAGAAAAGTGTAAAGATGAAAAGGCATTACTATTTATACTATAGTATACTATGCTCTTATTTAACATGCCACGAGATTTATTGACCTTTGTGGCTCGTTTTATATTTGCATTGATGAAGTTAAGGGTACTCTTAGTTTTATGTGTGTGCACCAGTCATTAGGCAGTATCCAGTCCATGCTGTGCTAATAGCTTCAACATTTAAACAGTCCATATGATGTAAATAACAGCCATGTCCCTCATGTTTTGCGTCTGGACAAACGTAGGCCCTCTCCCAGGCACCTCTGACCCCTCCAGCCCCTGAAGCAGATGCCATGTGGGTGTGGGATCTGGAGTTTACTGCTTCGGGCTCAGAGTAAATACTGGGGCCATTCCTGCCATTACTGCTGCTGCTGCTGCTGCTTCAGTGAAGGAGGAAGGAAATGTCCGTAATCAGGGTAACTTCAGTTTCCCAGAGCAGAGTCAGGAAGTCGGGCCGCTGTGAGGAGATGACAGTGGGTGTGAATATAGTGAGAGCATGGGAGGCTGGCACCAAGGGAGAGCTCCTAAGCTAAGCATTACACTTTGATTACTGTTTTGTGGAACAGGCTGCTACAGCATACGTATAAAGCAACACAGCTTGCTTTATGTTTAAAGAATTGCTGTAGTGGTTAAAGTCTCCCCTGGGGTCTGGACTGTGTTATAGCAGCTTGTTTGTCTGAAAGCCTTAGTTACACAGTTGTTGTTCCCTGCTATTACAACAAATTGCCTACAGTATAGTTTTGGATGACTGAAAAATGAATAGGCTACAGGGTGACAAGAACGGGACCAACTGCCAAGGATTGGACTGAAATAACAATGGACATTTACAAAATAGAAACATTTACTTTTACTATACATTTGAAATGGGACTGTTACATTCGAGGGTATGTCAGACTTTTCTTTGACCACTGTTTTTTTTTTTTCGTGTTCTGTTTGTTTTTATTTCTGTTATACATAAAGAAAAAAGAAGGAATACAGAATACAGGAAAATATTTAGGTTAAGAACTACATCAACTACTGAATACAATAATAATACTGAATGATAATAATATTGGTTTACTATAAATTAATACTTAAGCTACTTTGTCACTGAGATTAAACTGTTTTTTACTGATTCTAAAAGTTACATGATGCAGCGAGGTGTTCTCCAGATATTTCCAGTAGAACAAATTGTCTAAAGTGAAAAGCCGCAGTGGTTTTCTCTTTCCACTCAGGCATGGAAAAGTCGTGCTATGCCAATCACTGACTCGGGGCCTCAGCATAAGTGCGGTGCGTTCACTGTCATTTTACATGATGTGTTTTTTTTTATCCTCAGGAACTCCGCAAATCCTTGTTTGTCTGACTACTTCACTGCATCACTCATCACACGGCTTAATACTTTTTCTCTGCAAATGCCATTAGAAGAAAGAGCTCACACATTCAGTACATTTAATGCGATGTAAAGGCCACAGATGACATTAAGTATTAGGCTTTCCCCTTGAGTCAGCAGCAACAAGCTGGTTATTGTGTTACATAAAGTCTAGTGGACTGACTCCGCTTCAGTAGCTCTTCCTGCAAACATTGCCTTCACCTATGATCGTTATGCAGAAGTAAAGGCTGATGTGCATTAGTGCATTTTGTTAATGTGGCAGAAGCAAACCTACAGCTATGTATCTTTGCATTCTAATCAGGACTGTATACATGGATCTTCTAGTTCAGGAGTAGATGGTTATACTCCATAATGATTACAGCATTGTTCGACACCCTTTGTGTGTTCTCTTAATTAAACTTAATTATGAAAACATTTTTATCATTTAAAATATGTATGTAGGTTTGGCTCACCATGTTGGCCGCTCCTCCTTTGACCACAGACTTGATGTAGATGCCAGTTTCTCCTGACCAGCACCTTATAACACACGTGACACATTTACACTGTTAACAGCTTGATCAAAACGGTTAAATGTAACTCAGGGATAGGGTTTTTAAATACAAGATAAAAATTGCACTTCGAGAGTTGTAGTAACATTTTAGAGTTGTCAAAAGTGTGACAAATCAGATACTAATTGATACTATAACAGCTAATCTGAATTAATTCCAATAGAATATGTTAAGTTAACAAACAACACACTTAAAATGAACTCCTTGTCATGTAACCAGAGGCAATGAAACACAGAAAGTAATTTCCAAATACTGCCATTTGTTATTTTTTGACAAAAAATACAAACTGTTACTGCAAGAGGACAGCCAACTATTATATCATTATGTAATCCATTGAGAGTTGTATCTGATTCTGGGTTGATGTTCAAAAATTGTTTGTAGATCAAATGTAATTGAGTAAGAACTTTATGGCCGGATGACTCATGGACCATTAGATAAATGCAATGGGTTTAGTCTCACTTTCAAAACAGTGCTTATTTATAAACACTGACCTTTTGTTGAAATCTCTCTACTCCCCAAAGTCTCCTGTTTTATAGTGTGCACGGTGACGTGTTCAGGCTCCCATATTACACTCGTAAAAGTTGGTTTGCAGTTGGCTCCGAAATCATTGTGATGTCAGGGTTAGATGCCCATAAAAAAATTCACCTTTAGCTCACATTTAGTTGATTGGAGGTGAGAGGAAAAAACGTCTGCCTCAGTTTTACGTGTAAGTGTGGAAGCTGCTTCACGGTGTCAGTCACGTCTGTTTGCGTCACTGGAGGTTAAACAATGCAGACTTGTATCAAAAACAAGGGTAACTGGAGTCTATTATTAAATTGTTTGATTTTTGCCAATCTGAAAACATTGTGATATTGTGATTTAAATCAGTTGTCAGTGATCAGTTGCTATTGAAACATTAACTCAGGTTTTATCATTCAAACTTAAACTTTTAACTTCTGATAGCAGCTTTGGGAAATTGGTCCGACTTCAAGATCATTAACTCCTAAACCTCAGGTGTTAATGAACACTGTGTTTGCTATAAAACAAATGGTTTTAGTAGCTTCTGTTTATATTTCTATAAAAATGTAATTAAAGGAAACTAAAGCTATTTGTTGCTTACACCAATATACTTAACTGTGATTGGTTAAATGCAACTGTCACTCACTCAGATCCTGACACAGATTGACCAATAGAAAGCTAGGGGACTTAAGTTTCACTCAGTATTTAAATGTTTCTAACTAGATTCTGTCTCTCACAAACCCTTTGGCATGTTGTTAATATCCACATATTCCAATTATTAACTTTGAGGCGCAGCTTTAGAATAGCTTTTTTCTCAGCAAAGTAACATCAGCGACCGCCCCAAGCACAACCAATCAGATCGCTGCGTTCAGCTCTGATTTACGAGTAGATTAGACATAAAATACTTTATTCTTGGGTGCAGACACCATACTGCAGTTTATTTTTTATCACAAAGTGCTGCTTTTATTTACAAAAAAAATCAAAATACAAAAAAGTCAGGTACCCCAGGTTTAACAAAGAATTACTCAAGGAATAGCAATATGACAATATTATCAAAACATCAGCTCGTCACAGCAATGAGATCACAATTGAATGTTTATCACCTTATCGCCCAGGTCTACAGATCCATGTTTTGAAGTAACTGGTTAGTGTCAGATCCGTAGCTTATCCTTGGGCACCATTCATCATATATTTGTACAAACTGTAAAACGGTCTATTAAAGTTCTTATCCGACGACCTACTAAATATGTAATTTTCTGATGCTCAATTCCTCCATTTTGTCATAACATTACATTTTTCCCTCCTTAGTTGCCAAAATCTCACATTTCTCAGGCCTAAAATAGACACTAGTACCAACACTAGTACATATTTTTAACTCTATGTTTTGATCTTGCAGGGCACTCTATCGCCAGCTTTCCATTCTTGCCCCAAACCAAACTTTCAGTCCTTTTTTGCTTGGCTCCCAGAACAACAGAGCGCAGTGCCAGTGAGCAAACAGGGGCTATTTCTGTCTGTGGTCGACCCCGGGACGACCCCCCGCCGAGAGCAGGCCAGTGCCCGGTGATACTGCATGTTCATTATGGGAAAGTCACGCTTGTTGACGTCCAGGAATGTGAGAGGATGTGTGAAGGAGGTGCTTCTTTATATGTTATCCAGATTGTGTTGACATGGGGGGTTTATCCATGTTTTGCTTTGTTTTTTTTTTTCTTTAATAGTATCTGGTCCAGCTGCTAAAGTACTGTATGAATTGGCTATTTTAAGCAGCAGGTCATGGTTTGTGTTCCTGGTCTAATAGCTGAATAATGTGTCATGTGTATTTATTGCTTCGACCAGACAAAAAAAGACTTGTTTTGGTTAGAAGAATGGATCAGTAGTAAGTATTGTAAAGACAACATAAGCCTAATTGCACTTTTTCCCTTTTTAGTAAACAATAGTAATTACTTTTGTTAAACAATGTAACCATTTTTATCAAGGTACTTTTGCGGATGGTCTTTGTCAGTGCAAGCATTGATCCCTGAATAATACAACCTATTGTTTGAGTTCTGGTATTATTCATTGTAAATATATGCAGTTGCTTTAGTGCATAATTACAATATGAGTTACAGAAACAAGTTATTTCCCTTATTTTGAATGAGTACAGATGAATAGGCTGATAAAGTCGACATGTATTAGATTAGTGGCGTCCTGGAGGTGGATAAGCATGCATAAACTTCACAATGACAAATTAACCACAACTCTCTATGGGATCTTTCTCAACTAAAGCTGCACAATGTTGCTCAATTGTGTTCTTCTTATTTTTAATCACGACCCCACGGTGAAACAAACAACTTACGAAACAACTTGCATCAAGGCATTCACCATTACTTGCATTCAAATCATAAATGTGGCAACAATAATAGACCGTGGTGGAGGTAGTGTGCAGTGTTTGAAAGAGTAAATGAAAACGTGTTGAATAGATGTTTGGCAAGGAAAGTAGAACCAAATGAGGTGAGGTGTTAACCGCAAGCTGACTTATGACTTTTATCTGCAAGTTTCATCAAATCCAACTCACCTGAATAAAGCAAGAGAGCCTAAGTAAGTCTACTAATATAAGCTTCACTTAAGTCATGGAAACAGAGCCTTGTGGCTCTAGTTCTCAAAACTATGTCATATCCTCTTTTTTAACTTTGATCTTGACATACACCTCTTTGTGTCTAAGAACAAACTGGTTTGTAACAGTTTTTGACTGAATTGCTTTATAGTGGAGTAGAAATGTGGTCTCTCAATAATAACACATTTAGCATTGCCTGGCTTGGCCAGTGCCGTGAAGATACTAGAATTACAAAAACAATTCTGATTTTAGCAGTGAGTAGCAAAAACGCTCGAGTGTCAGTGGTGAGTAACGTAAAAGCACAAGACACGACTAAAATAAATGATAAAACAAAATTCTGCTAAATATTCAGTTTGTATCTTACATCTAAAAGAATAAAAGCACTTGCTTGCAAACAGTTGTATAAAACCAGATAAACAACAGGAACACTGCAGCTGTGCTCACATTTATCACGGACGCAGAGGGATCACACACAGTTCAAGTTGAATTCTTTCCTTAAATAAGATGTTGCTGAGTATTGATGAAATTAATTGTTGTGAAGCAAGTTGAAGTGTCCTTTACCTCCCCTACCATTAGCTAACAGCTAACAGGCTAGCTAAGTTCTGCAGAGTTGGAGCAATAACAGAGAAACTACTTCCAGTTTTATTTGCATAAAGTTAATACAAGTAAAACAACAGCTGCCTGAACAAAAACAATTTTGTTCAATGTCGGACCAATTTCAATACCACAGTGACAAGAAATAAAATACTTTGGTTCTGCTTTTGTGCACGTCAGTCAATGAATGATCCAAAAATGGAGACAAACAGACAGTATAAGGAACCAACTTCACACAGATTGACATTTTTATCACAAAAAAATAGATCAAAGGATCAAAGATTGTTCCAAAAGTATTTAGGAAAGGTTCAACTTTGTCCTAAGATTTCTTCAGCATCAATACTAGTTCAAATGAGTAGTTTAATATCAGTGTTTGTGTGGGCAACGTTTCATTTATTTTATTTTATTTACTTTTATTTTTGACAATCCTAGCCATAGCACACCTTTGTTCTGATTGGATTAAGTGATTTGATGATAGGTTGCGACTGGTTCAACTTAAGTTAAGATGTCCGTCCTTTGCTATAACTTTTCTTAACATGTTAAGAAAAGGAGACACGTCACAATAAATCTGGGAGGCATTTCTGAATGGCTACCAGAAGCTTTAAGAATTCTGCGTAAATCAGGGTTCACGATGTTAACACAACACATCTTAGATTACCATCAGTCAATCCTATGCCCATAAATCTTGATATTATCATTCTAGCATATGGGCACTGTAAATAATGTGACCCTAATGCCTATCTCGAAGAGCCAACACACATAAATGACTCTATCAAAACAGTGCATGTCATTTGTAACTGGGTGTTTGTGTGAATTTGCCACATGTATTTAGCCTCTGGTGGCAACAGCGTGTAGTAGCTTCAAAGCGAGCCGCAGTCCTTATGGGATTTCCCTCTGGCTTTCCCACCATCTGTAATGGCCTTCATGGGATGTAGTGCTAGTATGTGCTTTGGTGACTCCCCTGTGAGAACCAATATCAACTTTTATTTCACTGTGCTCTTTTGACATCAGGTCTGTAATGATTTGAAGATTTCCCCCATAAATTTGGATGTCAGCTGAAAGAACAGCACACCACGATGACGAGCCTCCCGTCCATAAGGCACATTCCTGGCCATGGTTTCAATCAAAATGTGATCCAAGTGTTATGTAAGATACCTGATGCTACTCGGCAGCGCTCTGGATGTAATGGTGCACTGCAAATTAATTCTAATGTTTTAGTAGTACCAGTAGTAGTAGTAGTAGTAGTGGTAGTAGTAGTAGTAGTAGTATTAGAAGTAGTATTAATAGTAGTAGTAGTAATAGTAGTAGTAGTTGTAGTTGTGGTTGTAGTAGGATTACTTGTAGGATTACTAGTAGTAGTAGTAATAGTAGGAAGAGGATTAGTAGTAGTAGTAGGATTTCTTGTAGTAGTAGTAGTAGTAGTAGTAGTAGTAGTGGTAGTATTGATGTGTTGTGCTACTTTTACTGCTTGTGATGGTAGTAGTAGTGTAATTGTACATTTGTTGAAATAGTTGAAATTGTATTTTTATGTTTCTTGAGCGATGTTTTTTGGAGTAACCCATCTAGGGCTGCAACTAAAATTTTTTTTTTGATTAATCTGCCGATTATGTTTAAAACTAAGTAGTTTTGTCAATAAAAACACACTGTGATTTGGGGGTAATTCCTGCTATGTGAGCCTCTTCTCTCAATACATAGATTGTTTTGGAATCTGTGTATAGTGCAGAAAACCCTAAATTAGTTGAGCATTATTTCAATGATCGATCAGCTGTGATTAATCGTTGTTTCAGCCCCTCTAACCGCAGTTTAATAGTACAGTATTCAGAGTGCTTCTCCCCTCTGCTATAAAACGTATTTACAGTACATTATGTGACTGCACTTAAAGACCCCTCTCATGCATACCTGGTCTTAGTCAGATCCCGACCAGAGCTGGATCCATGAGGAATTTGACACAGGCTGGCTTCTATAGTAAACACGCGTGAGGGAAGTGCAGCCGTATAGATGACTTTTTATCAGTGCACCTGAGTTTGATTACGGCCCAAAGCATCAAAAAGGCAGAATGACTCTTTAAGCCTTTAAGTGCCGAATGGAGAGGGGATTACGCTGTTTTTACGCTGATCTTGTTATTCTTTGCTCACTGTTTGTCGCAAATGGACTTTGGGGAAAAAGCAGTCTAATGTTTTTGCACATGCTGTACACAGAGATAGAGACGCTTTGATGTGAAGTGGCTTTATCTGTGGATTTTGACTGAGGACATTCATATGGCACTGAGAGACAAATGCCCATAGGTTTGTCTAAGCAGGGATTTTCAGCTATTTTAGTAGTCGGGTTTGCAATTTTTTTCTTATTTACAGGAGCACAATGTAACTTTTCTGGTGGAGGGTATGCCATTTGCTTCAATAACAGGTGTTTTATCACTAAAAAAGAAATTATTGCCAATCTTCTGTCCCTAAAAGCATGTGGTTTGGAGTTCAGAGTGACTATTTTGTGGTTAAATGGGAATGATTAAAAGTATGCATTGTATATGTTCAGAAAATGAATAATGAAAGATATTTGTATTAGTTTTTAATAAGACAAAATGAAATTCAATCAAAAATTGAGATCGATTAGTAAGAGGAAAAGTAATCTTGATTCATTTTTTTTGTCATATCCAGCCTTACAAATCTGACCTGTAACTCGGTGTGGTGAGGTTACCTGCTTGTCTCCATGGAGATATATATGCTTAAGGCCATACTGTGGAACATTTTAATTAATTTCAAATTAAGATGACAAAATTTTATAGATAAGGGCATCTGACATAAAACATTAGATTGAATAATTATGTAAAAACACCCTCAGATCCACTTTTAGTCCTAGTCCCGCTACTTTGGAATCGCTCTAGTCTAAAACATTACATACTCAAATAACAATTTTAGGGCCAAAGTGACAACAAGTTTGGACAATAATCCCAGCTCTGGAGACTCATAAATAATACATTTATTTGTAATAAATAGAAGTATTGACCACAAGGGAGGAACAAAAAATACCAGCTTTTTTATGAGCATTTGCAAATCAAACACATAATAAAAATGAGAATTGTTTTGATTAAAAATTCTTGAAGCCAAAAATGACAATGTTGTTTACACATAAATATGAAGTAGGTGGTTATTTCTTAGCCGTAGTGTTTGTACATAATTAGGTAGAACCACAGCTGTGTACTATCCAGCCACGGATTGTGTCCTGACGTTTGTTTTGGAGTGATTATGCGACCGCTTTGAGTTGTGGGAGGTCTGCAAGTAAAATTATGCAATCTCTGACTCTTTTGCATCAAAGTGACTCACATATTGCAGTCAATCACAGGAACAAACAAACAAATAACGTCGAACAAATGAACAGTAACGTCTGTGTGATTTTGTTTGATGCAATGAGGAGGAATGCTGTTTCACAATGGCCCGAGAAGACTCAAAAGAGCACAAGAGCGATATATATGAACTAGTAATAACACTAGCATCAATTTTGTACTCACTTTACCCTTTTGCCATTTAAGAACAAAACCAGTTAGCAAAAACAAGCCGATTTGAACAATTTGTTTGTGTTATGAGTCACAGAGTTAGATTAGAACAGAAGTTTGGAGCCAGAAACACAATCGGGTTGGCATTGTAGACATGTTTTTCTCTTTGAAAAATAGTTTACATTTGCAGAACGTTGTAAAGCCTCTATCAAGAAATGGTTGTCTGTGTACTATTATGAAGACAGCTACTCAGAGGTTGCTGGCCGATTCATTTTTATTTTATTTTTCTGGTGATCGTTCCCTTTAAAATCCTTAATCGATGGAATATGCAGTGAATTCAAATCTTCAAACAACACCAGATCCATAAACAAGAATTAAACACTTCTCAGCTAGTGTTTTTCGTCAATAAAGATATGTTCTTTTCACCATAGTTCCCTGAATGTACAGTATAGTGTGAATATTTATGAGGAAAAAAGTTGTCATTCTAAATTCTTTGGAGTTCAAACAGAATATTTGCCTTTTAAATGATTTCTTAGAATTTGAAGAACAGCACAAGATTTAAACATGGAAATTTGGACAGGTGTATGCAGTCAGTATTAAACCATGTGTTCTTTCTCTGGTCAGGAACTTACTTTTGAAAACATCCTGAAACTGAAAATCACCCACAAGAAAAAAACATGTATTCTTTATTCATTGATTTCAGCTTCCTGTTTATAGGCGCCATTCTGATGACTTTAGCTGTGTATTTTGTATTTATATGTAGACATAGTTTATCTTATTTCTAATTTCTGCATGCCATTTATTTTATCTTATTTTATATTTTACTATAGTTTACTATTAGTATCCTTTTTATGTTCTCATATCGCCAAAGCGCATTCCTAGTTTATGAATTTTGACAATGGTAAATAAAGCCTAACACATTGTATTTTAGGAGAGTTTCCATTTCTTTTTTTAAATTTATTTGTTTTGGAAATCTGTCTGTCTATTTATATTGTTTAGTAAGAATAATTGCTGTCAAAAGTCACTGTGTTGCTACACCTTGACATCCAAGGGTTGCACTCCGCTGCCCTCTTGGAGCCGTCCCATTAAAAAACGCCCTTAATTCCTCGTTATCTCGCTTCCTGTTTAGCTTCTTTACCCACATCAAGCAACGAGTGGAATTACGCTCCTGCTTCCTCATTTCAGCATGTCACTACTAAACAGTGGTCTAGTTATGTCGCTTAAGTAAATGTTAATGTTAAATGTTAAAAGTTAATGAGCAAAGAAATGACTCAAGTAAAAGTAAATGTAGCACAAGCAAAATCTACTCAGGGAAAAGTTTTGAAGTACCCATTTAAACATGTACTTTAAGAGTAAAACGTAAGTATTTCACACAGCTTTTGAGAACTGTTCAAGTGTTAAATGAGGTGATTTTGATAAAGAATTGTGCGGTTCTTTGGTCAAGAATTCCAATCAGTTTCCACATTTCCTTGTAAATGTTGTGTATATATTTTTGTTTTGCTCAAAGCTGATACTCTCTATATTTCACTCCAGTTCAAAAATAGAAAGTAGAATGTATAGACACCTGCTCTCAAATGTAGTGAAGTAAAAGTAAAATCAACTGTAAAAGTTACTAAAAATTTATTTTTAGTACAGTCATTTTGCTTTTTGGTACTTTCCACCACTGCTCTAAAGACAATGTATTAACAGAATACTCAAAGTAAGTAACTTTTTGTAGATCAACAATTGAAGTTTAGTTTGATTAATAAAACTGTATTTGTTATCTTCGGGCATTCAAGAGCTTATAGAGCAAAGAATGCTTGCAAAATCCTGTAGAAATTGCAAATACATGAAAAAATATTACACTGACCAACAATAGGCTACTTTCTAGTTCCCCTTAGGACAAAATGTTGTTCATTTTAGTCTTGGCCATAGACATGTGTTCCCAACTTTTCTTCTTTGATATTACAGATTGTCAGAGAATTTCCTGGATCCCAAAACTCGTACACAAAGTTCTCGGGGGATGATTCTTTTGAGAGAGAGAGAGAGAGGGAGACCAGCGAGGGTTAACTTCAGCAGACTTGTTGTGTTCCCTCCTGCTCCTCCTTCTGACGTTAGACCGACACACTCACAGTTTGGTCGACTGAGGCCAAGCTGGAGCCAGAGAGAGGAGGGACTGGCTCGTGGTGGTGCGTAGCTGCCTTTGGTGACTCCTCGCTGGGCAGTGACTTGCTCCGGGCTGGCCTCTTCGCTCCATGGGACTCCAGAGCTGGACGTCTGCCTTCACGCTGTCCCCTATGGCCTGCCTTCAAGTGGAGACCCCCCCGATCTGCAGGGGCAAGTTCAAAACAGGTACAAACTCATGATGGATCCAAGGCTTTGTGATGTGTACTTTTAATATGTTTGTGTGAATTTTGTGCTGACCAGAAAATGACAGGGCAGCGGCCGATTAAACCGTCAAACCAGGCTTGGGCATATGTTCTAAACCACAAAAGTTAAAAATATACTGCGTTGTCTAATTTATAACTTGCTTCTTCTGAAACACTGACAAATTGGTCGTCAGTTACTGTCATTTTAATAAATATTCAAATATTAGGGTGAATGTTAAGACGCTGTTTGAAAAATTGTCAGGTTTACTTAAAAGTACACTATTTAACTCTTGAAATGTTCCTGAAATGTTCCAGAGTATGGCATTAAACTTATCAATCTGCACAAAGACAAGCTGATGACGCCTCTGAGACAATTTACAAGTTAGATCTGCGGAGAGGCTAACTGAAGTATATGTTTTTCAAGTTATTTTTGAGCGATAAAAACACCTGTTATTGAATAAATACAAGATAATTAGCTCTAATACCAGGTAAAGCAATGACATCTCCATGGAGACAAGAATCCAACCTGGAAAGTTACATAGTGCACGTTTAATGCGTGATTAGCTCATAATATAAATGTAATTGGTTGGTTTATCTGCTGGTCTCAAGCCTGGATAAAGAGAGAAGGGCATCAGGCTTATATGCTCTGTTGATCACACACATGTAAATCCCAGCATGCTCAAATCTACAACAGCAGAAAGGAAACTAGTGCTATCCAATATGGTTTTAGTCAGTTATACAAAACTAAATACATTTTTTCAAAGCATGGCATGTTGCTTTACAGGACCCTAGTTACAGTTTCTTTATTATGATGTAATCACAGTTTTGTCGTTGGTCTAAAAATAGCTTTAACTGGCAAAGAAGTGAGTGTGTGAGCATAGGACACGCCCACTCACTCGGTTTGAAAGCTGTAGCCAAGGAAAAAATAATGCCCCCGTCTAGTGCACCTACAAACAACAAGCCAGCTCACTGATTGCATTTAAGTAACAAAACAATGATTTTTGTCGCCGTTATTTATCACTGAATCTGGGCCATTTGTCATTTTGTTGTAGAGCAAACAGTTTACTGATAAAAGTGGGTAATGGATAATCATACCGACATAAATGGTGGCTGCTAGATTCAAAAATATGCTTTGCTTAAGGACCGTAGGCATGTGAAGTTGCTCAATAATTCCCTATTCAGATAAATGTGTCAAGATTAGCATTTGAGGAATAATTCAAATTTGAGTCATCTAATCTAGTCATCTTCAAGGGTCAAGACCTGCCAATATTTATGAATGTGTGTGAATTATTGTTCAAATATTTAACTTGACTGAAATGGCAAAGTGTAATACTCCTTACACCCATTTTATTGCTTTACGAACTTTATCGAACTTGCTTCCATCGTCAGTGTAATGCATTTAAACAACCTCTGTAGCCCGGCCATGATTCAAACTGGCAACAAAACGTAATAATATGTCTTGGCTTTTATCATTTTGATCAAAAATCTGACTGCCACGTATACCTTAACTGTTATGGTATGTGACGGTCAGATTAACATCACGATTTTGTACATGTCCCCTTTTTCTAGTATTGAATAAATAAATGTTTAAAGTCAGATGTAGCTAACACGTGCATGTGCGTTCTGGCATGTGCACTTAAGTATTCCATATATCTTTGTATTTGGGACACTGCAGAGTTATGGCTGTGTTCCACTATGAGCTAGTTTCAACCCCAAATACACTGATTTGTAATATCCCTTTTCTATTTGTTTTTCTCTTGATAAGTCGTATTAATCTCCACTAAATAGAGTTGTATTTGGCAGCTTTAATATTTATAATCATAAAGTCAGCAGTGTCAGCCTAAACTAACACGAGCTCCGTCATAACAGCATGAGAGCAAACCACACCAAACATATTTCTAGTAGTATTTGCCTTTCTTCAGAAGAAAATCAAATGAAAATCAAATCGGAGACCTCCAGGATCTTGGTGTGAGATCAAAGATTACATCAACTGCTACCTTGTGTTTACCCTGCTGTGGCGTGAGCCAGGCAGGTTGCATCATGGGAAGGTTAGCCAGGGTTCAGGTCTGACAAATGACCCCGGACTTGACCCCCGAAGAGGAGGATGGACGCGCAAATGAAACTCTGCATTCTTTGTGGCTTTACTTGTTTTTGATATAAACTTCGCTCCATGTGGCATTCATTACTGTCAAAGTTGATGGCAATACAAAAAACGTCAATAATAATGTCTTATTTCTATGTTTTCTGTAGGACATTTTAAATTTTCATTCAAACAAAGATTGAGGCACAATAATAACGTATATGTCTAATTGAGAAGTTAAAAATAGCACTATGTAACTTGATGGAGGATTCTTGTTTACATGAAGATGTATTATTTTGCATGGAATAAGTCCCTCAACCAGAAAAGTTACATAGTGTACCTTTAATGATTGATTGATATACGGTATAATTTCCCTTGAGTATAGATTTTCACTACTTCCACTTGCACAGTCAAAACAAGCAAAACAAGCACTCTGTGTCCACTGCTCCCATAGTCCTGATGGTTGTGCGTCCCCCGACTACCCACCAGTCCACGGACCTCTTCCTGCCCCCTTAACTGCCCCTAAATTTGGTGGTTCCCAGGCCTTGTTCTCACAGCTGTCCCGTTTATTTTTGCTTGTATGACTCAGTGAGACTTGTTCAGACACTGTGTCCTTCCCTGGAGACTGAAAAGGGAGGCGCTGTTTTCCCTTAAATACTGCATAAAGTTTAAACGAACCAAACAAATGTAAATGGCAATAATAAGAGAACGTTGATTACATTTTGTTTGTTTTTTGTCTGTGACTGTGGAGTTGTTGTCATAAATGAGGGTCTTGCTGAGAAACACAGTGACAGGCTAGTAACCCTTTAAGTTGAATGACCGCTCTGTCCCTGTATAGTATAATTACTCTTGTTGGTAAAAAATGTGATAAGAATCAGAAGAAAAATATGATTATTATCTCTTGATGGCAGTCGAAAAATAACGATCCTCGACCCAAACTAAGGCTGTTACTGGTGCTGACTGCAGCCCAATAACCGTCAGACGCATCTGAGACTGAAGGGCTTCAAAAACAAAAAAACTTCTTCAAAGACCTCGTCTCCTCGAACGCCACAGAACTGATGGCATGACAAGCAGATCCACCGGAGATGTTTTCTACGCGCCACAGGGAGGGGGCGCCATAATGATCTGGGGTGTATAACAATCGTCAAAAGGCCGCTGGCTCTGTGCAGATGTTGCAGAGAGCATCCCTCATGACTGAGGCCCTCATCTGTGGAACCACGGGGTTTTTCAACAGGACAACAATCACAAAGCCCACAGGAGGATAACATCACTCTTTTTGACCATCCTGCGTGTTCCCCTGATCTAAATCCAATTGAGAACCTTTGGGGATGGATGGCAGGGGACGTTTACAAAAACGGACAACAGTTCAGACAGTAGATGCCCTTCGAGAGGCCGTCTTCACCACTTGGAGAAATGTGCCCACTCACCTCCTGGAAACGCTTGCATCAAGCATGCCACAAATGAGTTTTGAAGTGATCAACAATAACGGTGGCGCTACTCATTACTGAGTTCATGTTTGGAACTTTGATTGCTGTTTTGAGTATGTTTTGGGTTGTTTTTTGAAGTGTGGTCCTAAACTACTTTTTGAAGTGTGGTCCTAAACTACTGATCAGCTGCAGAACACCCTATTTCAGTTTAATTGTTGTTTTCCATAAAACGTTTGCTCATATTGAAGCTCTACTTGGAACCTTGTAAAGATCCAACAATGCAACATGGGAATTTTGCCATTCATTCAACTGGTCTTAAACTTTTGATCGGGACTGTATTTATTTTTAAGTAAAATTCTTTTTCTTGAATAAAAGTTTTGGTTCCTCTCCCCACCGTAAGTCTGTAGTGACATTAAATGCTTCACACTCTTAATACTTTACCTTCAGAGATGATTGGTTTTAATGTCTTCTGAAAATTCCAGAATCAATGCATTAGTTAACGTTTTGTATGTTCGATTACGTTAACTCAAATCATAAATCATACTTTAAATACATTTTACAACCAAACATTTACTCAGTACTCAAGTATTAGCTTTTCCAAATACTTTTTTACGTTTACTTGAGTTATTATTTAGGCCACTACTTTTTACTCCAACTTGAGGAAAAAACTATTTTAAAGTCGCATTACTCTTTACTACATATTTTGGCTATTCTACCCATCTTTGTTGTCATCACACTTGGCAACTGTTTCGCTGTCATTTTGATTTGTTCCAGTGGTTGTTCAACATTAAAATTTCCAGTTTGAATCCTTACATCGCTACCATTAGTCACTTTAATCCAAGTAAAACAATTCAGTGGTTGATTAGAGAATTTAACATAGTCCATAGCGTAACCACATGAGTGAGCAGTGAGCATTTCTTTATGTATATCCCCTTATGGCAGTTCCGTGTACTTACTTCTTCTTGTTTAATACATTTTTACTTTCATGTGTAATGCAGTGCACAAGCAGTTATTTATGGTTATGACATCAGCTTGGCCTGGGACTACAAACTGTTTCTAAGCACTCTAACATTACAAACCTATTATTAGTAGATGATCCATTCACTTAGAAGTTAGAACTGAAACTATAATAATATTACCGTCTGTTAATTTTATCCCATTGTGTGATGCCGTCACTGAGTCATTAGAAATACACAGGAACACTCTGAAATTTGATTTAAGGCCCAACAATAAAACTGATTTAGTACAAAAGTGTGTATGCAAACCTGGACCATTTTTCGCTGCAGTGTGAACATTGCCAAAGCTGCTCCTCATTTATCAGCGAGGCCTTCTTTTCTAATCCATGTTTTTGTCTTGAATCATGTCCGCGCCGCTTTGTTTATAGCTGTTTTAACTCCACTCTCGGTGTAGTTTATATTGACCGGAGGAGGCAGTACGTGTGGCCTCAACTTTGATGTTTATCCATAAAATATCAGCTGTAACTGCACATAGCCAGACACTGTATTGACCAGACATGCGTCACCGAGCTATCATCAGAGACATTAGTGGTTTCTTAATCTTGAATTGTTGAGGGAATTTGACTTGTGATTACTACAGATATCGACTTTCACTTTAAGTTTATCATAATTTATTATTTTCAGTGTTTTTTCTTTCTGAGGTCAACACTGCAATTGTATTTTGACTAGTTTGTAGTGATTTGCATTGGGTTTATGAGTGAAGCCCTTCATTGGACGATTATTGTGAGAAGAAAAAACATATTTTAAATATTATTTTCGGTCAGTGTTGGGAAGGAAATACATGTAGCAAAAATACATAATCAGGCTATTAATTTTGAGTTACTGTATTCCAGTACAGTTACTCTTTCCTTTGGAAAACGCAGATTATAGTGAGTGCATGTGCTATTTTTCCTTCTAGTTTTTTAATGTTTCCTTCCAAGTTACGGAACATGTTAGAAAATACATTTTAATGCAGGTATTCAGTATTCTGTAACATTCTGAGTACATTTTCAAAGTATTCTCCCCAACTCACACTGGTTAAACGAGAGTGAAATCCTTTATTTCTCTTTGTTCCCATTGTATAATAAATGTTTCTAGTACGAGACCAGGTTTGAGAAATAAATGACAAAATAAAATAAAACAGCCAGATGAAAAAAACTTTCAGGTTAACTTTTCAGAGTATATAGATTTAATTTCAGTGACTTATTGCTTCTTAAATTTGAGCACTTAATCATCCGTTAGTTTTTACAATTATATTGTAACCTGAATAATCATGATCATCAATAAACCAAATTATCTTGACATTCCTAATTGGAAACAGCACAAAAACTGGCAGCTATAGGCTCTACGTGCTTGTAATACTTAGCTTGAAGACATATTTGGATTTTGGAACCTGAAGTCTTGATATATTGACATAAAAAAACATATCTAATTACAAGTTGTTTAAGTTTGTTTAATTTTAGTATGACTTATCTGTTATTTGTGTTTTGCAGTTCTCCAGTTGTGTCTGCAGCAGAGACGAACTCGAGAGCAGCTGGTTGAGCAGGGCATTATCCCACGTGAGTAAGATTCAAAATAAAATCATTTATACATTGTATTTCTAATCTCCACTGATTTGTTTTATAATCGTTTTCATATCCACCAAGCCAAAAAAAACTGAAAAAAATAGTGTCAACGCAATTATTGTTTAACTATAACAAATAAATTCATTAATAAACCAAGCACAAATCACTATATGCTTCTATGTTTTGCTTAAACAATCTTAACTAAAAAAGCTACAAATAAGAATAATCAAAGCAACACATTTAGGAGTATTTCAAAGCTCTCGAATATTCACACTATTTATATTCTGTGTGATGAAGAGATACAAGCGTCGGGGCCAAAAATGTTGATGAAGTTCACTCCTTTTGGATGAGAGCGTCTTCCTTCCTCTTCCTTATTTTGTCAATGTGATGGTCAGAGTTTAGCGCCGCTGTCATAGTCACAGATTGTCCCATCAGAAGAGGCCTTTCACCCCTATGAACCTCTCAAACTCGCACTCTTCCTCCCTGCTGTCTCCACTTGTGAGCTTATGTCAGGTATGCGCCTAGGTCTCTGCTCCGTCAGGAATGTTTTGGTTTCAGCGCTGACACACTCTTCACACTCCCCCTCTCACACTGTCCTAAAGCAAACAGCCCCCATCCCAGCAGAGGTGACGAGCCGCACCGATGAGCTGGTCATTACTAATCACAGAGGTGGGCATTGTTTTGACGTAGCTTTATGTTTAAACTAGAACAAATGGTGACTAATGGAGCACACAAATAGGTGTCTCCAACCAACAGCTCCCCAAAAGATTTGATATATCACATGCCTATCGTTAAATAAATAAATTAATGTATACTTTAATTTTAGTATTATTAGTAGAAGTATATATATAAAGTATTTAAAATCATAAAGTGACATACATGATTAGGTCAGTGACATTTACTTTTTCTAGTGTTCACACTTTAAACCACAAGCCAGTGTTGTCTTTGTTCTAGTTCCAAAAAAGACGGTATTTCCTGGATTTGCTGTGGCAATCAGAAAAGAAAGAAGCAAAAATGTTAACAAAATAAAAGTTTTTTACACTGTGCCTATATACAGTAGCTTACATACAACCATTGCCACCATAACAATCATCAGTCATACAATCATGATGTCATCAACTATCTATTTGCACTGCTAAATATGCACTATTGTTTAACCACCATGGAGATGTTGTGTATGTGCTCAGTCTAAGTCTATTTTTATTTTATTAGTACATTAATTTTATGCATGCCTTCTTTGCTGTATTTTCATTATCATTGTTATATGTTGCACCTTACAGCCAAAGCAAGTTCCTAGTTTGTTCACTGACAATGGCAATAAACCTTTTCTGATTCTGATTGGAAGTCAGTTTATACATGCACAAAGAAGAAAAACCAAAAGGCCATTTATTATAGACTGTGGGTTGTTAACAACAACATTTAAGCAAAGGTCAAGTTATCACTCACATGACATCATTACAATATGTCTTTGTTGTGGCTGGTACAACATTGTGACTCAAAATAAAAATATAATACTTGCTGTTGGTGTTGTTTAGCCCTGAAAGCCCCAGCTGTTTTTCATGAGCAGATCCGCAGCCTGGAGAGAGCGCGGGTGAGACTTTAACTAAAGCAGTATCATCAGCTAAACAGTGATCATGACATTGTTTAGACTCATGTAAGAATGAATTACTTTTTATTGCAGACTGGGACTTTCCTGAAGCATAAACTGTGCAGTCGACCTGAGCGCTCGGAGCTCGTCCGGATGCACATCCTGCAAGGTAACTGCCATCCCTGCTACTAATAAGACAGATGTAAAAATGTATTACTTATATCTGTCTATCTATCTCTCTCTCTCTCTCTCTCTCTCTCTCTCTCTCTCTATACATATATATATATATATATATATATATATAGAGAGAGAGAGAGAGAGAGAGAGAGAGAGAGAGAGACAGAGAGAGAGAGAGAATATATATATAGAGAGAGAGAGAGAGAGAGAGAGAGAGAGAGAGAGAGAGAGAGAGAGAGAGAGAGAGAGAGAGAGAGAGAGAGAGAGAGAGAGAGAGAGAGAGAGAGAGAGAGAGAGAGAGAGAGAGAGAGAGAGAGAGAGAGAGAGAGAGAGAGAGAGAGAGAGAGAGAGAGAGAGAGAGAGAGAGAGAGAGAAAGAGAGAGAGAGACTACTAGACTAGATAAACAGCATTTATAATTTGGAGCTCCTAGTCTTACATGGGTTTGTGTAATAATTCAGTTCTTTTAGTTGCGTATAAATGTTCATTACTTCTTCCAGCTTTGCCTTTGCCTTTGGGACTGCTGTGTGTTATAGTAAAGTTTTTCTGCTGCAGAGCTGATATTCATTATGTTTACAGAGACCCAGGCAGACTCATCGCTCCAGGCTGCACAGCTGAGGCTCAAGAGAGCGAGACTCGCTGACTCTCTGAACGAGAAGATCTCCCAGCGGCCCGGACCCATGGAGCTGGTGGAGAAGAACATCTTACCTGTACAATCTGAAGACAAAGAGGCTGGGAATGGTACATACGTTTGGCAGATTAATAGATTAGTGGTGAGATTTGGGGAGAAAAAGTAATATGTAAAAAAAAATTATATGTATGTATGTATTTTATATGTAGAACAATCAATCATTAGTTTATTAATCAAAATGTGCTAAAACATACCTTTATTAAGGTTGTGTCACACAAAAAGTGATTGGCTTTTTAAGGTTTTTATATTATAGGCAATATAGTCAATATTCTGATTTGACATATCTATAAGACAACTATTTTCATATGATCAAATTTTATAGATATTCCTCACCTCTAGCTCAGGCGGAATTGACTGCAGATATTGTGTATTTTCTCATGTGTAACTCAACTCCTCATTATGTTTAGGTGTTAAACTGACTAGCGTTAAGACTCCAGATGTGTACAGCTTTGACGAGGACAGTTGTGACGGCTCTTCTCCCAGAAGCCAAAAGTCTGACAGCTCCAGCTCTTCGAGAGAAAGTGGAGACAAGGACAGCGCACAATCACCTTCCTGTAACTCCCACGTACAGGTAGATTCATGATTTTATGGTGTCTTTAACTGACAGAACGTTAAATAATAGGTTGTATCTTCTTTGTGTTTGTAGTGTTCACCTAAACCACAGTCAGTGGCTGAGTTAGCACACAGCAGTGAAAAGCAGAACAATTGTCAAACTACATCTCCTCTAAGAACTGCACTTCACACTGTCACACCAGGTCCAGTTTTGGTCAAGGTGAGTCTAAGAAACCAATTAGTGAGAAGTCTATCTCTTTTGTCACTTTTAAATTCATTTTTCCATTTTTTTTTTTATTTTACAAAACATAACAATCTTTCAAGTTGGCAAATTTATAGTGGCTACTCTAGTGGAAGTCTATCTCTTGTTTTTACTTTGCCTGGAATGTTCCATAGTACGGCATGAAACATGTTCATGGAGACAAGCATGTGACGCCCTCATGCTAAGTTACAGGTCATATCTGTGGAGAGGTGAGCTTGCTTACTGTAAGAATGTCTTCAGTGTTGAGCAAGAAACACACAAATGCAAGATTGGTCATTTTTATGCCATAAGTTTTCTTTGCTTTACCTTACTTTGCTTTTACGTTTACTGTTACCTTGATTTACTTTAACCTTACCTTACTTTAAGTTACTTTACTTTACTTTAACCCTTACTGTTACCTCTACCTTTAACTTTACCTTTGTCTTTATTTTTGCCTTTACTTTATCTTACTTTACTTTTACCTTTACTTTTACCTTTACCTTTACCTTACTATACTTTTACCTTACTTTACTTTTACCTTTACCTTCCGATACTTTACTTCATTTTTTCTTCCTTTACTTTTACTTTTACCTTACTTCACCTTTACCTTTACTTTTTTGTTACTTTACTTTTATTTTACTTCTGGTAAATTGATTGATCATCAAACCTGTCACGGTAACAATGCAAGTGATTTGTTGCACACCCCCTTAAGGAAAGTGAGCACATGTAAACGATATTCTTTTTCAATTCAACTTCTTCAAAAACGCATTTGTAATTTGAGCTGAACCATGTCAAAACATACAGTACATCATGAGTTTCAATTTGTATCATGTTCTTCGCAGCCATTTCAGACTTTTTCAACCACGTTCTGCGGTAATGATTCTATATTTTGTTTCATGGTGCGTGGCATTAACCTCTCGCCCCAACTCCTATTTATTGTGTGTTTTCTTTGGAAATGTAACGCGTCGTGTCGTGTCAAAGATACAGGCCTGTGTTTTGTCATACTTTCAGTCACATCGTTTTAGGGGTGAACTAAAAGTCACTGTTCACTGCCGAGTTCAAAGACAACAGGGATTTTGAGTACTTATTCTTAACTTTGTGCCAGGCTGAGTTTGTCTTCAATTAGGCTCGAATGACAGGCTGTGTAAAACCTAAGCCAGGAATCAAAGGACGGGAGAGTGGTCTGGACATTTATCAGAGCACCGCTATCCTCCCTGGAACATGAGAGCAAGATAAATTGGACGTTTTTGTTCGGGTTAGTCCACCTCAGTCCCAGCTTTCATCACTGCTGTGTGACTTGTTAATACGCCAAGCCCTTTCCATCTGTATCCTGCAATCTCAGGTGTTAAAAGAATAAGGGAGACAATTGTGTGACAGTTTCCTGATCCAGCAAGTGTTCAACCTTAAAAAATAAATAACGCTGAATTTATGGTTCCTAGTCGTCACTTGCTTTAACATTGTCAAGTAAATTCATTTATCATTTTATTAATCTCTCAGCGGTCAGAAATGTCAGTTTTCAAATAACTGTGTTGCCATATGAACATTATTTTCTTTCCCTCCATCTGGATTAGATTGTATCACTCCTTTGTCTCAGTGTCTTATATTATTCTAGCGACTGCTGGATGATGACTGCAGTTCTGTCCTTTGTACAATGTTAGTTCTTCCAATCTTATGAAAAGGGAAACGAGAATATAAATATTCGACAACCTTTATTAAACAAATGTGGGGAATTATAACTTTTAAACATATGTGTCGCCCTAAATAGGTTTTAGATGAAAAGAGATTAATTATGCTTTAGGATATTTTAAATAATAGTGTTTCCTCATCATTAGCTTACTCAAAGTGGTATTTGGATTGATTGATGCATATTTTAGTAATCCTGTGAGTTCTCAGATAATTTCAGTTTTTATCTGCACCAGTCTCTGCTCACAGCTCTGTACTTACCTGTAATCTTTACATAAATTCAGACTCATACATGTAGGATTCAAAAAATGTTACAGATACCTTTTCTGCTCCTCGCTGCTGTGAAATGTTACAATGAAAAGGCAGTTGTGATCAGGAAGTCAATGGCCCCCTTTCTATTATTAAGCTGTTTTAGATCAATGTTGTGGTTTTCATTGAATGAATGCCTCCAAGAAAAAGCACAAGCAAGTCCTCTTTTCTGAGACAAAGTGGCTTGTTTAACAGTAAAAATCATCTTACTTGGTTGTAGTTTATGGTCAGATTGTATTAAAACAAAACTCAGTCTAACTTGAGTAAGCTTCAGACAGATCAGTGCTTCCAGTTCGTTCACCCCCCCATTTCATCTACAACTTTCAGGTCATATGCAAGGCTCTGCCCCGGCCTCAACACTGTATGATTGATTCACAGTTTCAACAATTTCAACAATTTACTCAGTGTCTCTCACCACCATCTTTACACTGCTCACTTCAGTATCAACATCTACCAGGTTTAAAATGCCCATATTTTCTGCTGCAGCAAAGCCTGACCAGAGCCACAGGTGAAAAGAGTCGCAGCAAGAAGAGCAGAGAGCCAAAGCCACGGGTGAAGAAGCTGAAATATCATCAGTACATTCCCCCACATCAGAAACAGGAGCAGGACGTGCCCATGGACTCGGCGTACGCTCGTCTTCTACAGCAACAACAACAGTTTCTACATCTACAGATACTCAGCCAGCAGCAGTTTAGCTATAACACCGTGCAACCTGCAACTCTCAGGTAAGATGTCATCTGAAATGTGTGTTTTTTGAAGGTCCAGGGATCATTTGCCATGGGTTGGTCATTTTGGTTTGGATTTTACATGTTCTCCCTCTAGTTTTCCCATCAACACAATACACACACATTACTTCTTTCAGCTAGTCCTGACCAAGATCCTAGGTCAAGATATTGAAAAGGGTCCAGAAACAGTCATCATATTATTGAAATAGTTAATCTTGCTCATAAATTGCTTAAAATGTAAAGTGAATTTGTTTTATTTACTTGTCATTCAAATTTTCATTTCAATTTCGTAACTGGTTTAGCCTCAAGTGAAGACCCCAGCTGCTCCGTGTCTCAAATACCACAAATTTCCTGCTTCCTACTCAGAAGTATATTGTGATTAATGGGTAATAGGGTTAGGGTTTCTAAAATTGGCTTTTACTCCCTTTTTCAGGCAGACGTCTGAAGTACAGAGCAGCTGCTGCAGTGGAAACGGTGCTTCTTTGAATCTTCTGCCGAACCAAACCAATCAAAGGTCGGAGCTGCCTGCCAATCTGGAGGACATGAAGGTGACGTCATCGTTGTATTGGGTTGAAAAATCTTAGTTGAAGCTTTTTGGATTGTATTTTGTTTTGAAATATGTGTTCAACAAAGTCTGACCAAACAATTATTTAGTTTTCCTCCTTCCCAAGATTTCAACAGCCGATCACCTAATGTAATGAATGGAAAAAAATGTTAACTTCCAATGGTATATAGTAATATTTCTGCGCTTTTGTGGGTAATTTTTCAGCACTTTTGTGGGTAATTTCATGTTTGTCGGACACTTTAACCTCAAATAAAACATCTAAACACTTTTCTGTTGTATCATAATATTGTCTGAATATCGTATCATTTTCATTTATTGATTATCACCAAAACCTATTAGTTAATGATGAATAAAATTTGAGTCTATATCAGTATCAACTGTGGTACATAAGCAATTCAATTATTTGTTGAATTTAGAGTCAATTTAATCCACATTTTTGACATTTAGTCCTATTTTAGACCTTGTTCAGCCCTAAAGTCTGAGAAATGTCACTGTTCAAAACTAAATTATATCTATAAATAGTTTGTAATATGCACACATTTTGATATTCTGCATATTGTGTGTTTTACAGGTTGCTGAACTAAAGACAGAGCTGAAACTGCGGTCTTTACCTGTCTCTGGGACTAAGATAGATTTGATCGAGAGACTTCGGTCGTACCATGAAAACCGCATGGAAATACTCAGCCCTCCTGTGTCGCCCATCGCCACCAAAGTGTCCAAACTGGGCCTCAAAGACAGTGTCCCATCTGAGGCTCAGGACAGTCCCGCTGAGGGTCCGGAGGAGGGGGACAAGGACAAGCGTCTGTTTGAGAAAGAGCGGCAGATTGAGGAGCTGATGAGAAAGCTGGAGCAGGAGCAGAGGCTGGTGGAGGAGTTAAAAATGCAGCTGGAGGTGGAGAAGAGATTTCAACAAGGCGACTCCCCTCCGCCTGCGTCGTGCCCCGCGCTCATCCAGGTTAAAGAGGAGCTGGTTACGCCTTCAAACTGCTCGTCCAACATGTGTCCTGTCCCGCCCTCAGGGGTCAAACAAGAGGTCACACAGATGAGCATCGCAAATCCCGTCCTAATGTCCATGAATTTACTTAATCCAGCGACATCTCCACCAGGACTTTTGCAAAATACAGGACCAAATGCTACACAGATCTCTGCACAGTTACAGCACCAAAGCACTGCTCACAAGGTAAAACAGTAAACTATTAGTCCAGTTATTTATTTATTTATTTATTTGTTACTCTTCTCCTTAAAGATGCACTGCAGAATTTTTCTAATCTGGGATTCGCCTCCATGGAGATGCTTTGCCTTGACTTTACACAGTATTGCATTAAACTTATCTCTAACATGTTTTTCATCATGCTGTTTTTATTGCTCATAAATACCTTGAAAAACATGTATTCTTACTGTAAGTGGGGTCATAAATTTAAATATGTGTGATGTCGTATTGTGAAACATTCCTGGTGAAGCAAAACATCTCCATGGAAACAAGCAGTTTGCAAATTTGCCACTAGAAAAGTTACATATTGCACATTCAATTATGTGTTTATTTTTATATTGACAAAGTCTCACTGGGTGAGAAGGGTCAAGCTGCTGCCAACGGGACAAAACACTGACTTTAACCAACTTAACCATGTTGCTGTTAATAAATTGTTCCATGCATTAAAAAAAGAAAGTTTTTTTAGCACTGGATGTGACATAGTGGCTCCAAACCTCTACTCCATTCATCGACGGCCGCTAGACTTTCTTGCACTGGACAGACACAAAGTTACCATTGCAAACTCAGACTCAGTTTGATTATAGTCGTTTTTTTTTTTTATTTACATAATTTTACATAAATAAACTAATTCTGAATTTTAGCAGCGCACCTAAAAACAAACAAAAAAGGATATAAAAAAAGCAAAGATATTGAGCGCAGGTGCATTTTGATACTAATTTGTTTAACATTTGAATAATGTGGGCAATTCCTATTTTTAGAATTTGATATCTGAAATACTTTGAGACTTATTGGCGCCACAGGCATGATTCACTGCATAGAACCAAAAACACTTGTAACTCATCTCATGCTTCAACAAAGAGAGATAATTGTACAAAAGGTAACAGCAGATACAGACCCAGGATTTGATACAGTCAGGGTTGGTTTCTTTTTCCTCTTAAACCGCTCATACGTTGTCTCGGCGGCGCTGTAGTGGAGTTGGTGATGAAATGCCCTGGTTCTCGTCAAAGCCTCGCTGTGTTGGAGGAGCAGGTGTCGACAGTAGCGGCCCGTCTGCCCTCTGTGCTCCATCTGATCTGAGACCAGCTCCAAATTTAGCAGCAACAGTCGCAGAGCACCAGGAACCGTGGCTCCAGACCCATTATCGTTGAGCAGATAGGAAATATACGACCAAAATATATGAGAAAATGTTTAAATAGTTGCTAAATGAAAGCCTAGTCAATCAGTGATCTAAAATTCTAACTGATGCTCTTCTTTTTTAAATTTAATCTTACAAATATATCTTTACTGCACAACTTTAACATGGTAATACGATGGAAATGTCATAGTAACTAAAAGTGCAATTAGAATAATCACATGGTAATAATCTGGAGTCACAGAATGTTAAGTGTTATTATTATGTTCATTATTATCATTTACTGTGACAGCAAAAAGGGTAAATTATGTGTCTACAGTTTTGTGATCATACTGTATATGTTTTAGTTTATGAAATGCTATATTATTCAAAAATAATGTGTAACTTGAGTATAATTGAATTTTTATTTGCCATGACTTTGATTGCAAAAGGTCAACAAGCTTTCCTCATAAACAATTGATCTACAGCGTTCTTCTTGTTTCCACTGATAATTTATAGCACATTTCAAAATCCCTTTTCCTAGAACGTCTGTTAGTTATTTAGTCATTTACAGCTAAATACCAGCTAATTGTGTGGGAATGACCATAAATAAGCAGTTGCAGAAGGCTCATTTATACCACATTGAAGCCATTTGAGTGAAGCTGTGTGTTGTTGACCAGTGTAAATATTTGTGCAGGCGTGGACAGATGCGGCGGTCCTCGGCACGTTCTCCACCAACCAAACATCTGCCGACAAGGTACGTGGTAATCTCAAAATTATAAACACCATGGCTCTGAAACGACTGTAAACTTGTCTCTTCATCTAAGCAGGTCCATAACGAGGCATCTTTACTGCTGATGCAACACAAGTCCAAAGACCCGCCTCGATACGAAGAGGCCGTAAAACAGACACGCGGCTTGATTGCACAGGTGAAAAAGAGCACTCAAAGTAGTTTAAGAACATATATTATGCTTCATATATAATAAATGTACATCATTATTTACCACTTTGTTCATTGTAAACTGCTAAATTAATAAAAACAGCTTAGTGATATAAGTGAAACCATTGCCTTCCTGGTAATAATGTTTACTTGATAAGCCCTGCCTTTCACCATAGCAAGCAGCTGATTTTCATACTTTACTTTGTTTCCTTATTACATTTTTTAATAAATGTAAGCTAGAATGTTTGAGTAAATGCAAATAAGTTTAGGGAAGGCGGTGGTTAACGGCAGACAGGTGAAAACAGACACTCAAATATGTGTGAATCAATCTAAGACAACTCTGAGTACACAAATGACAAGAGAACACTGTTATAACAAGGCTTTTCCTCTCTGCTGTTTCATTTTCACTCAGTGGCTTGAGCGTTTACCCACAATCCTGAAATTTGTCGGTGCAATCCCTGCCTGTATACTGTGATTGTGTTCTTGAGCGAGATACTACCCTTATTTAAGATAAGATAAGAAAACATTTATTTGTCCCACAGCAAATGCACAGTTCTAGATTAGCAGAAGAATAGAAATATGCAATCAAAAATCAAGATAAATATCTACAATAATAGAATTAAATCTAACAGAACACTGTGCAAGTGTGCGAGTAAAATCATAAGGCTATAACACTATAATGTACGATAAGTGGCTAAAAGTACAGTGCACTTAGACTCACATACATTTCCACTTGGACAAAGCAGCTCACACACTGAAATATAATATCCAGATAAAAACAGCAACAACAAAATACTATTGATAGTAGAAAAGAAAAATAAATACATATATCTAAACATATCAAGGCTATATACAAGAGGAGGGACAGGGAGATACAGAGCAAAGATGAACATGGTAACTTTGACACAGACATTAGGTTATCTCTGAGTTGTTGATTTTGTAGATGGACAGTATATGTGCAGGATGTGTGTGGTGATAGTGATCAAGTGTCTGTTTGACTACATTTGTGGCTACAGAAATGGTCTACCCCGTACAGTGAATGTATAATACATGAAACCGTAAAGCGACTTGCTCTGGTTTCATTGTCAGGAAAAGAGCACTATAAGATGAATGCACTGTTCTAATAATTGGACTCTGCTGCCTTTCAGTGTCCGTCTGTGTCGAGTCAACAGATGGATGACCTTTTCGATGTGCTGATTGAAACTGGAGGTTAGTGATATCATAACAGTGTATTGTGGGGAATGTAAACTGGCTTTAGAATACAAACCATGCAAACAACAATATTGAATAAATGCACACTTGTAGTACAAATTGTAAGCTTCAAATGTTGAGTTTCTGAATGTTGATTTTTATATTCACTTTAATGTCCCAGTAAGTGTATATATATAATGAAAGGTTACATTTTCTGAATTACTTAAATTATTTGACTATTTCATAATATTAAAATACACATATCAGCCTATATACATTATATTACATACATTAGGCTATATGCAATAAATGTAAAGATATAACTTGGTATGCGTCTTTAAAGTAATTACATCTTTGGCTTAAGAAAGTATGACTAAAGACTTCATTTATAATGAATGCATAGAACTAAGTCTTTGTTTATGCTTTATTAAGGCTAATAAAAGTGCAACTTTTTGTAAAATGTTACCTAGAATTTTGTGAAAAAGCATATTAGTGTCAGATTGAAATAAATACTAAAAATGTTAATCAATCCAATATTGAAACAGTGCACACTTCAGGGCAATGTATAAGTTTCATCTTTTGAGTTAATGAATCTTGTTTTTATCCCAGTACGTGTATTATACATAGGCTATATACAATAAAAGGTTGTGTTAAACTGATTCTAATTAGACTACTTAAATTATTGTTAACTATTTCATAATAATAAAAAATATGCATTTCTCAGTCAGAATGCAACAATAAAAACATTCTCCTTTATACAATAACGGTTAGATTCCTGGAATATAAGTTGGAAGCTCCACAGAGAAAACCCGGGCTGTTGATGAGGCTGGTCTTGATGTAAATAAAATAATAAATACAATAGTGGTTTGCTTTTCCCCCCAGAGATCCTTCCTTTTGTCAAACCAGAGCCTCGCAGCCTGGAGCAGCCTCTCCCGGTCACGGCCAGTGTGACCACCCTGCCCGTAAACACAGTGTTATGTCGCCCCCCAGCTGTGGTCCATGTCGCTCAGCTCCCCGTCCCGTCAGCGCAGACCCCCGCCCTGAAGCAGACAGAGGTGCTGCACTCGCCCCTGAGCGGTATTCACATGGAGTTTGATGAGAACACTTCGGAGTCCCACATCCAGAATGAGGACAGCATGGACTGGCTGGACCTCACAGATATGTCCGCACACGTTGGCATCTTCTCCTCAGACTTTTTAGACTCGAATGAAATGCACTTAAACTGGGAATAGGAGAATGACTCACATGCATTCCCTTTTAGACCAAAATACTTGCAAGGTACTTTTTGGAAATGTATACTTTGTGGAAATGACCAATACTTCAACATAGGAGTGGTACTGGACGTCAAGAAAACTAGAGTAGAGACATTTTCTGTATGACTTTTTAGAGCATATTTGTCTCGCTTGTGTATTCATCCATTTCTTTGGTCAATTTTTCAAATATAAGGACGTGCTTATTCATCAGTGGACCAGCGTTTGCACTTTTTTGCACTAAAAGCTTCATTTGTACCTAGAATAGTCATCTCCCGTTTTTGAATGTGAGATTTGTCAAGATGGTGGATTGGACGTTGCTGTATGAACATTCCAGGCCACCTCTGACCACAAACCTCTTCGTCTGAAACCACCTCCAGCTGTTTTCCAATGACATCTGCAGCTCCCATCAAATCAGCTCAAGACTGTTTCACTAATGACGCTGTGGTCCATTTGTCATCGCTCTTTTCCTGACAGCGCTTTGGGGATCAGAGGTGGCACTTTGAGAGCTGGAAAGAAGACTAAAAAATAGAATTCAGAAACACCAAAATGTATTGTATTGCATAATGTCTTTATTTTAATATATGTATGTCCTTTTACCTTTTATACAAATTTGTACACACAGCTTACATGAGGCTCTTTCATATGCTTTATACTCTTAAGTGCTTTACATTAAAAGCAAAATGTTTTAATGTGTATCATTTTGAAAAAGATTACTATAAACTCTGCATCAATCTCACAATCAAGTCAATGGTTAGATTAATCTGATTCCTTCCAGTTTAGGTGGTAGTTAGTATAAAAAAGGATATGTGGTTTACTCTAAGGCTGCACATGATGACAATGAAAATCAGTCTTATTTATAAAGCATGCATCTGTACAAATTATATAGACACGTGACTCTCCACGATAAAAAAGGACAACTTGAAGCGCAAATGAGCGGCCCAAAAATTCTGAACATTTGACATCAGGGTTTTCAGAAATGAGGCAAAAGGCGAGCTGATCTCCAAGAGAGAAGAAATTAGCAAGTTTGAGAAAGTTTGTGGAGTTTTCTGATTAGTCTCTATCTAAATTCCAATTATTTAAAATGAGACCCTAATCCAATGTCATTTTTTGGTGATGCCATTACATTGTGATACAGTGTGTCTCTTTTAAACGCATCCCTAAGCTCAAACTTAGACATTTTTTCTATTGCTCAGCCTCTGTTGTATATATGAGTGATAGATGGATTGCTTCTTGCCACTGTAACTGCCTCTAATGATCAAATCTAAATCATGATTTTGACTCTTAGAAAAGGATTTTATGTTCATGGCATTTTGTCCACTCCTCCTGATAGTATATTTTCAAGCAGCAAAGTTATCAAGAAGCTAAATTAAAAAACTTGTTCATTGGTTAAAGTTCGGCAACATTTCTGCCCTTAAAGTTTCTTCACAGTGGAGATCAGCGTGTTGCACTTGGGACATTTGTGTAGAGTTGATTTGAAACTGTCCAAACAGAAGGGAAGTAAACAACAACCGGCAACGCACCTAAAACAAAGTCAAAAAACCTGTTTGACATCCGTGTACGTATTCATGCAAAGCAGTTGGATGGGTGTCAGTAAACTTACCCCATCAGGGATGCTATCATGCAGGACAGCCAAGTAATGCTGCTCACAGTCGTGGAAGTCTTTGTGGTGACGAACTCCAAGCACTCGGGGCACTGAGTTTTGGTTGGCTTAAACTGAAGATTTTCGTAATCTAAAATAACTTCAGGGGCTGTGTAAAAACAAGAATTTTTAAATAAGGAAAAAATTGTTAACATATAGATTCAAAGGATATTATTCTGCTGAGAAATAAATACGGCCCTACTTTATAATAACTACACCTTAATTTGTCTTTTCAAAACATGAATAAAGACTTAATTCGCAAAAAGCATATAGTTTAGAGTATTAGTTAAGTAGTTAGTAATCTTGAATTATTCTTAATAGACTATTTGCTCACCCAGAATTAAGTCTTTGCTCATTCTTTATTAATAAGTGTAGTTATTATAAAGTGTAACCTAAAATGTATCTAAACAAATGCATCCAATATTACATCAATGCACACGGAAGGACAATACTGTACGGTAATATTCAAGTTTTGAGTTAGTGAATATATATCAGAAAGCTGTTCACTGGACAAGGTCTTTGAAGTAGGGTTTTGGCTTCCATTCAGAAGCTTTTTTTTGTTTTAATTTCTAAAGCAGTTATTGGGAAAAAGGTTTATGGATGGAAGCCAAAACTTCACATGAAAAACCTTGTCAATGTGGAACTTTTGTTTTTTGGAGCTTGAATGATTAAAGGATTATGCTGAGACATCTTATTCGTTATTATCTCAATAAATCTATATCATCAATTGTACGCAGATAAATATTTTTAATATGATTCCTCATTTAATTTAAACAACCCACAATAGTAACATTTTAACATCAGCAAAATCTATTTGTCAATAGCAAAAGGGGAGAAAATTATATAAATTAACCATCAAATACCTGGATAATCAGGTGGAGATTCTACAAAGAAAACCTGAGGTGTTGAACTTGACAATGACTCTACACTGGAGCTAACTGTAACAAAACGGTCGTTATTCCTCATTGGATAAGCGAGAAAATGTGACATAATTTAAACCTACCCTTTTTAGGTTTTTGAATTTGATCTTCGTTGACTTTGTCATGTCTATTTTGAAGTTCAACTCTGATTTTGTCCAACTGATTAAGTTTCTCTTCGATGTTGATTAATTCCTGATCATTTTCTTCATCTATTTCATCTAGTGAAACAAAAACGAAAACGATCAAAATGTAATCTGTTTACGCAAACACATGTATAAGCACGTAAGGCACTTAAACCAGCGCATTGTATGGCCTCTCACCTGTCACATTGTCACTGACTCTTTTTTTAAGCTCTTTCATGATACACAACACTTTTTTACGTTCAACAAGCTGCTGCATCTTCCAGGATACATTTCTTAACTCGTGCAATGTCTCTTGATCCTCGGTCTTTGTTGAAGTCATTGTAAAGACTGAAAGAAGGCGTGATCTGTCTAAATAGAGACAGTAAGTGAACGACGTCACCAACAATATTTTGAGCATTAAAAAAAACTAAAAAACAAAAAAAAAAGCTCAAGTTTGTCACTAAAACAGAACATGGAAACAAATACTCACAATAGATTTCAATAACTTCTATGAACACAGATAAAACAATAGATGTTAACTGCTAAGACTAAGTTAGTATAAAATATACAATGACATTCTGTATACACAGCCTACTGCTAAATCAGCAAATAATTATGGTATTTGTAAACATTGTTTAGCATGAAACTTTTTATTTTCGAATGAATCTAATAAGAAAACGTTTACCTGTATGTTCCGTGTCTGCCGTCAAATTTTAATATGGGCTGTAATATCACAGGTGAAAGATACAAGAGGTTTCTGTTTGCTTTCATCGGAAAATATTCAAATCATCAGTGTGTGAACAACTAAGAGCTGTGAGGCATTATAAAACATTCAAATGAAAACACAACTGCAGTGTGTATTTAAAAAAAACATATTTATTTAGAAAACAAATGTGTAATAACATATTTATGTGAACAATACCAGCCCATTTTGTAAGTTACAAATTGGTAAAATAAAAACACACAAAGTTTATACTTGGTGTATGTGAATGTCCATAACAGACTTGGTGCAGTCACTCCAGGAAGCTGAGTCTTACTTTTTGATGATGATCCTGTCACTTTTTCCTAAGTTTCTTCATAAAGGTCACTTCGTCTCGGTTTTTGATGCCATAACTAACATGTAGAAAGAAAATTAGCATTTTCATTACACTGAAGCATGTGCCATAATAAACAGCACATAAAACACTTACTCCTTAATCCTCATATTGTCATCTTCAAGCTTTTCCCCTTGAAACACTAAATTAAATGCTCTCCAGACGTATCGCCTGTAAACGAGATACAAATTCAATAATTAGTCTTTTCGTAGTTTATTTTCTAACTTAATTCAATCACTTACCAGCTTATATATTTGACTCCTCCTTCACGCTGCTGTTTGAGCTCCATATACCTGCAGATGGCCTTTTTTAGATCAAGGACTGTGGCATTTTGCACCACCACAATGGCTTAAAGAGGAAAATATAAACAGTAGGCTATATTAAAATGTAGAACTATTAAAGAATATCCAACATATTTTATATTATATAAGTATTACACATCTCTTACGCATGACTTCCCCATCTGCCTTTAAGACTCGGACTGTCATGGCTTGGCCATATTCCAGCGCGATCTGGGAGTTTACCTCTTCTAGTGTGACCTGGAGAGGAAATCATAATTAAAGGTGGACTATGTAACTTCGTGTGTGTTGTTTCCATAAAAAACTAATGTTTTGATGGAGAGGTTATTGCTTTGTCTTAAATGTTTATTGCATTAAACCTATCTATCATAAATGTATTCAATTACTGGTGTTTTAATACTTTTAAAAATGTATTTTTTATGTTAGCGAGGTCCCATTCTCAGAAAATACACAATACAAAATTAGTTTTATAAAGCAGTATTTCTGAAAATGGCATGGAAACAAAATTTTACAAGCAGTTTGGATTATAATCAAGCATTTTTTCATTACTGGATGAGCACATTGGCCCACACACCATAAAGCGTAGATATGACATAGTAATCCCAAACTTTAATGATATGAATGCATAATTGAACTGCCACAAGTTTTCCCATCAAAGTATCATTAGAGAGACCTGAATGGGTAAATCACAAAGCAGAGGATCCTGCACCAGACGAGCCAGTCCCTCCTCAAAAATATCCAGGATTTCTGAATGTGGCAGAGTATCCTCGTCTTCCTCAGGGTCTGCTGCCGGTTCATCCTCCACAGTGTTTTTGTCCACCTCAGTGTTTTTGTCCTTCTCAGTCTTTACATCTTTTACACTTTTTACACTTTGCCCTGGTTCATTCTGCTTCTCCTCCATATTTAACAAGTCCACTTTTTATTCTAGTTTGCCAATATTATTAAGATAAAGCAACTTCGCCACACGACAAGCCCTGTTTGTAAAGTATAAACATATTGACATATACTTCATACGTTTCATACGTCTTACGTTTCGTAGCAAAGCTTTCCTTCAGAAGAAACATTCTGTGTTACATCTAAATATGACCGACATTACATTTGGCAAAACAGAATAGTTCCGAGGAAAGCACGCACAGTGAGTTCAACTATGTCTATGGGTTCAACTTAGCAGCTGAACTGTGAGTGATAGCAGATAATTGATCTTAGTCGTTTTAAAACAGGGAGGTAACATGCGATGATATTGTAGTAATCGAATCATTTGAAGAATATTGATGGTTGTCGATGCAGCTGTAAAACAGTAGGTGGCAGTAGCGCGCTTTCATTTACAGATCTTATTTCCGGTTTTTCCGACCTCACGCAATAGTTTGTTTACTGTGGTTAAATGAAATATCTTTGCGTGGATACAGCGCATTAAAGACGGCAATGTTCATATTGTTTTAGTTATTATTCACTACAAATATGCTCTTGTTTTGTCCCACTTGTGGAAACGTTTTGATCGTCGAAGAAGGACAAAAGTGTATGAGATTCGCCTGTAACACATGTCCATATGTTCATAACATCACGAGAAAGGTGGGTTATTTTAAAATTAATTTGTATAGTTTTATTCAACTCATTTATCTCTCTATTAATGTAACTTAATATTTTTGTTTGTTGTTTGTCTAATTATTACAACAAAAAGATGAATATGTTATAGTGCATATGTTGATGATCTCTCCTCAAAGGTAAACAACAGAAAGTACCCAAAGCTAAAGGAGGTGGATGATGTCCTTGGCGGAGCAGCAGCTTGGGAAAATGTGGACTCCACCGCAGGTGAATCTTTCGTTTTTTATCAAATCCAGCCCAACAACGTCCGGCTTTCCCTCCAACCAGAAAACTTAGAAACTATGACAAGAAAAATATGATCATGATTTCTGTCAATTTCACTTGTTATTCATGTGACCACTGGAAAGATGGGACATTCTCAATATAAATGAAACGTAGGACAGGAGCCTCAATAGCTGTGCAAGACTATCAAATGAGAGGCAGGTGTCACCCTATATTTGAACTTCTAAAGGCCCTGTATTTGTTTTCTTTCAGAAACCTGCCCCAAGTGTGAGCATCCTCGGGCATATTTCATGCAGATTCAAACCAGATCTGCAGATGAACCCATGACGACCTTTTACAAATGTTGTAACGCTCAGTGTGGACACAGATGGAGAGATTAACTCTTGGCATCTTATTACATTTTCTGAAATATCTCTTTGCTCCCTCGTTTTCTTTTTTTATTTATTACAAAACTCGACTCAACTAGACAAATTATATCTTTGTAACAAAACACAGAAATAAAAATTTCCTTCAAAACATGTTCTTGTTTTTTATTGGTAAAATAGTAACTGTATACAACAGTTTAACAATTTTGACTTACATCATACGTATCACAGACATTTAGAAAGCAATGCAAACCAGCATAATCCACAATGGCATACAATACATTGTCTTCAAAGTCCTGCACAACTTCATTTGGGAAAATGCAGTTATTAACTGTAGAGTTTTGTTTATTTAATTGCACGGCTTGAGTGTAGCCAGAACATGCTTTTGTAAGAGTTGAATTTATGCAATGATTGTTAGTGGAGTAACTTTTTTTAAAATAAAATTTCAGTTAAAGCTTAATCATGGAGAAGAGGCTAGTGTACATTATTTGTTAAAAACATCTTTATAATCTAACATGCATCTGATTTCATCTTATCGACATAATGCCACAAAAAGCACTGTTTTTACAGATTTTTTTATGACAAACTTTACAGTGGCACTGAGAGGTCTGACTGGCACTGAGTGACAAGATGCTAAAGAGAAGTTGCTCAAATGTCATGCATATCCCTGTTGTTAAACTACTGTTGTAAAACTAAAATCTTTATCTACTAGCTGCATTTTATTTGCATTTTATGTTTCCTCAGAAATGCATTTAGGTTCATGTTCTTATTATTCTCAAATGAACAAAAGCACAATATTTTTGCAATATGATTATAATTATCAAACAAAGTCACTGAAATTTTTTGATTGTGTAAAGTTGAAGTTTTACAAATTCATCAGAAGTAAATAAAATCTTTTAAACTTAAAGTGCATATGTTTAGTGTCTAATTGCGTGTCATGTAAAAGCTGTTGTCATATTACGGCCCAAAAGTATAGAATTAGTTTTAGCAAGTAACAGCAACCTTGGGCAATCCACAACAAGCTGGTAACATGTTAGTTTGCTCACATTCAAAAGGGTATAGGGGAAAACCAATTAACATACAGACAAACAAAAAGGAAAATCACAGTTCCTCATACGGGCTCATTAAAAAATAAAATATGATTTAATGACATACCAGCAGTTTAACATAAAATACACTTAAGATTTATAAATGTAAATAAATAATGAGTGAGTAAAGTGTTCACAGTCTTTCCTAGGTGAGGCCATCTATCTGTACCTCACATAAATGCATTAAATTACAATCCTTCTTTTTGCATTATGGCTCAGTTGCTAATGTGGGTCGAGTACCACTCTGGACGCCTCCTGTTTTAGTGTTTAATGAGGGATTAGATCAACAAAAAGTTAAATGATATTTACAATAAATATGAACAAATGAGGACAGGAGTAAATACAATGTTATGGGCACAACACGTAACTGAAGAAGCCTGTCACTACCAGCTGTGAGTTTATTCGGGTGCATGTTTGTATCAAATAGCTGTCGGTGGTTAGCATATACGCTTGTATGTGTAAATATATCCCTTACAGGACGGGCAAGAGTGTGTCACATCCTTTAGGTCATCGATCAGGCAGGGAACCAGGCAGCACCCAAGATCACACCTGGAAAAGAGGTGACAAGATTGCATTAAAATACAAGGGCCAATACACATTAAAGGATACTAAAGGGTCTGCAGTTTGTACAGTAACGTTGTGATAGTAATAATTACGACATTAATTAACATAATAAAAACAGTTCAGTGGATTATGACTTCTCAACCTTAATTTTTTTCTCAAACACTTGATGATGAATAAATCATCACTTTTATTTTAGGGGATATGACAAATTTAATAACAGAACCGTTTTTGTACTGTATACAATATAAATAAATATATATATGTATATATATATATATATATATATATATATATATATATATATATATATATATATATATATATATATATATATATATGTATATGTACATATCTACCGATGCTAGACTATGAGAGAATTGCTAAATCTATGCCTTTCTTACAAGATTGTTAAATTATTTCTAAATTTCCCCATTGTGGGACAAATACAGGTTCTCTTATAAAATAAAGATTTCCTGCTCATGAGTGGTTGACGCGACGCAAATTTCGGCGAAAGTTAAAATTTTTCATCTCTGGTGTCTGATGCCCAGAACTGTCAAGACGCACCGCAGAAACACTGGACGGCCTGGGCGCGCATCCACAAACTTTACATGTAAACTTGACCCCCTGACGCTACGGTCTGAACACACCATAAGGATTGCAGAATGTTTAGACGTTACGTGAACACAACCTATTGAAATCGCACTCATACACGCCCATCTCTGTGAACCCCCTGGACTTACCCCACAAAGAAGCAGAAGAGGCAGAAGAGTGTGTTCATGAGGCCAATGTCGTGGGAGATGCGGGTGACGATGGCCTGCTGACAGTGTGGACAGACGGTCTGCACTGGGCTGGTCTGGAACATCTCGCCCTGCAGCACAGTCACAGTGGTGGCTGCTCCTGGAGGAGCCAACACGGTGGCGGTGTGGCCCCCCATATGCACGAAGGGACCGGGGCCTGGGCCCATCTGTCCAGGCATCGGGTGAGGGAAGTGTCCAGGGGGGTAGTGGGCACCTACACATAGTCATACGTGACTATTAGTAAAGGACAATATTTTAAAAACACATACTTCAACTATAACACAGTTTCCTCTCTCCAAATAAGCAGCATGATAGTGTTGCCAATTTTAGTTTTGTGAAATATAAGATATTAATACTCAATACTACACTATTTGTCATTCCAAATAAGTATCATACAATATAAACATTTGTCACACTTCTTCAATGGGATAACATTTACCCCTTCCTATTCTTTTTGTACATGAACTATTACATTTAGAGTGTCTATTTCCACCTGGCAGGGGGACTGCTAATAAAAACTAGCTTTTAGACAAATTAATTACAATAATGTTAAATAAATAGTAATCCAAGTGCTTCCTTCAAAATCTAAACACCTTGTATACATTTCTTTAACTGTCTATGTAGTCTGGACAACAGAGAAAGTCAAACCATTTTGTATACATTAAGTATGCATTACTCTATATTAAAAAGAGGCATGGGTTCTGAGCACCTTGTGGCGGTGGCATTGGCATGGGCATGGGCATTGGCATGGGCATAGCTCCATCTCCAGGAACATGCGGCGGGAGGTAACCTGGCTGTGGTCCTTCATAAGGAGGAGGACCGTAGTCTGGAGGTGGAGGGTGGCCTTGTTGTGGTTGGGCTGTTCTTACTGTTTCAAAGATACAATCATAAAGGGAACAGGTCACATAATTGTGAGGCATTAAACCATTTGATTATTGATCTATTGTAACAATCACATCCATTACCAGGTTGCCCATTCTTTTCTTCGATGAGTGGTGCACTGGGTCCCCCGGGATATGGCGGAGGAGGATCACTCGACATAATTGCAGGATGTTTAAACCGAGGAAGATGCAGAAAACAGCCTCACTGATGCCTTTTATTCTGATCTGCAGAGAGAAACACATAAGGTCTGAAAAATACCATGAATGCTTGTCCTCTATTACAGACAGAAACAGAAAAGTTTATCAAAAAAAGAACAACAGGAAATCAAACAGAATTACTGATATAATTTATTCATTCATTCATTCATTCATTCATTCATTCATTCACCAGTAATAACTGCTACAAACAGCATTTACTTGGGCAGAAAATAAGTTAAGATTCCCAATAATTAGATCTGATTTTAGGTGTATGATTACATATCTAAGAGAAATCAAAAACACCTGCTAACATTCAGTTAACACTGGATTTTTAGACTAACTGTTGTTATGTTTTTTTCAGTATTTCGCTTGTTTCGCTCGTACAGGTGTGAACAATCAGAAAGAAATCAGACTATTCACATCTTACGTGTCATTTCATTAGTCTGACGACTCCAGAAATCAGATAATGGTCAGATTTAAACACAGTCAGTGTGTGCCAACTATGAAGAGTAGCTAATTCATTTAAAGCAGAAACATCTTCAAAAATGTACCCCGCAGTTTGCTTGTTGACCTCAGCAGCTCATCTCTTTGCTGTGTAATGAACAAATACTTGGTTACTGAAATGAATACACACTTTTAACAACACACAATACTACAAATTTAATCATTCATTTAAAGCACGCACCAAAATATTTCAGGTAAATCTTCAGCTATCCAAATAACCCAAGCTAGTTGTTGTTTAATCCTTAGCCCGTTAATCCAAGCCAAAGCTACTTGCACAACTAACTCTGAATAACTTTGTTACATAACCTAATGGGGTTTATTTAGTATGTCTACTTTTGTATTATTATTATACGTGTGTCCTTCACTTTAGATGTAGCTAGTCGTGCTTAAATATTGATTGTAACAGTGACGATGGGCCATTAACGTTAGTTGTTTAGCTACAGCTGCTAGCGAAGCCGTAACGGTAATAACAACAATATTACACAATTTATTACGCTGACATAGTTTGGGAAATATTACAACAGCGACCAATATTCACACAAAACAATCAAGCGTAATTTTACAAGTGTATATATCAAAAATAATACGCATGTTTCGTGATGTTATGTTAGCCATGGTTAGCGCTGCTACTGTGGACGCACACAAACACAGAAAACTCGGAAGTCACGCTAAAATAAAAGTCTAATTTATCTTTGTGCCGTTTAATGTGTTACTCTTTTATGTTTTAATGTTGTTGTCACTGTAATAAACGCGTAATTACCTGACTTTTTGGGGGGAACCGACAGCCCGTTCACGGAGAGACTGAAATGGTTTTGCAGCAGTGACACTCGACAACATCCGCTAGATTTACGCCTGACGTCATTCATTATCAATTTACGGCGTCACGTTAATTATTCATAGGGTGTAATTTTGTGTTAAACTATTGAAACAAACCAGGTAATGATGGATTCTGTATCAAAGAGAATGAAAAACACTGAATTATGAGTAATCGGATTTTTCCGCTTTCTGATTATATTGAAAAGCATGCAAAATTGGGCAAACTAATGTGGCAAAAGAGAAAATGAAAGATCATTTTTATTCATTGTACTCTGTCTTCCAAATACAACAGTTACTCTAAAATCCGCTAATTAACTGACCCATTTCACCAGGTGTTTTGAAAATAATTATCTTGTGCATGTTAATGTAACACATCCAAAATCATATTGCTGAGTTATTTGATTATTCTAGTTATCTGATTGTTTTCTGGCGGTGTAAATGTAGCCAGTCAGTCACATTTAATGTGAGTCATCTGTAATCTGATTGCTCTTTGTTTGTTCACGCCTGTGCTGGTTTTGAGGAAAATTATAAAGAAAAAAAAGGCAAACTAATGTGGCACTAAGAGGTTATAACTGCGGGAAGAATCAAAATTAGATACAAACTATTTCTCTTGGGCATATAAAGATACTAAAATTCAATCTCTATTGGTTTATCTTTTTTCTGAACATGTACCATGTACCTGCTGTGAAAATCCAGCATATTCACAGACAGACAAACGAAGCATTACAAACTAACATAAAATAAAGTACATTTGTTGTTGTTAGCTAATATTAAGTCTGACAGTCACAAATGCAGAGACAGCCAATCAGATGTTCTCCTTTCCCTCTATGGGCAAAAACAACAGCTCGATTCCGTCTTAGCATTGTTAGCATTAGCCCAGTGCGCTGCGTAGTGAGGCAGTGGCCGATGAACTAAACGATAACGATGTTAAAATAGATCATTTGGATATATTTTGGCAACAATACACAAGTTCTGGGGTCATTGCACATCCGGAATCGTGGCGACAGGAGTTGTCTCATCGTATTTTCGCCGCTAAGCTTCGGGCTAACTAGCTAAAGCTAACATTTGGAGATCCAACCTTAGAGATGGGGTCCATATTAAGCCGTAGAATTGCTGGTGTTGAGGATATCGACATCCAGGCCAACTCGGCTTATCGATTTCCACCTAAATCTGGTGAGTATTACAGCGTAGCATTGTGAAAAGTTAGCATTGGTTAACATCAAAGATAGCCACTTAGCACTAATTAGCAATTTCATTACAGATCTCCATAATTTATCCTAATAATTACCCCCTTAGCGGTGTCTCACACTTATATCACCCCATAACCCAGGGACTAGGCAAATAAATCTGTTTACTATACTGGACTATACAGATTAAAAAATGCATACAAAAGACATTTTTGTGCCAAAGACAGCTGCATTATGAAATCAAAATGTCAAAAAATAAGAAACCATTTCAAATTTCCACCAGTAATACACTTTATTTGTAAATATTTTCTATCTAGTAGCTTTCAGTTAAGCCTGTCACGATAGCAAATTTTGAAGTGTGATATATTGCTGAAGACAATGTAGATGATAAATTAATATTATAGAAACGAATTTACTCCACTACCACAAACCAAGTTAACCCCAAAATTATTCTAGATGCACAATACTGTGAAAGAGAACTAGCAGCAATAAATAAGTAGCTAAATTAAACCCTTAAGTACTTTGTTTGTATTCAACAGTCTACAGCTCAAATCTGATCATGGCACAGAAAAATAACAAACAAAAATATTACTAATTAAAGAAAAAATACAGACAATAAATGTTGACCCCCCAAAAATGATCGTTCCATCAGTTATTTATTGAACGACATGTCGATATAGTAATTATCGTGACTTTCAGTCACTGTATTTTAATCTTTATTTGGATGATAATGTAATCCTCAATGTACAATAAAAAATAATGGTTTGACTAGTTGACTAATTTAAAAAAATGAATCACGAACAAGTCGTCTTCAAAAATAATCATAAGGTGCTGTATCATGATTATGTTAAGGGGTGTGTGCATTTTTACATGACATGCTAAGCAGTGTTTTTTAATCAACTAATCTTTGATTGTAATTGTATAATAAATTTATCATGTCCATAATGTTCACATTTGAGATGTGTTTGCTTTTCAGGAAATTATTTTGCCAGCCATTTCTTTATGGGAGGGGAGAAATTTGACACACCCCACCCAGAAGGATATCTCTTTGGTGAAAACATGGACCTAAACTTTCTTGGCAATCGGCCAGTGCAGGTAATTATGTGATCACTGCTTCCTGTGTTTCTCATGCAGACGCCCATTGCTATTGTTCTAATGCTATAAATCTCTGCAAAATAGTTTCCATACGTAACACCTGCGCCCCATGAGCCCGTGAAAACACTACGGAGTTTGGTAAACATTAGAAAGGACTCCTTACGCTTGGTCAGGTAAGTGTTGCATTAAAACACATGCTTGGTAAATGTTCTACAGAGAAGAGCTTTTATTTGGTGATAATGAGTGTATCGTCTGTTTACCAGGTATAAAGATGACTCAGATACACCTGTGGAGGAAGGAGGGAAGCCCAAAGTTCAGTACGGAGTTGAGTTCACCTTTGATGCCGACGCTCGTGTTGCCATCACTCTGTATTGTCAGGCATTTGAGGAATTCTCCAACGGGATGGCAGTGTAAGATGTGACATGCATGATGATGTTGTTAACCCTGCTGGCCCCTGTCCAAGATGTACCCGCCAAACAGAAACAAGCAGTAGAAGATGATGGACAAATGATGAGAGGTGTTTTTTAAGTGGTAGGGATATTGAAACTGTAGAATAGCCGATTAATGTCTAAAGTCTAGAACTGAAATAATAATTTGAATATTTAATTTTCACCTGATTAGTTTCATAGCCTTAACTTAAGAGAGAGGGTTAGTTTCATGGTTTAACGTAGACCAAAATAGATGCATATATGTCCTTAGCAATGGGCCATTACTATCATTTAAAGCACAAAGCATGTGATGTAATAAACTAGGTTGCAACCCTCTAAAAATGTTGCTGCTATCCTTTGTTTAAAAAGAAAAAAATGCTAATGCTAATCTTCCTGTCATCCCTTTAGGTACAGTCCCAAGGACCCATCAATGGTTTCTGAAACAGTGCACTATAAAAGAGGTGTGAGCCAACAGTTCTCAATGCCGTCATTTAAAATAGACTTCAGTGAGTGGAAAGAGGAAGATGTGAGTATTTATATAAAACCTGTCACCTTTTATAAAAAATAAAAAGACAAATGTTACATCAGCTGTTTATATCTGAGAACAGCATACAGTGCAAACGACATCTGATCTCTCATTGTTCATTGAATAATGCATTCTTTCCATTACAGCTGAATTTTGACCTGGACCGTGGAGTGTTTCCCATGGTGATCCAAGCTGTGGTTGACGAAGGAGATGGTATGAAAATGCATTATATCACAGCTTTTATTGCTGAACTATAGTAAGTTTTAACACTTTGTGTACTTCTTTAAAAATATAGGTACACTCTTTTCAGAACTGGATTGCTAGAGGATAAATGTTCCTTTTGTCACAAAGTAGCTTTTTTTTCTCTTTACAGATTGTTTGGGGCATGCACATGTGCTACTGGCAGCTTTTGAACGAGTGTGTAAACTTTTTACATATATAATAGATTTTTTTTTTAAGTTTCCTGTAAGTTAATAATTTGGAGCTAATATTTTCTTCCTGCAGCACGTTGACGGCAGCTTCTCTGTCAAGCCTCTGAAACAGAAGCAAATTGTAAGTTTGTAATTTACAGTGACGTAATACAATTTGGATCTTTATCTGTCTTGTTTTAATCTATTCTTGACACTTGTTTAAGTGCCTCCAAAATGTTTTGATAATATTTGTATTTGTAGGTGGATCGTGTAAGCTACCTTTTACAAGAAATCTATGGGATTGAGAATAAAAACAATCAGGAAACCAAGGTGAACCTGAATGATAACTGCACAAAATGCTATCCATACCAATGCAGTTTTTTATCATAAATATATATTTTTTGTTTTTCAGCCTTCAGACGATGAAAACAGTGACAACAGTAACGAGTGCGTGGTCTGTCTTTCCGACCTGAGAGACACTCTGATCTTGCCCTGTCGACATCTGTGTCTTTGTAACTCATGTGCTGACACCCTTCGATACCAGGCCAACAACTGCCCCATCTGCAGACTGCGTAAGAAACACAAAACAAAACACAAAACATTTTAAGACGAATGCATTCTAAAAGTGTAAACTGCTTTGTCTTTTTCAGCTTTCAGAGCGCTGCTGCAGATCAGAGCTGTGAGGAAAAAACCTGGTGCTTTGTCCCCTGTGTCCTTCAGCCCTGTTCTGGCCCAAACTATGGACCATGATGAACATTCAGTAAGATGCCTTTCTTGTATAACCACTGTATAGACCTTCCAGTAGTGACGTGTTTAGAATAGCTGCGCACACAGCCGAGTACTGATATAATCGTTCTATTCCATTAATTTTAACAAGACCGTTAAAGGTCCCATAACATGCAAAATCGACTTTTCAGAGGTTTTAACCTTCCTACAGTGCTATTTGGGCCTCGTATGTGTGCCCAAAGTGGTTTTTTGATTGATTCCCGCATGTTTTCGCTAGAGAACTGTCTTTTTTGTCCCCCTCGGCTGAGCAGGCAGACGGGGGCTCATCCCATGGATGACGCGGCTTCCCATGGATGACGCGGTGTTTAAGCCATGCTCCGGAAGCGGCAGCCGCAGAATAAAAACAGCTAATGCTAATGCTACACAGTAATTACACGATGGATCGACAGATCAAGAGTTAGCTTGTTATTTACCAAACGGCAACGCGTCGTCGCCGAGGTACTGGAGCACGCCAAACTCCAGGTCAGATCCAGGACGGGACTCAGCACGACGAACCGACAGCAGGATAAAAGGTATATTCACGTGTAAGTGAATCTCTGTTTACCGGAGCACACGGCGCATGCGCACTATCTCAGCTCTAGGCTCCGGCACGAGTTGGGCGGGGAGGCGCGAAGTTGGGCGGGAGCAGGCTGCTCTCTGTTCGGGGGGGTCAGATCTCAGAGTGAGCCGTTTGCTTTTGCAAGGAGGGGGGCCAGTCCAAGAAATGGGTGTTTTTTGGAAACTGTTATGTTATGGATATTGCACAACGCAAAATTTTATCAACAAAGCCCTTAGAATAGACTGTGTAAAGGGCAAAATAGCAGAATATGGGACCTTTAAATAAAAACATGAATTTTGAGAAATGTCTTATTTTGTGGATTTATTGTATTTTGTGCAGAGTTCAGACTCCGTTCCTCCCGGATTCGAGCCTATTTCTCTGCTAGAGGCTCTGAATGGCCTGAGGTCCGTGTCCCCCGCCATCCCCTCTGCTCCACTTTATGATGAGATCAACTTCTCCAGCGGAATAGGAGGAGACAGGGGCCAACTGAGTTCTCCAGAGCATTTGAGCGACAGCAGCCTGCAAAAGAGCAAAGTCAGCAAGTCTCCTGACAGGTAAAATGTACAGAAACCAGAGAATGCCCTTGCAGTGGTTTGTCACGAGGGCTACTCGGCCATTTACAGGTTGCTTTGTTCCCTTTAGCACCCTGAGGTCTCCCTCCTCACCCATCCAGGAGGAGGATGAGGAGAAGCTGTCTGAGATGTCTGATGCCCAGCCACATACTCTTCTATCCAGCAGCCCTGCACCGACTGATGTGCGTTTTACAACATGAAACACAACTGCCACAGAGTGTTATTGACACAAGCTTTGACACTCTTTTTTTTTTTATCATTACAGAATACTGCTACAGAAGATGTGGCTGAGTCCTTGTCTCCAGATGATGGTGAGATTTTCTTCACATTGTCTTCAGACACAAGATACACAAATGCTGAGAGGTAACACATTGCATGTTTCATTATCGTCCAGACGACAGACTGGCTGCAGGGGGAGACATCCTTCAGGACTGCAGCAGTGAGCACAGCAGCTTGACCAAAACAGAGAGCGACCCTCCTGGAGACCTCTCTCTTCCAGGTAACAAGTTACAAAACATGTACACCATAAGATATAACACGCTCATCAAATTATTTCTTAAACTATAGCTATTTTTTCTTTGTATGTTTAGATCTTAGTCTACCAATTCTGGTGCTTAAGCTCTAACCTGTGTGTGCTCTTGTGCTTGTGTTTCCTAACATTGCTGTTATCCTGCTACTCTGTACTGCCCCCTTCTGGGCAGCTCTCGGCCCTGACTCATGTTCCATTGGTATGGAAGAGTAACTGGTATGTTGGCTTTCCTGTCTATTCTGGCTCTCTTTAAGTTTTCTTTCCAAAGTGTATATACTGTTTGCAGTCATAGCTACTAAAATTGTGGGCTTTCTTTTATTTTAAGCTAAGTGGTGTTTGTTTGTTTGTTTCCCTTTAGGGTCATCTGAGTCGACTGAAAGCCTGAAAAGTCAGAGCACCAACTGCTCCAGCCAGCCTCTCCTGTGTTCCACGAGCAACTATCGTTTGGAGGATGAGCACCTCAGCCCCTGAGTCGCATCATTCACAAACATCAGCCTCTACCAGTGTGACCTCCATCTCTGGTCTAGAGCCAAGACACGTGGACATTTATCAGTCTCTGTTTAGAAAAGAGAAATTGACTTTGATATTCTTCAGTTGATGATGTTTCTGTTGGTCTTAAACATTTCATTCCCTGTTGATATAATAGAAACATAATGTTTCACTGCCTGATGGCGGTGCGTTTAAGCACACTTAACCTTGACCGTTTTGTGACACTAAATTTAGGAGATTCTAAACTACTACTACTAAAGTTTTTTTTGGGGTTGTGAACAGATTCTTTGAAAGTCATGTTTGCTTCTGTAATTTGCACTCATTATTCAGAATCTATTCACTTTTAACAAGACTTCATGATCAGTTTTTTTTTTTTTCTCAATCTTTGAAATAATGTGATATATATGTATTATAACTGTACTGATAAGCTGTTATTTGCTAAAATGTAGAATTGCTTCTATAGAAACAAATCCTCATATGAAAGTTATTGATCCTGTAAAAAAGTTATTTAATACTTTAATAATCCATAAGAGCTACACATTTACCCAACAGCTGTATTCAAAGATGTGGCTAACGCTGCTTTTCTGCTGCTCCGATGGCAGTTATATTGCAGATCTCTGTATAGTTTATGTGGCCATTCCAGTGTCTGCTTCTGTGATGTAGCTCCATTTGTTTAGATCTATGTGCCTTTAACTGAAACAGCGGCGCTTGTTGCATCGGACTTCTTTGTTTTACTGTAAACTGTACAGTCATTTTTATCGCGTTATTTGTTTTGTTGAGGATGTATCTTAATGTTTAAATGCATTAAATGTGCATTATGCATTTACTCTTACTATCAAGTCATTAGATTTTGATTATGTATATTTAATTTTCCAGAACACATTTAACGCAATAGTCAAAACTCTTGATTTAAAAGGTTGTATTTGCATGTTAATATAAAAGCGTAAATCATGTGCATCGCCCCTCTTCTGTGCATTTCAGCTTTGATACGGTGCCTTCTTGTCCCTGTCCTTACCACAGTTGACCTGGTATCCAGGACAGCCAGGACAATGTGGTTGTGGCTAAAATGAACCCCCATTTCCTCCTCTGTATAGGCGCATGTGTAAAACAATAAAGTTAAAATACTAAGTACAGTATTTGCTGTGTTTTTAAAATTATTTTATTTCATATTATCTTATTTATTTCATTTAGCTTTGTGAGTCTGGGTTTCATACTGATGCACACAGACTCCTGGTGGTAGTTATGCTAATTTATTTAAATCTATTAGGCTTTCAGTTTAGTTATAATATATAATATTTTTAATTTATCAATCACTCAAATTTATTTATAAAGCATTTTTTCATGCATATAATGTTACACAAAGTTATTTACATTGCTTTAAAAACAATCCCATATGCCCACTCACCCAACCACACAACAGCCTGACCCAAGCAACCCACAGACAGTCACATGCACAAAAACATGTGTGCACACACTCGTAAAATACATGAGACAGAGAACATATGAACACTTTGAGAAAGCTCCATCAGAGGAGCTGTCTGCACCAGGAGCTGACACAGGGCAGCACCCACAGCCGACCACTGCTCCTGGTGCAGACAGAGGACTCCTCAGAGGAACCGCTGGAGATCCTAAGTGATAAAGGATTAAAATGTAAAAACTAAAAAAAAAACTAAAAGATAGAGCTAGGCTGTAAAACAGCATCAATGAAAATTTGGAGTAGAATTAGAATAAAGCTATAACATGAATATCACAGAGAGCCTAAAATAAATATGTAAAATGTATTATTAATAATTTTGGTTTGTTCAGAAGTTAAACCAAAAAGGTGGGTCTTGAGCCTGTTCTTAAAAACATGCAAATTTAGATTTATATAATCCTATTTTAGACCTTGTGCAGTCCGCAAGTGTTAAGTTTAGTAAAATGTCGTTTAAAATCTAGGTTTAAAATATGTAAAACCAAATTATGCTCAAACAAAACATAAATCACCGAGATTGAACGGATAAAATAGGAGAAACATGATGATTTACAAAGTCGGACTCCGCCTTTGAGGCACCGCCCTCTAGTGGTCATTCACATAGCAGTTTAAACACTTGGAAAAATGACCCTGTGTTGCACTATAAAAACAGCAATAAGTCATCATATCCCATACATATGCGACTGGTGTTACACACAGTGTATTTTTGTAAAGACATTGATCCTTTGGCAAACACTGGTGAATACATTTGCAGAGGAACGAAAAGGCCAAGGATAAAAGTGTACATCCCCAAACAACAAATGCATTAGTGAGAGATAAGTGGATGACCACAGACAAACCCAGCTCATTGTGTTTTCATGTTTTTAGGACACTGTCAATGGGTTTACACTGGCTTAACAAACCACAACCGGCAAACCAATAATTAATGTCTTAAACTTCACCTTAAGACGTCATTGAAGGCAGGGCACATGATAAAGATATTTTTAAACCGGTTTCTCTGATTTTAACATTCATAACTGGTGACCCATAGGTTTTAAGTGTGGTTTCCAATTCTAAAGTTCAGTTTGTTTTTAGCTGAACATTTGCTCCACATTCTCTCCAGGTCAAATAAATATAATAACAGAATTAGTGTCTTTCATTTTCATAGATTTAGAAAGTAGATATGTTTTAATAATTGTAACTGCAATATTCAATGGAATGTATATTAATGTAGCCAGTATTCCCCCACAATTATTGTTGCTTATAAAAGATTGGCAATTTAATGTTTACAAGAAAATATTTAAATAACTCATTTGAAGGTATGCTAAGGAAATAACATGTCAAGAATTGTGTTAAAAGGGTTTGATGAAAAGAAAATGAACCGAGACGTGTTGCGTGATCTAGCAAACAAAGGTATAAACAAAGTGACATGTCCTTTTGTGTTAAAGTTCACAGTACATTCATTTTTGAGCGATAAATGAACCTCAACCAAGACATTTTCAGGCACAATTGAGGACATTTCTGATGAATTCCAAAATTCTGATCTGATTCACTGTTGTCAATGTCCCTTAAACAGCAATATGGACCAAAATTGGGCCATTTAAACTACTTACTTTTCATTCTTGAAGTTCCAGCATAGGCCAATATTTCATTTATCCTGATTAAAAATAAAACTCTTTATTCAAACCTACTTAAGTCAAAACTCCAATATAACAATATGGAATACTCAACAAGTATTTATTTTAGAAAGTATCTACCACACACACAATGTTACGTTATATTATAAAACATTTAGCACCACAACCATCATTGCTTCCAGAACAGCATATGAGCCTTAAGTTATATTCTCAAAAGCAGGACTATGTTGGATGTGGGAATGTCCAGCTGTCCTCACATAAAGATTTTCCATTGCTGTTGCCAAACGGAAGCTTTGGGACAAGTCTTTAATCCTCACAACAACAACTATTTCTGCTCTATCTTTGGAGAATCAACTAAACAATATTAAGGCTAAGCTTTGATATGTGGACTAATTAAGGGATTCTTTTTTCAACATTTTAGTGCATAGCAATAGTTTACACATCCAATACAAATACAAATCCATACAAAATCACCTCAACATAACCTTAATAGACATGTTTTAAATGTGAGTGAACAGGTTTAGCCCTGGTCTGGTTGTGGTACTCTCTTTTAATTAGTCTATAGTAAATCTCTTTGAGCTCCTTCTATTGAGTGAGAGATTCCTTAACCCACATGCCCTTGATCTACGAAAACATGTGTACATCCCCCCACAAACATGTACCTGAGCAGAGGAGGGCAATTGCAAACATACATGTGGTCTGACAAATCCATCGTAAAACATAAATCCAAGAATATCGCTTGTTTGGTCTAAAAACTAGCTATGGGACACAATTAACCTTTTGCATCATGTCATGTGAGCAACAACAAGAAACACTCTATAAAACACATAAAGTGCAGTTCCCACAATGGTAATACTGTTAAGCTGAAATGTGGAGTCCTATTTAAAATGAACACACGTGCCGTGATGGTTATCCTACTTTAAGACAACCACTTTGCAGGATGAGAAAAGGGGGAGGGGCCGAGGAGGAGACACAAACACTTATGATCCCAAATCACACCACCGTCCCATCACTGCAACGAAGAGGTTCACAGCTAGACCTGGGTGAACATCTTTGGCTGCTATAAAAGAGGGAGACGGACAGTATTTTGAAGTAACTACAAGCTAAGACAAGACACTGATAATGATGCAGCCGGTGAGCAGTGGATCACCTTTTCTTAAGCCCTTCTTTTTGAAGACTCCAGTCAGTGTGGTCAGTCCACTGCGGCAGAGGCGGCACACACTACCAGCCAGCGAGTTCAGGAATCTTACGCCACAGGATGCCATCAGTGTGTTTGAGATTGAGAGAGAAGGTAAGAGCACTTTGAAAAACTATAGAATGTAATTTCAGCCAAACCCTTTCTTACTCGATGTGTCTAACTTGCCTATTGCACAGTTTTCTGTTAAAATGACATCATGTTATCTTTCCTCCTCAGCTTTCGTGTCCGTTTCTGGAGAATGTCCACTCACTCTGGATGAGGTGCTCAGTTTCCTGGGGCAGTGTCCCGAGCTCTCCTTGGGATGGTTTGAGGAGGGACAACTAGTGGCTTTCATCATTGGCTCTGGCTGGGACAAAGAACGACTCTCACAAGTAAGAACATATCACTGGATGTAACATAAAATAAACAATAAACAATATGTTCAGTGGTGTTTTTTATGGACCAGCGTCTAACTTCAGTTTTTTAGAAGCCATTAGGTTTGTATAACACAAAATGTTAGTGTTATGATTATTGTGAGGAAAAGACAACACAATTTATTACTCACAATCCACAATTACTGAAATCATGACCAAACAAAAGTGAACTCTTAATTTTCTTCTATTCCCATTGTCTAACACATTACTATTCTTCGTTTGTGATCAGCATTAAAATCAAAACTTTCTGAATGACGAAACTGAGTTAATGTGACAAAAACAGCCAGAAAAGTCTTAATTTTGCTTCAAAAATGATCACGATTACAATTTTTTAGTTCTTACACATATATTGTGACTTGAATAATTAATCTAATCATCTTAACATCCCTAGACGCCAGTTTCTATCTTTCTTCAGTGTAGGTTAAGGGTTTGATTTCTGTGTTATAATTCATCTCAACGTCTTCCTGTAGAGAGACGAATGAGACATTGCCCCATGCTGTTTATACAGTTTATAGGGACATTGAAGCTGATCTTAATCTTAAATTTGCCCAAATGTCTGACTCGTGACTTGTGTCGTACCCCAGGAGGCCATGACCCGGCACGTCCCGAACACGCCCACGGTCCACATCCACGTCCTCTCGGTCCACCGTCACTGTCGGCAGCAGGGCAAGGGCTCCGTGCTGCTGTGGCGCTACCTCCAGTACCTGCGCTGTGTGCCGGGCATCCGCCGAGCCCTGCTGATCTGCGAAGACTTCCTGGTCCCGTTCTACCTCAAAGCAGGCTTCAAGGAGAAAGGCTCCTCCGCCATCACGGTGTCCAACATGCAATTCCAGGAGATGGAGTACTCGCTTGGAGGACAGGCATACACAAGGAGGAACAGCGGCTGCTAGTCACTGCGAGCTGATGAAACCTGTGTTATAGATGCAAAAGGACTGACAGATGATAATGATAGTGATGGCATCAAAATCAAAAGGTCAGGCTAAATCCAAGACCGGGTTTAGTTAAAAATTGTATAGCTGCCAACTTCCTTTTTATCCCATACTGCTTTCACTGTAAGTTGTATGCTGCTGGATACTGAGCTGTCTCTAGAAATACTTTTTTTATTTTTGTAAACCTAAAGAGAATTATTTACTGTATTATTAAATGTTAAGATTATGACTAATAAAGCTGTGTGAAGTGAAAAGAATGTCAACCGCTATCACTTTTTGTATTTATAAGTTTCTCACCAGTGATTCCTTTTGGGTGTCAAACTTGTTTATAATTATTCATAAATGATCATGTTTTTGAGTGAGTTACACAAATGAAATAAATTAAAAATAGTTGACATCAAAGTGCGTGTTAATACTGGATAGCAAGTTATTATTTTGCGTTCAAAGTTGAGGTTAGGGATGGGACAATAAACAATAATGGTTTATCGCGATAAAAAAGGTAGAAAATAATTATTTTGTGGGGTATTTTGTGTAATCGTGATAAACATCCACAAAGATATTCATCATTTTACCAACACAGAAAAAAACTACTCATCCATAAAGTTCTCTTCTAGAATCTAGATCGTTATTGTGTTCACTTTTATAATTATTGATATGTATTTTTAGACTGTCGGCAATTTGAATACATATTGCGACAGTATCATTAATAGCAGTTATTTTGGTCATGATAATCGTGACACATAATTTCAATATTGTCCCATACGCTCAAACATGGAAAAATGTCATATATACTTTTTCCACATCTCCTCTTGGTCAGGCTGAGTGACTAGAGTGAGTAACTTATAAATGCAGTAAATCAAAGTATAATGTGAAAGTGAAAGTAAAATAGAAATCCTGATTGAAGCCTGAAAAAAGTTGTTACATTCATTTTTTTGCCTAATCCCCCAGCCCTAATTGACCGATATAAAATAAAACAGGAATGAGAAACGTATACTTCACACACGATTTGAGTTTAGTTCTTTTTTTTTTACTGTTATTTTCAGTTACATGTGAGTAGCCAGGTAGCTAAAACACTACCACATTCAGAACAACCATCACTTCTTGAGAAGCAATAAACAAATAAAACATTCGAGTGCTCAGCAAACTGTAACAAAATTATGGCAGTAGTTGGTACATTTTCTGAACAAGGCACCAAAGGTTTTTGTGAGTATTACATTTTTGTCCCTGCATATTTGTGACGTTGCCTGAATTGTAATAAAACCTATCTCTGACATTATAAAGTAAAGTTTCTCTTTGTTTTTCAACAACCTCACATGTAAAGGGTAGCTTGAGGAGGCTTAGAAAATATTTTGACTGTGGTGACAATGGCAAGTGAACACATAGCAAGTCCATCCAATATTTAGTCTGATAAAAAAACACAAGCATTTCACCATAGTTCACAGGAAACATACATCGCCCCCTGCTGGAGACATACACTGACGTTCATATAATGTTCTAGCAGTTACTTGCAGATCCCTTGGTTCAGTGGAGGTGGGCGTTGAGATCGTACTTCTCGCAAAACTTGTCCGTGAAGGGGATGCACGTGATCAGCTCGCACCACTCGCACTTGATGGGATAGACGTAAAATAGCACCACGAGGCCGGAGAACAGCCCGAAAAACACCACCAGAAACACTATGATCTGGCAGCGCTTCCGGTACAGGTCCATGCGTCCGAAGCTGATGTAGGGCAGGAAGGCGAAGGAGAGGAAGAAGCCCGAGATGAAGCCGCAGATGTGGGCGAAGTTGTCGATCCAGGGCAGTAGACCAAAGGCAAACAGGAAGAGGACCACGCACAGGAGTTTGGTGAAGGCCCTCCACGGCTGGGCAAGAATCTGCCAGCTCTGAAACAACTCCACAAACAGACAGGCCAGGATCCCGAACTGTGAACCCGCCGGACCAACCTGGGAATGGAAAAATGGAGAGAAACATCTGTTTAGAGGTTGAATTGAACTAAAGTCATAATATTATACAGTCTGTATGAGATTGAAATGTAATGAAATGAGTTAAATCAAATTAAATTGTTTTATTTAATAATACAAACATATTTCTCTGAGTTTCATCACCTCACAAATGGAACACTCAAATAAAATGTGAAATTTGTCTCCTGGGACTTGTGCAGTAATTTCATTGGTGTGTAATACTGTTATACTGGTGTGTTTTTGCTGTTTTTGTGTGTGTTTTTTTTCTACTTTCTCATTGTGTGTCATGGAATGTATTCTATCGTTTTTTTGTGTTTAAAATGTAAAAAATGAAATTTAAATTGGAATCTAAGTTGTTTCCACATAAATTACAAATTCTCACTGCAATTTGCAATCATAATGAGTCACAATCAGTTACAATTTTTTAACAAAATTAATTAATACATTTTTTAATTTTTACAATTTTTAAACAAAATTAATTAATACATTTTTTAATTGAGATTCAGTCATTTCCAATGGTCAATGATGTTGTTGTTGTTTTTTAACTAAGAAGTCTACAGCCAATTCTCTATCAGTAAAAATATGTGGTTTGGAGCAGAAAGAAATGTTTCTATTTTGGGGGTAAAAGGCAATGATTAAAAGTTTGTATTGTTTTGTATTGTCCAGAAAAGTAATATAGTATATAGTATTTTATGCTGCTGATAACCTGCTCCTGGGTAAAGGTTTTCTGTGTATTTGTTTATACCGAAATGACAAATAAATTTTGATTCTGATACACGGCTTTGAGTATAGATTTGTCATATATTTCCTGAGTAAAATATTCCTACAGAGTAACACTATTATTAGATTGTCTCATATTTAACTGAAAATAACATCATATATGAGGTGATTACAAAAAGAATATGCTTTATTTTACAGAACAAGTCAAAAAGTATTCAATTAATTCCTGATGGATTGAGAGGAGAGAACAAATATATCTCATGGTTTCAATCAAAGGTGTCAATAATGTTGGTAAATCTGCGTCACCTCTGCTCTGTACGGAAGGAAAATGGCAGATGCCAAGTTGCCGGTGATGCCGCTGAGGATGTAGATGATTGATATTCGCAGCCATCCCGCCAGTTTCTCCAGATCTCGTAATATGGTCATTTGGAAAGCCACAGACACCAGACAGTGAAGGATCCTAATGAGAGAGAAGATTTTTTTTTTCCTCACGTGCTGGAAAGGTAATCCTTGTTTTAATGCCCTCAAATTTCAATCTTCTAGTCCAGCCACACTGCCCCAAACGCAACCACTTGGCAATGAAGCAATAAAATAAAGAAAATTAGCTGATGTTCTGTCTCTGGACCTTAATTACATTTTTTGGTGTGTTTAGAGGTGGGCCATATTTTTTAAAATGTGAAATATTATGCTTAATCTTTCAAACAAGAGTATGAAGTGATATTTATTCACTTTTGTGGGTAATTTTACAGTCCATTCACATTTGTTGAATCCTTAAACCTGTTTTTAACACATTTCTTTGGATTGACAAGTAAAACGCAAGACTAAACCAGGATCAAAACCAGGACTAAAGTAAAACTAAAACAGGGACAAAACCAGCACTAAAGTAAAACTAAAACAGGGACAAAACCAGCACTAAAGTAAGACTAAAACAGGGACAAAACCAGGACTAAAGTAAAACTAAAACAGGGACAAAAACCAGGACTAAAGTAAAACTAAAACAGGGACAAAACCAGGACTAAAGTAAAACTAAAACAGGGACAAAAACCAGGACTAAAGTAAAACTAAAACAGGGACAAAAACCAGCACTAAAGTAAAACTAAAACAGAGACAAAACCAGGACTAAAGTAAAACTAAAACAGGGATAAAACCAGCACTAAAATAAAACTAAAACAGGGATAAAACCAGGACTAAAGTAAAACTAAAACAGGGATAAAACCAGGACTAAAGTAAGACTAAAACAGGGATAAAACCAGGACTTAAGTAAGACTAAAACAGGACTAAACCAGGACTAAAGTAAGACTAAAACAGGGATAAAACCAGGACTTAAGTAAGACTAAAACAGGACTAAACCAGGACTAAAGTAAGACTAAAACAGGGATAAAACCAGGACTAAAGTAAAACTAAAACAGGGATAAAACCAGGACTAAAGTAAGACTAAAACAGGGATAAAACCAGGACTTAAGTAAGACTAAAACAGGGACAAAACCAGCACTAAAGTAAAACTAAAACAGGGATAAAACCAGGACTAAAGTAAAACTAAAACAGGGATCAAACCAGGACTAAAGTAAAACTAAAACAGGGATAAAACCAGGACTAAAGTAAAACTAAAACAGGGACAAAACCAGCACTAAAGTAAAACTAAAACAGGGACAAAACCAGGACTAATCTCATGACACATAACCTTGTCTGAATATCATTATCTATAAATAGAGCATCTGAAAAAGCATAGATATTAATTTTGGTCAATTGACCCACTTTAAATAATACAAAGCTATTTTGAATGTCTGTGTTACTATGGTTCTAGTTAGAAAACATCTAATTTAACTTAACTACTACTGTTAAGATAAATAATTATAGTTTGTGAATGGAAAGTGAAAAGCAATAAGATAACTGGGTCAGATCACTTAAAAACTGCTCTAGGGCATTGTCCCCGGTTTGCCGTCATCAAAAAAGTGCTTAAGTGACACATCTCAGACAGTGGATTCTATAGGTGCATCCAGTGTTAAAGTGGTGACGTCAGCTTCGGTAGAGAACCCTCACGTGTTGGAAAGGTAAGCCCTCAACAGTGGGGCCCCAAACACTCCATATCTCATTGAGGCTTAATGAGTTGGAGGCGTAGGGCACTTTGTTTAATTACCCCCGAGGCAGATAACAGACAGGCAGGAGATGAGGGAACTGCTCTTCTTAACAGTGAGGTCAGCTCTTCCAGAGACTCACAACGCATTTACAATAGGCAATTTTACATGGAACTGCGCGTATGTAATCTACAATCTGATTCACTGCTTTTACAATATTTCTTATTACTGAAACGTGCAGCAGTAGTTTGGCCCACTGTGTGCAGAGGTGGGTAGAATTTAGAGGTGGGAGATATATAGAAAAACTGATAATACTGCAACTGTTTTGGTAATATGCACAATTTTAATAGTAAGAAAATTGTCTGTAATTCTAACACGCGTCAAAGTAATCCATTCAAGAATAGAAATATAACAAACTTGGCGTGTAACATTTAAAATAGAGAGAAAAATTTGATATTTCTGCGTTTTGGTTCATTTCAGTTTTATCATGTTTTATGTGACATTTCAACACAAAAAAGACATATACAGCACATTTTAGCACATTTTTTGATGGATTGCAATAACATTATCATCTGGATCAATACCAAATTATCATATTCATTTTTCTAATTATTGCCCACCTCTAGTAGTACTCTGATACATTTATTACAGAGTTTTTAATACAAAAAAATTATTAAATTTATTAAATATATTTTTCTTCATTTCTATTATTTTGCTGTTTTACATCCATACTGCAGTTTACAATGAACAAAATGTAAAACACTTGTCATAATCAACACTAAATACCTGAAAAAAAAGCGTAATATGTTGTCTTTAAATTTAATTGGACCTTTCTATCTAAAACGCATATGAACTTTCATTCAGTATGTTTTATAGTTATTACTTGACTTCTACTTTCTCTTTACGACTTTTACGAGCATGTAACACAACAACTACCCGGTATTCTTTGCAATCTTTCTCCATACAGGCTGTGAATATTCAACAATATTAAAGTTAATATTGCATCTATCAGACATTCTTTGTTTATGATTAAATCTATTGAAATATGAGTCCTGTGTAATAATATCTAACTGAACAAACAGCTTTCTGATTCAGATCTTTCAATAACATGTTTTTGCCTCTGGATGAGAACTATTTTTAACACTGCTTTTGTAAGTTTGTTTTTTCAGATAACCACAGGAGCAAAGAAGACTCTAATGAGCCGATATAGCACAAACGTAATCTTTTTTAGTCATATGAAGGAAGATATGGTAAGTATACGTAATGAAAGTGGACTCACCCAGCGTGTAGGAAAAGTGAGAGCCAGAGCCTGTAAAACTGATCTGGGATCTCAGGGTTAAGAAATGGGAGCAGCCCACAGACATCATCCATACAGTGCACCTGTGGAAAAAGTTCATTTTAGACATTATCAGACTCAGACAAATTCACTGATCCACAAGGGGAAATTACTTAGCTCAAAAATAGAAAACAAACAAAGCAAAAAACATTTGAATTATAATTAAATATGATGAAACAAATACAAATTTTGCAAAAAGGAGAAATAAACCGATTGTGTGTGTTTGTACAAGTGAAAAGGACTTACTTGAGAGCAGAGAGTGGCCTCCTCGTGAAAATAGCCCATCATAAAGTCACAATATTCTCGAGATGTGATTTCACACCTTTAGGAGTAAGAGATAAGTACCATTACTTTGTGAACAGGAGGCTCTTTTGTGTGAGGCGTTTGTCCTGTGGATTCACTGACCTTCCTTTGGTTCCGATGCAGCACGGTCGGCCGGTGATGGTGCAGTCGATATGAGGCAGGTTGGTGTGGTTCCCTGTGTTGTACCTGGTGCAAACCTGTCAGCAAAAAAAAGTGTATCACGTGCTGTGTAAGCTTTTGAAACAGAGCTGTCATTAACTATTGTTTTAGTAGTCGACAAAAATCACAAATTGTATATTCTTTTTTGGCATTTTGATTTTATAAGGTTGCTGTCTTTATGAATGAGTTTTAGAGACTATAATCCATATAATGCATATATAATCCAGATAACGATTCCGATTATCAAAATAGGATTACAATTACTTTTTTATAGTTGATTATTCGTTGCAGCCCTATTTGAAAGGTGGTCCAAGAAATATACAATTATTTTAACAAAAATATGATCAACCTGAACCTGTTTAACACGGGATTTCACAATAAAGTTTGTGTTGATAACTCTTTGTCTCGCTAAACTTTGGATGTCAAATGCAAAGAGACGTATTTGTGAAATAAACCATAAACTATACTCACTGGCCATTTGGTGATGTCATCTGGCCATTCATGAGGTGATACAGAAGCAGGCTCTAGACATATCCTACAACAAAGAAACATCAAACATCTAAAATCCCATTCATTACAAAATGCACTGCGTAACTTTTCTGGAGGATGGTCTGCCACCTGCATGTTTCCATGGAGATATTGCAATGTCGTATGTTTGTAATGAAGGTAGAAAAAAGAGTAATCTTATGTTATCTGCTGCTTTATGCTGTAAAATCCTCTTTGTCAAGTCAATAATCAGTTCACTTGTAGAATTGTACCTGATCAGGTAATATGTAAATATGTTGTGAGGGGGCTATATTTCAGTAAATATAAGTTCAGTTAACATTTATTTTGTTTCTATGGGGGGTTTAGTTGATAAAAAAAAACAGTTTTATTGTATTTTATTCTATTGTGATTCTGATATTTAATTTTCTTTCTTGTATCTAAGTGTATTTTTTTGATAACTCTGGGTCTTTTGCTGGTTGGTTACATGTCTGTAATGAAAAGATAAATAAAAGTAATTCTGATTACTCTGATTATTCTGATTCTTTTAGAAGAGTTAATTTATAAAAACAAAAAAGGGCCATTTTTTGAAATCTGTATACAGCAATGTTTTCAAAAGCCAGATGCATTTCACAACCATTTGCAAAAACAGATAAGTGCCATTTCAAAAAGTAATTGGAGCCTTATAGTTAACTCTTTGTATAGTAACGTTTTCAAAAGCCAGCCATATTTCACTGCAATCAAAATATTATTCCATCCTTCTTTTATTAAATAGATAATAGATATTATTTTTGTTAATAATACCTGTAGAGGATGGTAACAAAAAGAAACATACATTTTTATATGTTTTTCAAATGGCCATATCTGTTTTTGCAGTTGAACTTTTCAAATATTATTCCATTCCTCCTTGATAAAACCCACTCGACATTATTTTCACTGATATTACATCAGATATTCACACTTTCATTAAAGACGAATACCTTGGATCCTGATGGCAGACAGAGCCGTACTGCCTGTCTTTCCCGTTTAAAAGTGGAGTGCTGGAATGCTTAGGCCACTTCACCCACACCGCGAGCGTACTCTGCAAACCCAAAACACAAGAGAGGAGCTCAGTGTTTAATCTGCATTTGAGTTAATGAGGTTAGGATTCAGATAATTAAAGAGCGGGCAGACGGACCGAGCATTCCTCCTCTGTGGTCTGGACGCAGCCGGAGCGGTCGTTGCGCACACAGCAGGCGGAGTTGCGTTCGATAGCTCTCTTTTCCCTGATAAGATCGTGCACCTGCTTATCCTGACGCATGCATGGAGAGTATTTGGCCCCCAAGTGGATTAGGGCTTCCTGTAAGAGACAGTTAAACCTTTAAGTAAAGAAAGTTATTGTAATAATCAATGCAAAATATGCTAAGAGCCATGATTCCCAAACAGTGTATCGCACACTTGGGAGTAAGTTTATTTAGTTATTAATCTTTACTTAACCACGTACTGAGATCAGAACCTCTTTTTTAAGGATGACCTGGGCCAAAGTGCAAAGCGGATTGCAGCACACCACACTACACTTAAACTACATTTAAAATCACATAACAATCTTCATTGGATTCTTGCTCTTTGTGTTGTTGTTTTGTTTTGTTTTTTAATAGTGCAAAAAACAGTACCATCATGTGTTATTTTGTATAAGTTTTGGTATGATTTGGTTTAAGTTTAGACCCTAAGTTTAAGCCTGGCATAGTGATTTCATTTGTTTTTGTTTTTTTAATAGAAGGTAAACTAAAATTAAGTTAACTCTGATTTTCCTGTAAGGCATAGACGAGTCAAAGATTTGCCCTGTTTGACTTGTTTGAAACAAAAATTGCATATATAGTCATTTGGAAACATGGTTATTAATGGCAGTTTACTTACAGAACTAGGCCCAATCCAAAAGTTCTCCTGCTGCACAAACTTGACATTTTCATACACGCCTTTGTTTCTTAAAACCTTCAAAAGATTCAAAACATATATAAAGGTTCATGTCAATGCAGATGTTATTGTCAGTTCACTGTTAGTGTATATTTAACTCACAGAATCAACAGTCTCGTGTTGGGAAAAACCCACAGGTGCAAAACCATAGATGCAAACGGCCAAAATAGTGATGAGTAAATGGACCGAGGTGATCCAGTAAGTGAAAAAAGGCCTGTAAAAGACACAAAATATGACAATTATTAATATTTAGTACTCAGCTGAAACAAGTGAATTGATTAATCACAACTAATCAATCGTCAGCTAATTTTGTAATTTATTAACTGCTCATAAAGAGACTACAAAACATGCCATGTGTTCAGAGAAAAGGTTTTATGATTCAGACAGAGCAATTACTTCAGAGTAATTACTTCAAAATGATACAAGAAACATGAACAATTTGTGTTTTTAATCAAAAACCTTTTTTGTTTGTAATTATTCTCCATCAGGATGACCTCAAGTGGTGTCATCTTAGCTTTCTCTGGGGGAAATTTAGTAAAAAGTTTATATTTTCGGGCTCTTCACACTGTAAAAAACTAATCGATTAATTGAAAGAATAAATACTCGACTAACCGAACCATTAGTTGCAGCCGTAAATTAGTATTTACACAGCTTAATTAAACATAACAGTGTACAGTGTCGTGTTACCTATGGTCGTCCATGTCCTCGATCTGCCTCTTGACGTAGCTGTCGATGCGTTTGCGATACGTTCGGTTGGTGAGTTTCCCCACCATCCCGAGCCCGTACGGCCGCTTCTCTCGGGCAAACAGTTTCTTCACTGGAAGCCCGATCCTCTGTCCACGCCGTTGCCCGTAGTTACTGATGACCTCCTGACGCAGAGGCACCTTCGGGGGGGCGGGGGTCCCCTCTTTGGCTTTCCTCCATCCTCGCTCCAACGGCCTGGATAAAACACAGGAAATTCAAATCATTAGCTAAAGTACAATTTATTAATTTTATTATTATTGCTGTGTATTAACTGTATTACCATGATATTGTTGTTGTTTTTTTCTTTTTTTTTTTTTTTTAGTTAATCAAAGTGCTACAAACGTGCAGTCTCTTATTAACAGACGTGGGTCAAATTCAGTTACATTTCCATTACATTAAATAAATACATTAAATAATTTGAATATTCGCACTTCTTCCAGATATAAATAGTTTTTGTGTTTGTAATTTTTTGTATTTGTAATTTATTTATTTTTTTATTACTATAGTGCATAAATCAGATTTCAAATACATTTTACGTCTAAACTTTCCAAATACTTTTTTTCTCTTTTTTTCTCTTTCTCTATTTGGGTCACTACTTTTTACTTTTACTTGAGTTAATATTATTTTAAAGCCATGGTTGTATAAAATGTTTGGCTACTCTAAATCAATGGAGATTTTAAATGGCAGAATAATAAACTTTGCATTAATTCAAAAGTATTCTAACACTATATATTGATAAATGTATTTACCAGAAGTGACCCAGCAGTTTATCAAGTTCTTCTATGGTTTGTTTGTTCAATTTTCAAAGTTTTTTTGGCTAATGTTTTTCAATGTAAGTTCAGCACACTAACAGCAAACATGGCGGATCCCATGTATTTCCTAAAATAAACTGACTTTTTTTTTGTTTTTATCCATTTAATGGTTGATGGAAACGAAAGCTTTGGACAATCTTCATGTGCTACATCCGTTTAATATTAAATGTTCACTTTAAACCTATATTCCCCTCAATCGACGCAGGGCTTAAACAGGTTTCTGGCTTTAGTTGGGTTTGATTTGCTCGTTCAATAAGAAACCTTGGTCAGCACTCTGGTGACCCGTGGGGCTTATCTGCGGCTGCACGTGCTGCACAGTACATCTGCGTAAATGTAAAGAGTGCGTTAAAGCGGCTCCACTCACAGCATGAGGTGACTTCTCTCCAGCTCAGACTTGCCCAAAGCGCTGCCCGTCAGCTCCGTGTCGTCCTTTTTGGTGCTGGGCTCCGCGTCCTTCATGGCCGCCTCAGAGGGCGACTCGAAGACCTCGTCGGCGTATGTGGACAGCTCCTCCTGCATCATAACGTCCTATTGTAGATATATGAGGTACAAATTAGGGCTGCACGATTTTTGGAGAAAAAAGTATTGTGATTAGATTTGCAATAGATGTTTGAAAAGTGAAATTCTGTTCATTGTAACCGACTACAGGAGCATTATCATTTGAGGGAGGACTGAAATGTGAACTGATGAACTAATGAAACAATCCCATAAAACTAAGAACATGTTTCTATTGGCTTTAAACTGCAAGTACAACTTTTTTTTTTAATTAAAGACAGAATATTTTGTTATTTGCAGAGGAAAGTCTATTATGTAAAGAACTGAATTTGATAATAGTGCCAACTCAAATTTCAATTTTCATTTGATCATGATATATTGTGCAGACCTAGTACAACTTATGGTGCATGTCAATAAAAATGATTGCGTGGTACTGAAATAATGTGTTTGTTGTTTAAAAAGTTTAAAAAATAAATGGTTGATTACAATGTTTCTCTACATTTCTATATTTTGATAGTTTGATACCATTTTAATTTGGCTTTTAAATACATTTAGTTCAGTTCAATCCCTTTATCCATCCACAAATGGCAATTAAAGGCACGGGGAGTAGCAGTTACAAGAATAATAAAACCTGATAAAAGCGCAGCGCACTGGTTTGTGACTGGATTTATGATAAGGGAAATTCTATAAATTTGACAATAGCTCACTATGGGCACGCTACAGTCACAAGTTGATACTTACTCTGGCAAAAAAGGAAGTGTCCAGTTCATCAGGAAAGTCCATCACATCCTCCTCCATGAAACTGGCCGGGGTGAAGCTCCGTCGATGAGCTCGTCGCAGAGTGCTTTCTCGTAACGATCGACCCTGCGCCAACACACACAAAGGTTTGAGTCCTGCAGAATATTCTCCATGATATTCCCCCGTATGTATGCAATCCAACAATAATGATACTATTTATTATTTCAATGTTTTATTTATTTATATTTTGAGCTAATTTCAATGACATAAACATATTTTTAAATCATATATTCAAATCATTGTGTGACACCAGCTGTGATCCCTGCTTTAGTCAGTGTCAAAATTACCAGTGATGGAAAGAGTACTGAACATTTTTACTAGAGTAAAAGTAAAGCTGCTTATCAGTCACTTTTTAACGCAATTAAAAGCATTTCAGATCATTATTAAAATAGAAAACCTGATCAATTAAAGAGTGAAGAATGTGTAACCAATTACAGTTACATGGCTAGAATTATCCTCAAGAACATGCTTTAAAAATTGTCTCAAAAAAACTCCAAAAAAATACACAAAAAATCTGCTAATTCACAGTAACGTGAGTACATGTAATTCATTCACTTCCATCCCTGAACATGAGCTTTTATTTGTTCTCCAAAGCAGTAGTATAACTTATAATCTGTGCCTGGTGTCTTACTTTGACCAGCGCCGCTGCGGCCCTGAAGCTCATCTTGGCTACGCTCTCTCTCTTGCGTCTTCGGGGCAACCTGTTGAGTCCGGAGCGAGAGCTGGTGAAGGAGCAGAGCGAGGCCGCGCCGGGGGTGATGGGAGTCTGAGGAACGCTGTACCCGTCCACCTCCTCCACCATACGGAACGCTCTCCCACGAGCCAAAGGGTCCACGATCTGAGGTGAACATAAGCACAGGCATTAAGAACCTGACTTTTACAAACTCAGTAGTTTGTTTTGCCTGTTTTACTCGGGCTTAGTTTCTTGATTCAGAGATTTAGACTCATGTGTAGAGCTGGGCAATATACTGAGATTTAAATAATATGAATGTTGTTTTGAAGATATGCAAAATTTGAACATCAAGTTTATTTAAAAAATAAAGATGAAAAAAGGATGTTGTAAACTTAAAAATAAGTATATGGTGATATTTCTGCACTTTTGAGAGTAATCTTACAGACATTTCACATTTTTATGATAATTAAACCTCAAATAATAACTTTATAGACCATTTTAAATATATTTCTGTTGAATTTGCATTACAATCGTTAAAAAGATCAAAAAAGATGGAGATATTAATTTTTGTCAGTGTCACCCAGCCCTACTTTGGCATAGCTTCTTGGTTTAGAGATTTAGACTCGAGTGCTTGGAGGGATAGTTGGGCGTGCCATAAATAAAAGTTACAGTATTTCACAAAATTGATTTACAGTCACAGTCACACGGTTAGTGACGATCATGAGATCAACTTGTAAACTCGATGACAAAGAGGTGAAGAGACAGTGCAACACTGGTATTACAACATTTTTCTGCATATTATACTGATGGTTTGTGGAGGTAAAGCTAAACAATTTGGGGGAACAATATCTAACTGTATTGTGACTGCGATGTATGTTTTAATAATAAGATTCTGTTTAAAGTGCACATTTTCAACAAACTCAAGAGCTGTAACATTTGAGGGAAGAATGAAGTATGAACACAAACTAATACAATAGTACATGCATTTCAAAAGATGTTGGTGGAAGTATAAACTACAAGGTTAGCAGGTTTTATACATAAAAAGACCCCATGGAGACAGGATATTGTGTTGTTTGAAGAAGAAATTATGGTCCTTTAATAATGCATATAGCCCTTGAGGTTAGTTTGCCGCAGCATCTTTTGAACACAAAATACATTATTGTTAGATCTCAAACGAGTGAACAATAAATGCGAGTATGCAGTTTTAGAACCACTGCATTCGAGGGGTTGCTTTCTACCCAAATGGCACTGTTATGTCACATTTAATATTTTCTATTATTTGTTGAGCGAGTATAATTTGCCGTGGCAGCCCTAAAGGGGAAAAGCCAAAAGATATACAGGAGTAGAAAAAATGCGTCATCGCTTAAATATAAAACAGAAAAGATAAGGTCAGATAAAGTGGGAGGGTGATACTGCAAAGAAAAATGTCATCATTTTCTCAAAGGCTAGTATTTCAGTTTTATTATGATTCATGAACGTTTAAATGAGGTAAAAACACTACTGTACTTGGTCAAACTGGACAAAAATCTTTAAAAATGCAGAAAAATAATAGAGTGAGTAGAGAAAAGTTGCAATGAACAGCAGACAACGTAACTAGAGATGGGAAATATATTGAAATATAATATATTGAGGATGTGCAAAATTTTAATATTGAGTTTACAGTTTAAAGTAAAAGAATGCAACAAACAGAGATGATAAAAAAATGAAAAAAAGCTATGTAATAAACTTTCAAATAAGAGAATAAGGAGATATTTCTGGATTTTTGTTTGTAATTGTCTAATACTTAAACCTCAACTAATACTTTGAAGACATGTTTGACACAATATCGTCAAGACTATTATTATCAGAATACTCCAAAAGAAAAACTGAATTATTCATTATTTATGTAGTTTTTTGTTAAGGGCAAAAAACTGACGCATCGTATACCTTTTGTGTGTGTTACCTTCTGCATCCCATGTTGCGACGAGGGGACGTAGAGCGGGGGCGGGGTCTCGGTGCTGGTTAAGGAGATGTTGTCTTGACTCGGCAGGTCCATCTCGCGGATCACCTGCGGCTTTAGCTTCCCGTATCTGAGGCTACAGTGACGCAGGCTCTTCCTCTGCCATTTCTGCGTCGCGTCGCCATCTTTGCTCACCCCGAACCAGTCTGCCGTGCCCCTGATTCAACAAACATGAACAGGTCAGAGTAATGTCATTCACATTTGAGCTCAATGTGTAATACTTGATTGTAAAGATGTATTGACAGCTATGACTCTGCACTTGAAATGGCAAAAAGAGAAAGTGTCCAAGGCCAATATGAGGGACCAGAAAGGGACTAGTCTGGGCATGTTTTTGACAGGACACACAAAAACCAGAAGCAAGGTGCGCACACATAACTCACTCATTCAGGACATGAAGATAGAGTTACACATTTTTTATTTTTTTTTCTTCTGTGGGGATTTTACACGCTACTCCACGTGTTTTATCAACGTGTTTTATCAGCCGTTCGAGCGCGGCACTTCTTTGTATTGTGGTTGTTGAACTTTATGCTGATAACTAACAGAGTAAACATCATTACTGCTGCTTCCCTGTGGTCAGGAAGCAGAGACAGTCTTCAAAGGAAAGTTTTCTTTTTATAATTACAGACTGTTGAGCGGGCCTCGTTTCAGTGCCTGGTTCTTTCTGCTACTGGATCATTGTGGGTAGATAAAGACACCTCTGCAATTTGATTAAAAGCGTACTTTGGCATGACTATTTTAACATTAGGTCTGTCACGATAATACATTTTGAAGTGCGATATATTGCTACAGAAATATCACCATGAACGATTTTGAAACTACATTATGCCACTGACATAATAACCTTAAAGGAGGATAATCGCAGTAAACTCTTTCAAAGAGCCGTATCATAAAGAAAACATGACCTGCGACTGATAAAGAGCACAATAAAACACACAAGTGGTTGTTTAGACTCCATATTAAGTCATTGGAGTTACTAATTTGATCATACGACACCTACGCTACTTTGTTTAAATAATCCACTCATGCTTATTTTCAAAATTGTTACATTTGACAGTCCAAGTCCAACTTAAAGTGCCTATGACAGATTGAAGTACTCATTTTAAGCATTCAAGTTATTTTATTTTATTTTTTTAAACCAGTTTGGCAATTTTTTAGGTTTACATTTTTACTTCCTGTTTGTAAATCATGACATCCCACTAGGAAATTCTGTAACTGTTAGCTAGAAACCATGTTAAAACTCCTCCTCTTATTATTTGACAACTAGAAATATATTGGAACACCTTTATTTTGTTGAATTAATATTCAGGTTCAGAAAAATGTTGTCCCTGGTGTGATGCCATCATGTTTCAGATCTCTGCTCTACTTCCTGTAATTTTCATTCATTCATTCATTCATTTTCATATGTAACATATTTTTCAACTTTTCTTCACAAACTGACTCTTGGTTGGTGTAAAACTATTGTATATATTTACCACAGGTTTTATGCCACTAAATAAAGTCAAAAACAGAAAATCATGAAAACCTGTCAAATGCACTTTAAGAAGCCTGTACCTGGCTTTAATTTCTTCCAGTTCAGGTAAAAGCCTTTTACACTTGCAGTACAATCTCATTCATTGTTGTCTTTGCCACATTATCTCTTTTTTGACATTCTTCCTTGTCAAAACCTGCACTTGTGTGGATATCAGATCACTCACAGATGTAACGGTTACATGACATTTCAATAATCTGATGACTGCAGAAATCAGATAATCAGATCAGATAATCAGATTTAAACATAGCTAGTGTTATATGACAACATTCTCAGTTAAATTTGGCCCAACAGCTCCACATAATGTCAGATGAGACTATGAGTCAAACCATGAGCCTCTCGAGCGCTGAATTCTGCGGCACAGATGTGGATAAGAATGTGAAGCTCCTCCCAAACCAGACGGGATGTTTCTATTACTCAAATTAAGAGGAATTTCAAACAGGAAGAAAGAGTTTGTTTGGTTCCTCTTGGTATTTTTGCCAACTTTTATTTGTGGCAATGATTCTCAGAATGACAAACTGGTATCTTTCAGTTTCTAGATAAAGTTAACCTTCCAGGTAAGAACCAGCTTTCAGTATTGAATGCATTATATATTTTTTCATGAAATACAAATATTTAATTAATAAACAAATTAACAAATAATTAACTGAACATCTATATTAAACAAACAAAATCTTTGAATTACATATTATTATATTTAATATCTGGGGTGGGCAATAAATGTAAATTTAGATCTTGTGAATGTTGCTTTGAAGATATGGAAAATGGGAATATAGAATTATCAATTCACAACAATACTGATAATAATAAAAATGAAAAAAGCTGTGTTGTAAACTTTCAAATAAGACTCACTTTTCATAATTAAACCTCAAGTAGTGCTTTTAAAAACATGTTTTAACACTTTTCTGTTGGACTGGCATAATATCATCTGAATGTTGTTTACAGAATACTACTCCCAGAAATACTGAGATATTCGTTTTTGTCAATATATTTGTATATTATTAAAAAGTCATTTTTCCACTACATTATGGGCCACAATTTGCATTCCCCCCCCCCCCCATTTATTTATTTATTTATTTTCTTCAAATTTTTGTTACAAAAGGTTGACATTACATTAATTGACATTTTATAAATATTTGTCCTCTTCTTGACATTTTTTAAATTGCACACACTATGAGTCAAACTAAATCAGCACAAAGGGGGGGATTAAAAATTAAAGTTCTTAAATAAAATGTAATTTTTTTCCATTTTGAATATTTAAAAGTATACCAAAATATACCAAACAAACTTTTCCTGGCTGCTATAAATTCCTTTTTATATCCCCGCCTCGGTCCAAAGTTGTGAACCAGTCTGGCATTTATGCATTTTCATCAGACAATTACACAACCTGGACCAGTAGAATGTAATGATGCATTCTGTAAACATTAGCAACAGCTTGACCTTTCCCTGCTGTCGTACCTGAGCAGTGTTCGGGACAGGGAGTGGTGCTTCCGGACGCTGCGGCGCAGAGCTCGCTGGCCCTTTATGGGGACTGTGTTAATCCGCTCAAAGCGCACTCTCCTGCTGCTGCGACCGCCGGAGCAGGCCACAGACACAGGAGGAGACGAAGAGAGAGGACAAGGAGAGACGACAGGGGGAGGAGGAGGAGAGAAAAGACAAGAGGCAGTGAAGAGGGCAGCTGAAGTGTGCAGAGCTGCATGCAGACACAGGCAAAGTTAGGCAAAGACTTCAATGCAAGGAAAGGTGTTAGGTAAATTACAGTGCGGGGCTGCCACTAATACTTCAGCAGTCGACTAACGATTATTTTCTTGAGTCTTCGAATGTTCAGACTGTTATTTACATCGTCTTTTTGAATTCATTTAGACTTTTATACAGTTTCTACCAGCTAAAATCACGAAAGGTACATTCTTCTTTGATTGAATAACAGTGCAATGCAAGGAACAGTCTTGATAACAATTACTGATGATCAAATTAGCTGTTTCTATTGTACAGATTTATTACTGCAGCCCAATTACAGTGACATGATGTTAAAGCAATGGTGCTGGAATTCAGAAAAAGAAAAAAAAAAAGGTAAGAAACTAAGGGGAAAAGGTATAGTTTGCACAGTTTTGATTATAGTTATTTACTGATTCTTGTTAATTAAAGAAAAGAAGAAGGGCTAAAGGTTAGTAATTGGATTCAGCCTATGTTTTCCACAAGAATAACTGTATTGCGTTCACCAAAGGAACTCGATCTCCTCACAGTATACAGTAGCACACAATACAGCACACAGAGCAATGCGTAGCTGAGTGCTGCTTGTCGTTACCTCTTTATTGTCTGGGTGATAGACGACTGCCGCTGTAACACCGGCCGCCTGGTGTCAAAGAAGTCACGCGGCGGAGACTGGAGGTGTACCGTCTCCACTGGCATGCTGATACTGCGGAGGAAGCCCTGCCTCTTCGTGGGCTACAGCAAAACAAGAGAAAATGATTAAGAATAGGGCTGGAGTTGTTTAGTCGTTTCGGTCAATATAGTCTTAGTCAAGCAAATTTTGAATTAAGATTATTCACCTTATTCCGCCCCTCCCACTTTTGCCTCTCTTTATGTCTATGATCTGCACTATTGTAGTAAAGGGACTTCCGTTACGTTAATGGTGTTTGCGGAAATGACCAACGATTGAAAAGTCTCTTACATAAAGTAGATTGCTTTGTCTAAAATGTTTAATGAACATGTGAAAAAACAAGTCAGATATGCACCGATATCCTGGGTGGCCTGAAAACGACTTTTTAGTCCGTGTAGAACTTTTTTTCTATTGAGCTCGCCTGCTCCATGTAAACTACAACGGTAAAAGATGGCGGCGAGTACGGCAAACATCCGGAATAAGGTGAACAGATCACATCTCATCAGGAAGGAGAAAGCATGGAATGAGTTATATGGGCTTTTGGGTGTTTCATTTGCCTTTTCTCTCATGATTCTAGTACTTCTTTGTGTACACATCGTTTTTCTGCAAAATCCGAATAATTCTGAGAGCTTTTGCTGATCTATCTATCTATCTAATTTCTTTATTTGACTACAGCTATAATCAGGAAATAGTGTTGTCACAAAAAATACTAATATTTAAAAGTAAATTCTGAATAAAAGGAAAAAGCTTGATTCCAATTTTGATACTTGAATGAAAAAAGCAAAGCCTATTCTTCTACATCCATTTACGACGTACTATCCCTTTTTAATCAACACTGGGCTCCTTCATCATCTTTTTCTTTTATATTACCATTTGGTCACACAAAAAAGATTCAGCATAAAAGTGAAGTTTTTTCCTACGTTTTCCATGATGATAACCAGCTGTTCCAACTTTTAGTATCAATTAGAATCTGAGTATTGTGTTCTTCTTTAACCCTATTAGCAAAGCAAAAGTATGTGTTTTTGTGATGTGAATTCACCTGGACAAAAGTGGGGGGCTCATCGAGTGACATCTGAGCGGTCGGGATGTCCAGCCGGAGCCATGGAGGCTTCTTCCTCTGCAGGCTGCTCGTGCTCTCCCTCCGCGCTTCAGCCATGCTCCCTGTCCCACCCCAGGCCTGCCAGCTGCACACAGAGGAGGGAAAACGTCACAAATCTACCACACGTGCACCCACAAACATACAGTTTAGGCAAAAATTAGTAAGTAATAAAAAACTTTAAGACCCTGAAAGAGATGGTGTCATTTTATTGCTGGAAAAGATTTAAAAGGTAGTCATTTTATGTTTTATGTTATTGTCGTTATGTATTTGTAAAGCTTTTTGTGTTTCGTGCCATAAGGAAGACAGATGGGGTACGGCAAAAAAAGAACGGTTTTCCTCAAATTGGCCAATCACAACTTGGATTCCCTTTTATTTAGTTTTATTAATAACAAATAAAAATGGCTTTCAACATAAACTGAACATAAATTGAACATAAAGGCTTTTAATCAGTCCTCGTTCCTCCAAAGTCTGAACTCTGCTCCAAACCACACGCTTTTACTGACAAACGATTGGCTGTAGACCTCTCAAAAAAAACTCTTAAAATGCACAGCCTTACTTTAGCTATAATTTGGTTGGCATATTTACAACTGTGACTGTTTATTAATAAGCACTGTTCCCAATAAATGAAAAACAAAATTAAGTAGTACAAAATAAGTCAAGCAATTGGGGGTCATAAGGTCACTTTAAATGTCTGGTGAGATTATCAACAATAAAAAAAACAACATAACAACAAACACAATAAACATATAATCTGCACGTTTGCAATTTGGCGCTAAACCCCATATTCTAAAGCTGTTTTGAGTCTGTATGTCTTCACTCTACTGCTTTAATGAGCCTGTATGCGTTCCCATGACGAGGTTTGGCTGCAGGAGATTTGTAAACCAGCCATTAGCCAGCTCCCTGTGGCTGTGGTCTTGTTACCGACAGACCTTTACTTAACAGTGTCACCGTCTAACTCCTGCAGTCTGTCATTTTGTTCCTTCATTAGTGCCACATTTTAGTGTTGGGTCGTGTAGAACAGCAAATACTGAAGCAATATTAACAGCTTTGCAAATTAGTTGGGCTCAATCTCGCAAATAGTGATGTCAAGATTATTCGGTTAATCACTAATTGTGATTGTTCAAGACACAATATAATCATACGAACTTTAAAAAATTATCGTCAGAATCTTAGGCAGCAACAATCAGTAATTCAGTTCAATTTACACTTGTTAAATGTCATGTAAAGTACTTTCTATGTAGGTGTTCATGTGACAATATCTTTTTTTATTTTTATTTTGTAATTTCTTCTTCATAAAGCTCGACTTGTGAAAGAAAGCTAATTAAGGCGAAGCGTTGACAATCATGAATAATCGTAAAATTGTGATGTTTCTCCTCACAATAATTCTAGCGCTTAAGAAAAAACAACTTTATGGAGACCCCGAACATAAAAGTTACATAGTTCACCTTTAATAACAATGAGACAGAAATGATTTGCTTCTTTACTGAAAGTTGCTGATGCTGTCTCTCTCAGTTCCCTAAAAACACTTTGTGCATTGCTTTGGTGACCACATCTGCTTTGAGTTGCCATTTTTCAGACACCGCAGGCTCCTGTTTAAGAGCCGCGTGATAACAGGAAGTGTTGTCAGGGCTTCTCAGTAGAGCAGGAAGAAAGACCCCAGACACAGGCCACAGAGGGTCATCATCTCCAATGTGTTAATACTTAAAACTGGCCTGATCTCTGCTGTCAGCTCACTCCATAAGCTCAATAATACAAACTGACACTTACTGGCTGTGCTGCAATAACTGTCGACATATGGTATTGTTAAAGTGGACATGAATCTTTCTTTTGCCATGTTGAGGTCTGCTTGTCTAGGCGGCTTTAATGATGTTAAGTCTTCGCTGTGTCATTGAGAAGGTCTCAGATTAGAGCGGCTGGAGCAGAGCAGTCTGGAGCAGAGTCAGACGACCAGACTAATGTAATTCAATAGAAAAAATTAGAGTAGAGAGAAAGAAATTAAACTATGTACTGACGCAGTGCTTTTGTGTTGGTAAAATACAAATCAAATAATTGCCGTATCAGCTGTCATCAAAATAAGCTCTCATCATAGCAGTTATTGTGACATATTTAGTATGAATGTTTGTATTGAATTCATTTTACAAAGTTAGGCCTGAGATTTTGTCCAGTAATACTGCAATAATCAAAAATACCATGGTCATAATATTACTATTTTATGACACTGCTAATTCCAAAGTATAATAATCAAAGTAAACACTTGTCCTAAATGTAGTGTGATTCATTTTTTGTCACATCACTCTGCTCAACTAAGCTTGAATGAGTAAGGCTGAAGCAACGTAATCTAACTAATCGATAACTGAAAGAATCGCCAATATGGGAGGGTAATATGCCAAAAGAAATATCATGATTTTCTTGGGGCCAGATCACAATTTTGAGTTTGTAGTTCATGTAGCTGTGGGAGCAGAGGAGTAGACAGGATCTAAGGAGCCCAGAGTTGGACCCTTTAGCTGTGAATTTGTAGTAAATGGTGATGCTTCTTGCCCCAGGCCACCAAATTTCCATTGACGGCCCTGGGTGGGAGATATGTCTAGACAAATGTTTTGTTGAAAACTGCAAAATTAGAAGTGTTTGTCTATAATTAAAATGGTTAAAAGATCTCACATCAAGACAGGAACAAGATTTGTGTAATCAAATAAGACTATTAAGTGATACGCTGCATTTTTCTGGTTCATTTTATGATCCACTCACATTTTGTGCAATACTAAACCTCAACCAAGACATTTACAGACACATTCAGCACACTCAAGAGAAAATGACTGAATCACAATATGTCGATATTGTCACGGCTCAAGGTTGGAACCCAAACGCAGACACAAGTCAGGTTGTAAAAATATGGGTTTATTGTAACAAGAGGATGGGACTTTCCGAGCTGGAGTTAACTGGAGCAAGCTGGAACAGGACTGGTGGTGGCAGGACTGGGACCGGAGCAGACTGGAGCTGGAACAGGACTGGTGGTGGCAGGACTGGGACCGGAGCAGACTGGAGCTGGAGCAAGACAGGTGGTTGCAGAACGATGGATCGTGTTGCAAATGTTTTGTTGAAAACTGCAAAGTACAAAAAGTGTTTGTCTATAATTAAAATGGTTAAAGAGATCTCACATCGAGACTAGGAACAAGATTTGTAGTAATCAAATAAGACTATTACCGAGTGATACGCTGGCACTTTTCTGGTTCATTGCATGATCCACTCACATTTTGATGCAGATACTAAACCTGCAACCATGACATTTACAGACACATTCAGCACACTCAAGAGAAAATGACTGAATTACAATATGTCGATATGAGGAAACAAAACCTATACTTCATCATGATGACCTCGAGCGGCCTTATTTCACCTTAATCTTGGTCAATGTTAGTAAAAGTCTTGTATCCACGGGCTTTTTGCAATCAAAACACTTGATTCATTTAAAAATATTTTGAATATTGCAACTGCTATTAGACTTGTGATTTATATTAAAATTGACAAAAAGACTGAACTATGAATATTTTGTCTCTTAATCATGTTTTTGACCCTTTTAGCCGCATTTCATTCACTTTTTGTCACTTTTTTGTCACTATTAGTTGTGTTTTTGACGCTTTTAGTCATGTTTTTGTCACTTGTTTCAGAACATCTTTTCACAAATCTAAACTACAGGGTTAGGATTTTTATACAGAATAAAACAGGATATTTTGTTGTTTGTGGAGGAAATTAGTGCGCTTCAAAAATTGCAGCCTTTGTGATTTGTGTCCATTCCAATTGCAATTTCTATTGGATTAACTGCGCAGCTCTATTTTCAACTATAGACAAGCGACTGCAGATATTTCATGATGAATACAACCACCATCACCATATTCTTTCCCTCTACTTCTGCAAATTATAACATCTCCAAACATTTCACCGCAAAAATCTGTTGCTTTTAACCAGTTTACAGTTAAGAGAATCATTGTGAAACGATCCTGACAAGTGAAGACCACAGCTCCTGTCACTGTCTGGCTCCGACTATCACCAAATCATGCAAATGTAATTCACTTGTGCACTCGCTGCCACCTCCATCGCCATCACCGCTGCGCCAATAGCACCCTCTCTTGCCCCGCGGACAGAACACCAGACATTTAATTACTTTCGTCATCGGTTCAAACAGCGGGTATCCTGACGTAGAGCAGATCAGGGCAGGGGAGGGGCAGGAGAGGCGACTGGGAAGTAAACAGCAAAACAAGCCTAATTTGAAACACTTGATTTTGACTTTCCTTTTGAAATGAGTCTCGGCTGTGCAGCTGTCAGACCGACTCTGTCAGACTCGGCAAAGTGACAACTCCAGGAAACATCATTGTGTTCGAAACAAGCTTGTCCTACTGCTAGTTTTGGCAACATAGATGGACTGAATGGGTTACCTGTGGTGTGTTATCCAGGAAGGGGCCCACAAAAAAGCTTAAAATGAAGTGTGTATTGCATATAGATAAGCAGTAGTGTGGGCAAGGGTTGCAATGATTAATCGACTAATCGTGACTAGTCAACTAACAAATAATAATCAGTCGTATTTTGATCGTAATTGTTGTTTGGACTATACACACATTAAAAGACACATGAAAAGACCTCTTATAATAAAGCTGACGACAATATAAAATCAAAATGTCAAGAAAGATTAAACTGTTTCTAATTTTCCTCAATAATACACTTGTTAATATTCTCTGTGTAGAGGCTGTCACTCACCATAATTCAGACATTATTTGGTTAATAATGTAGTTAAAAAAGTCTCAAGAAATAATCATTGGACCAGTCGACAACTAAAATAAAACAAAACTAAACCCTTGTTCTATTCTCACCAAATATGAATTTTTAAAACTAGAAAATGTTACATTTTATACCAATCTTTGCTTACTTTTAAAAATCCTTCATGGAATAACAGCATCTCCTCTAAGAAAATTTGCTCCCTGCTCAGATAAAATAACTACTCGATCTACTTCAAGAGGAGAATGCAGGACCTCAAAAGGTAGGACCTCTTTTGCCTTTTCTTATGTTTCGATGAGTCAATGGAGCACGATGCTAACACAGATTATCACATGTACTGTATTTAAAACAGTTGCACCTTTGACAAAAAATGGCTGCTGGAAAGGCAAGTTTGTGCCCATGAGAAATTGATTTATGTGCAGTATTTAAGTCTGTGTCGGAGTGCAGGATGCTGTAGCAGTTTTAGACGTGATTGATCTAAGGGTGGGATTATTTGTAATTAAATGTAATATGTAATTGAAATATGTACAATGGCATGGTCAAACTTTTATCTATATTTACATTCAGTTTTTCTAGATTATAACATCCACCTGCCCAGGGACTATGGGTGGAAATTAGCTAATTATGCTATAACCTGGTACAATTCATCTTTCCTTTTTTTTGGTCAATGTTTATTGTACTTTCTCACTGTATAAATAAAAATATAACATACCATGCCAAGTGTGGGCTCACCAACACGATACACCTATGTCTCAGAATTGCATGCTTCACTCATGTTTGCTGGGTGTCATTAACAGGAATTTAAAAGCTCACTATAGTTCAGTCATATTTATCACATAATAACAGTCTTATTCAGTGTATTCTTGCTGTAGAGCTAAAGTCAATCCCAGGAACTATGAACCTTAAGTGCAATTCAACAGCAGAGTCCGACATCATGATATCGTCTCGTCACAAGTCTCACAATAATAACGTGGGCTGTTACAATCAAATTACAAGCTTCTTTTAAATGCTTTAAATGTTTCAGGAAGGACACAACATAGACCATGATTCTTTGCTCCAATTCAGAGCAGACAACATGAAGAAATAACTCTTATTAATCACTTTTATATCTTAATTCTTTGGAATATAATAGTTGAGACAATGTTCAATAACACATTCAATTTATATAGCGCTTTTTTGGACACTCAAAGACACTTATGACAGTAATGATTTGCACCAAAGGCTTGTCCAACTATTTTAAAAAGAAAGAGAGAAAAAATAGCATTTCTAGTTCCCCATAATATCGCAATAAATATTGTACTGTAAAATTAATGTTGCAATAAAATTGTACTGTGAGACACTTACTGTTCCATGCCCAGTAATTGTGTCTTCATTTTCACATCACCAACTAAAAAGACTGTTTTATGACTTTAATAAGCACACATTAGACACAAGCTCATTATACTGTTTTGTCTCCCACACATTTCTTCTTTGTGTTTGGTCTTTGTGAATTTGTGATCATTTGAAGGCAATTATTGTCTCGCTCTTTCAGTCTTTTAGCTGGACAGACTGAGATAGACAATGAAAAGAGTGGATGAAATATTTGACAGCTTTATATGTTCGTGACAAAAGCTTTTTGGGTGGCAGACAAAACAGAATTTGAAATAATGTTTTGTTTTGTTGGGAATCTACATGAGGAATGCAAGTTTCTTTCTCAAACTATTTCTATTTTAGAGTCTTGTAGAACTTGACATAGAGTTATGGTTTTAGTCATGGTTTTAATATAATTTATAGCTTAAAAAAAGGTTAATAATTGCTAAATACTTTATGTTTCTTAGTGTATAAACATACAAGATACTCAAGCTTAAGTAGAAATACATGGAGGCTGTTGCAACAGAACTGCAATATCGTTAATCACAGTTTCCCTCAATGGACTGTAATGCATTTGGTCTGATCCCAAAGTAAACCTCTAAAAGTAAGACTGTCAAGCCTCTTCCCTCTGTGTCCTCCAAAGCCAACATGGCCGACGCACTGGCACAGGCCGGTGGCTCGTGACCCGATGAATCACTTCACACTCAGCCTTTGGGTTCAATAGGGCTGTCTGTGAGATTAGATTAGTTGTAATCAAATCGAAATTTGAATGGCCACAAATACTCGATTGTAAAGGGTGCCAATATTTAAGTTACATAATGGCATCACAAAATATTGAAATATCCCATCTCATTATGTTAAAGAATGCTATTTTTGTAGATCTTTACAAACATAATCTGCAATGTACATGATTCTTGTGTCAGCTTTCAAACTAATTTCATGCTGCTCCCAAATAAGAAAATAATAGATAATACAAATAATAATCATGACAATTTGAGAAGAAAACTTAAGTATTTTGAATCCAATAGTCCAAAGAATGTTTTTTTTAATCTGTTTTGGTCCCATTAACTTTTTTTTGTAAAAGTAAAACGCTACTTAAAGTTATGATAGACGATGGGAATGTCTAAGTAACAGCTAATCGTGAATAATCATTAAATAAAACAACTGCATCTAATCTAATCAGAAATACAACACTGGTATAAATATATTAATAAAAATAAATACATAAAAAACTATTCAGGCCTACTAAAGCAATAACCACTGCTTAATAATATTCCTTTATTACACAGAAGTCTGGTACATAGAGCCACAATACAGTTTACGATGGATTGAACACTGCTTTTTGAAAACTATAAAGTAAAAGATATGCTCTCACTTTCTCCACTAATAAAATTTGCAAGTGAAACAGTAGAGTTTAAAGGCAGACGGTGCCATTCAAATAATCCACCAGACAGATTTCCCTACAGGCCTCAGTACAGTTACACAATCTTATCTCCGACAGTGTCAAAGAGTGTGATTGTCCTCTTTACACTGGCCATACTTATTAGCATCACCAGCATGTAATGGTTTCCCACAGAGATTACATTCCTGATGCTGATTTCAGACGTACATTCCTCAAACAACGACGATTACATCTTTCTGCTTTATGAGATTTGTTTTGACTTTTATTCTCATCTAAAGAGGGAGGAAAAAACACCCTTATAGCCCTGCTGTACCCCGCTAGATCAACTTCCTCTGCGGGCATTATTGTAATTTATTATAAGCAAATGTATAAGACAATGATGATAAAGCAGGTAAACGTTGTAGGGAGCATGAGAATGACACAAAATAGAATGACTTGAGACACTAAAAACATCGGTGTTGTCAAAACATCCATATACTAATTAATACAAAAATTAGTACCAAAGCTAGAAAGCTAGATTAATCACATAAATATGTCAAAACTGGACCTTTCCTGAATAGTCTTGATTCATAGGAGCACTATACATGAACTTAAAATTGTGTATTTTCACGCCAGGAAGACTAGGCACAGCTAATGGGGATCCAAATAAATAAAATCATAAATAAACAAACAGGACCACATCGTAATATAAAAGAAACCCGCACAAAATTATGATTGCGATTAGATTTGCAATTTATGTTTTGTTCAAAGTTCACATTTTAAACGCGTTCAGGAGAATCACAACTAAGACCAAATGAACTGAAAAACGAATAAAAGAATGTCTTTCAGAACATGTTTTTGGCTATTTTTATGCAGAATAAGACTATATTTTGTTGTTTGTGGAGGAAATACTTAAAAAATTGAAGCCTGGAGATATTCAAAGAGAGACTTAGGTTCGATTGTGATAAACCTTGTCGCTGTATTACATTATATTGTCTTTTTTTTAAATCTAATTGAGTATTGAGCCATTTCCCAGCTACAATTATTTCATCTAAAACTGATTTGAATTCTTCTTACTGTTTTTATTACAATTGGTTTTAATTTGGTCCCGGCAAAGTACAAGTAAAGTAAAATAAATGTGCACTAAACAAAAAGGACATAATAATAAAGTCCACAGGTGCAACAATGCCATAGACAGGAATGACCAAAATGTATCCACTGTCAAACACACTCAAATGGTGTTATAGTGCGCATACATATCTCTTCATTCTTTGTAAATGGTTTCCAGTCATGCATCACAAATGTCCTGAGTGAACAACAGACAAGCAGCTGGGACAGGTGCAGCTGTGAGTGAAAAAGAAGACGCCAAAGAAGATAAAGGTCTAAGTGGCACCTTGTGTACGCCGATGCCACAAAATAACAGCCATCTTTTTCATTTGTCTATCTCTCCACACAAAGGATTACAAAAAGGCCCCGCCGCTCCTGTCTCATGCCGCTTCATAAATAAAATAGACGTCTGAATTCTTTATCCGGGATCTTCGCTACATCAAAGGCTTTTAAGTTGGCCATCAACCACTTGCTGTTGAAATACCACCAGCTATTTAAGGATGAACCGAAAATTTGCACGAGTACAAGAGCAAAAAGCAAAAGAAACAGCTAAAATGTAGTGAAGAGATCAGGGCAGGGCAACATGACAAAAAATCTTTTACAACCTTTTCTTCTGTGTACTGCTCTATCATGATTCGAAGTCTTATTAAAAACAAATTAAATATACATTTCCTAAATATAAACATTACAGACTTTTAATCATTGCTGTTTAACACAAAAAATAGTTCTTCCTCCACAGTGTGAACAGGGGATGTCACAGTATAAAATGTTAGTGTTACGACTATTGTGGGGGGAAAAAAACCAACAACTAATGATTTAAAGATTATTCACAGACAACAACAGTGAAATCTTCAGTTTCCTTCTATATGTTGTTACTATTTCTCAAGTTTGTGACCAGCTTTATGAAATAAATAAACACATTTAGATACATATCTTTTGAACAAACACTTAATTTTGCATGTAAATTAGTCGATTATTACTTCCTAGTCCTTACGATTATATTGTGACCTGAATAATCACGATCAACTTTATAATCTTGGCATTCCAGTCTGAACTCTACTCCAAATCACAACCTTTTATAGGATTGACTGTTAAACTCTCGATTAAAAAGACCAGAGCTGATCATTGACAATTAGACATGACTCAACTGAATTAAATGCACAGTCCTATAAGAGACTGCTTATTAGTTGTTACCTTGAGAATGCTCTGGAAAGTTATGTTGTTATGTATTGGTTTTTGGTTCTGAGAAAAACATGAAATCGCTGCGTGCCAAGCTGTCGAGAGCCGACCACCAAGGCCAGTGTCTGTGCTGAAGTCATGCCATTTATCAACACTTCAGACAACAACAGACACTCCACCAAAGTGCCATGACATCAACCAGCAAAACAATTAAACTGTTATTTTGTAAGTTAAAACAAGAGACTAGAGCAAAGATTGACACATCTGTCTCTCTGATGTACTTGACATTGTAAGTTTCTCAAAGGGATTCAAAATTGGTATAAAATGTCCAACAGTAATGATTGAAGTTTTATAAAGTTCTAAAATGTTCACGTAAAAATAATAGTCTGTTTATGTTTTGTACTAGTTCTCATAAGTGTTGTCACGATACTCAATATTAGATTTTGAAACTAAAGAATTGTTCAATACTGATTTCGATACCTAAATTATAATTAATAAATGCTCTTTTTTACACAATTGAATGTCAATTTCAACACAAATAGTAATACTTTATTTATGTTCCAATGAGGTTTTATACGAGTTCTGATCAATCCCAAGATCATTCTAAAAATGTTCAGCAAAGGTCAAATTGTGTCTCGTTTATGTGATTTCTTATAGTATCAACACTAGTTCAAATGAGTATCTAGTTTTGATACTAGTTTAAGTATCTGGGTATCGACTTTTTTACAACCCTGGACCAATTAATAACACAAAACCAAACATAATGGCTCCATAATCCTCAGTGTGAGTCTAACCTTCATAGTTCATACCTATTATCTGTTCGCACATACAACAGCATGCTAGGTCACTTTTACAATCATGATTCTGGCGTTCTTAAGATGTTCCCGTGAAATATTTCCGTGCATTCCTCTGACCAGGGCCATTACTAATCTCGCTGCATGCCACGGACACATTCCTGGAGCTCTGTGGCTGAAACCAAAGCGGGGGAAATGGCCGAGCGCTCGACCACACGAGGACTAACCACAGCGGACAGGAGCTGGCCGGACTCCACTGCTGTGTGCACAACAGGGGGGACAGTGCCGCTGGGAAGGCCTGGTGCACGGGGCACTTCGGCCACAACAGGGTCAGGGTGTCACAAGAAGAGGCCCTGTGTCTTTGTCATGTCATAGTCCAAATGTACTTTATTTATATGGCATTTAAGAAGCAGAAACAGATTCTAATTTGCTGCACAAGCAAAAAACAATTAAAAAACAACACAAAAGGTATAGCAGGTGCTCAATCTGATGTTACGAATCCCTCCCAAAACTAATAAAATAAATCAAACCATACAAAAAGAGTAATAAATAAGTCAAATAAATGAAAATAAATGAAAAACAAATGTGTTATTTAAATAGTATGCATTTTTTGTATTGTTATTCACCTTTAAACATGCTCTTGAGTACCTTTAATTTGCCATTTCATGTTTTGAAACAAAAAAAGTTTATTATTAAATAATTCATTTTTCTCAGCAGTCTGGAATGACACTTACTTAGTGCATCCAGCCACTAGATGGAGCCAAGTGCTTACACAATTTAGCTACATTATCTCAGCGCGACACGCCATTATCAAGCTAGCAGCAGCAGTTATCGTGTTTAGACGGAAGAAATGCTCAGAATGAGTCTGGCAATGATTTAAGGACTTAAAACAGCAGAACAGTCTCGGATAAGTGACATAAGAAATCTGAAAATACGTCCCAGCTCAAGGAGTTCAGCAGGAAGTGTTTTTGACGCTCGGAGGGAGGAGGATTTTCTAATGAACATTCCTCAAAACGTGTGAATGCAGCTGAATGCAACTTCAGGTATGTTTCTGATGTTGTCCTCACATTGTTAGGACATGGTTAAAACCTCTAAACTGTACTTTCACTGTAGCAGAGTTTCCTTTAACTGATGTAATCAACATTTCCTCGTTCCTCTTGTCATACGACTTGCTGCGTTTGCCTCTCAATCACCTCTCAAGGGATGTCACAATATCAAACTCTGATGTTACAAAAGAGCTGAAACAAGTTAGTCAATTAATCACAATTAATTCATTCTTGAGATAATTGTTTACTAATTTAGTAATCGAAATACACAGATTCCAACTGCTGCCATGTTTTGAGAGAAGAGGTTTATGACTCAGACAAAGCAAAAGTTACTTCAAAAAGACAAAGGAAACATGTAGAAAATCTAGTTGTGTGTAAATATATTCACTCAGAAGTTAGAACGTCCTCGAGTGGCATCAGCATAGCTTCATCTGAGTCACATCTAGTAAAAATCTGTTATTTTGCGTTCTGAACAATTTATCAAATAATGTCAAGAAAAATCACTAGATCAATCAATAATCAAAATAATCGTTAGTTGTAGCCTTCAGTTACAATTATTGTGAGAAGAAACATCACAATTGAAACTTTGAAATCCATCATTTTATTTAAGTTTAGCTTCATGAAATCAAACCCTCTGACTAAAAACGCATAGCCAGTTTGACTTTTTTGGAGAATAGATTGAACTAAAATAACTCATTGTTGCTGCCTATGATTCTTACGATTATTGTTTTTTTTTATTTCTTATGATTATATTGTGTCCTGAATAATCACAATTATCGATAATAATCTTGACATCTCTACTCTCAAGACTGCATCTAAGAATGGACTATTTTAGAAGATTTTTTTTACCAAAGTCGACCCTGATGAAGCTTAAAGATGTCATATTATGCTTTCTTCAGGTATTTTAGTATTTAACTATAACATATCAGATAACCATTTTACATTTTGTTCATTGTAAAACACAATTTTGATCTAAAATCTTAATAATGGACACATGTTCATTGACTTCCTGTTCAAAACTGCAGAACTACCTTTTCATATCAGCATTTCACTGAAGCAAGTATCAGATTTTCACTTACTTGTTTTTATTGATGAAAAGTGACTATGTGACATTTTTTAACCCTACATGCATCAGCGTTTTTGAATAATTGCAAGTAAGTACAAACTAGAGCGGTGGGCGGAGATAGAGGGTGGGACCAGACATCTTGGGAGTTCACACAATTACTCAAACATCCCTGAATCAATCAAAATACAACTCTGAGTAAACAAATTATGAGGGAGCAACATTACAGTAACATTGTTAAAAGCTAATAAAAGTGGATTTGATGAGCTAAAGTGAGGCAGCTCGAGGACATGTTGATACAGTATCTATCAATATCTCCATCTTTCATCATCAGTCATCTCCACCTCTTCTGAAGCCTGTGTGTCAACAGTACAGGCTCCACAGCTTGAAAACCACTGGACACTGGACTCATTTATTTGGAAGGAAACAGGGCAGTGCATCCTGGCCCTCGGCTCATTCCTCCATTTCCACAGATGTGTATTTAGCTCTTCCTGTATCTTATCTTTTGACCTAATTTGACCGAAGTGTATATATATTAAACATTTTCAAATTTATTCTACTTTTACAGCCACATCCTTTTGGAATGATTGTCTTTGCTCTCTGGTTATCCTCTGAATGCATTTACTTTCAATTGTTCCAGTGTTTTTACATCTCACTGAGGGAAAAATGTGAACCGCAAACAATGGTGAGAAACAAACAGGAGAAAATCCGGAAACTGACGCCTTGTCAAAATACACGTCTTTTATCATTAAGGCAGCGTGCAGCCAAAACCAACTTGTTTTCTTTGTTCAAATAATTTAAATCACTTTCTGTGCAACAGTATGGATTATCAGTTACTGTCAGTTATTCATTGTACAAGATTCAAGCTGACATTATTATAGGTAACACATAGAGGTGGGCAAAAATCGAAATGTAAATAATACTGTGTTTTGAAGATACACAAAACTTTTAATATTAAGTATGTAATTTATAGAAAAAAAGGCTACAAAAAGAGATGACTATGAATAAAAATGAAAATAGTTACGTTTTCATCTTTCAAATAAGGACATTTAGTGACATTTCTGCACTTTTGTGATTAATTTTAGAGACATTTCACATTTGGTGTATAACTGAACCTCAACCAACATGTTTTAAGACATGTTTAAACATATTTCTGTTTGATTGACATAATATATCTGACTATCGTTATTGTTATTATACTGAGATATACATTTTTGTCAATATCGATCGAGTTTGCACATGCATCAGCACCATCAGTAACAACTTTTAAATCACTTTAAAAACTCACTTTTATCGACTTTCCATTTTATAACATTTTCTTCATGTATTTTAAGTTTTTCTGCACTTTCCACTCTCTACTTTCTAAATTCTACATCATATACTGTCAAGCACTGTTTTTAAAAGCTGCTTTCTAAATGATACATTATTACTATTATATACTATGTGAATATTACAACAGCAGTCACGAATCATCATTTTTACAGACCATGTTTTCTTTTTTCAAATGGGATAAATCTCTAAATACATCTCCATGGCAATAAGAAAACAACATAATGACGTAAATGCCAGTTACATAAGTTCAATGACAGACTGTGGAACCTTGACACGACAAAGAAAGTTTCACAGTGCACCTTTATCATGAATCTGATACTTTGGATTAGGAGCTCTGAAGCAGGGGCTAAATATAGACGGCAGCGGAGTTGTTAATGCAGGTGATTAAACCAGTTGTGGAAGTAGATTCTGATACAGCTTTAATATCCACCGGGGGAGCAATTATGACACTTGTGTAACGTCTCGACTCTTTTGGAGGTGACTGAGAAGGGCCTGGCACATCAGCTTACACCCAGAGCACTCCCAGAATATAATATTAGCCAAGGTGATGTCAACTCATAATGCCCCACTGTTTCTAACTCTGGAAAGTAGGCCAGAGAGGTGGCATGCAACCGAGAAGCCAAAACGTACAAGAGCACAGACAAAACAGTATATGATCTGCAAATTTAGTAAGTTAAAAACAACACTGCACGCACTTTCAGTAACTTGGTAATGTTTGCAAATGAGTAGGAGTACAATTAGAGGTGCAAGATATATAAAAAAATGAATAGTATTGCACATGTTGTTTTGAAGATATGCAAAATTAGACTGTCTAGTGTATTTTCTATAATGAAAACTGTTAAAAATAACCTCAAAAACGGACAAAAACAAGAGTATAAAGTGTATATTTACCTTTCCCAGACTTAAACTTCAACCAAGACATTTGCAGTCACATTTTAGCGTATTCCTGAAGCAGTTTGAAAATATTGTCTGAATATAGAGTTTATGCAGGTAACGCATGAGAGTCAATGGTACGTAATAGGACTGTAATTCTATAGTCGATTAATCGATCGATAGCGTCTTAGTCGACCAACAAGCTATAGAATGAGTACGCTTCTGAGTTTAATCTAATTTATATCTCTAACATATACATAAATACACTGTTAATTAGTACTCTTCTAAAGTTGTTTTTGCATGGATTCCTGTGCAATTGTGGTCTTTTAAGTGCAGTATGGGTTAGATACATGGAGCGAGTTTTAAACATTTGCCACACCCCATTTTAGTTGACTAATCGGTTTTCTCCTGTAAAAGCTCATAAGGTCAGTTAACAAATATAAACATCTACACCTCTGTTAAATATTTGGTTTGTAACTGACATCTAAAAAAAGAAAATTAAGTAAACCGTTGTAGAAAACCAGTTAAACAACAGGAACACTGCAGTCACATTTATCATTGATACAGGCTTTGGGATCACACACAGTTGAACTCATTATCTTTCTCTCCTTAAGTAACATGTTTCTGAGTCCAAGTGTTGAGGAAATAGATTGTTGTGCTGAAGTGTCCTAAATCTCCAACGGTGAGAAACTACTTACAGTTGACATTTTACCGTATAAAGTTGATTTGAGCTAAACAAAAGCTACAAAATAGGCATAAGAAAAGCAAAGACACACATTTTATCAGTTGTGCTGCCTGTAATAAGTCGGAATGTGGGGGAGCATTTTTTGTCTCTGATCTCTGCATAACCTCTTGTCGAGATGATGCAAAAAAATTAACAATATTATCACCGACCCATGGGTACAGTCTAAACTTGGGCTGAAAAATTTGGGACAAATAATGATTATGTAATTGTGATTGTTCTGACATCACAGGCAGGCGTTTTAATGTTTAGGAAAAGACTGCAAAGTGAATTCTAAGCTAATACGAAAACGACATGCATTTCATAACATGTTTGAAAAGGTCTTAATAGCTCAACGTAATAAATGTCATTGCATTCAATTACCTGTTATGTAGTACAAAATACTAACTCGTGATTGTCTGGATGTTTGATTATGTGTCTGTTACTGCCATTAATGTAATAATAATAATAACACCTTTATTTGTATAGCACTTTCGAAAACAAGTTACAAAGCGCATCACAAAATTACATTAAAACCATGACAACAATAATAAATAACAAAAATGTCAGATATAGATACATTAGAGAGAGTAAGCCATTCAATAAAAGTATGTTTTTTTAGTTGTATTGATGTTTTGATGCCAAATCTGGTAATTGCTGCACAACAACTCTACGAAGTCAACTTAACTAGTATAAATGTAAATACATTTCAGAGATGGTTAACCATAATTGTACTTGAGTAAGAGTAATGATAATTCAAAATAATAATAATCAAAATAATATTCTTCATGTAAAGATTCAAAGTTTAGGAAACTACTACTCCAGTCTGGACAGTCTGATTTATAATTTGAAGTTATTGTAATTGGAAGAACAAAACATTAACTAATGCATCAAATCTGGTTTCAGGATAAACACAAAATGAGGAAAAAATAAATAACATTTGAAGGAGCGGTGCAAGAAACACAAATGTTCAAATTATTAAATATATTGTCAATATGAAGCTTTTGTCACTTAGACTCACTCGCAGTGGAAAGTAACCATCCAAGTATGAGTTCTGTTCATTCAGTAAAGTAAATAAAGAAAAGTAAACAGCTAGAAAACTACTCTGAAAAGTGCAATTTCATTCAAACTGAGTACTACCCACCTATTTTATTAAAATGAATGCTTAAACAGTTAAATGAAATCGCAGCATTTTGTCACTCGCCATCTCCGGTTGCAGCGCCAGTAAGTCATCTGATTTGACCCAATGACATGTGAGAATCTGCCACACCGAAACAGCAAACATTAGAAACACACACACACAAAGAGAGAGAGTGAGCAGAAATATCGGGCACAGCTGACCCCGGGATGAAATGTCACGGCGAGACGCTTCGAAAGGGGGGAACCTACATGTTGGCATAACTGACGTGCTCCGTGCAGACGACTGGAGCAGCTCGGTGCCTTTTTTAATGTTATTCCAGCGGCCCATTTGCACACGAAGTCGGCATTTTCGCTATAGAGACGTAACCTTTCGAACCTTGGCCTTTTTATCGTGCATTTGGACGGTAGCCAGCGCCGCTCTCCCTGTCATAACAGTGTTTACTAAATGACAGGACCCACTGCCAGAGTTATGAATAGCTCATGAAAGTATTAATGGCCTCCTAACAGCAGACTGGGTGCATGTGGTGTGGTCTATTTTTAGCTCTCCATCTGAAATGTACAGCAGGAGAGAAATGCACAAAAAATATTCCTCTATAATTCTTTTGGACAATGAGCTGCGTCAGTGATTGTACTGCTGAGGGATGTCAAGATGATAAGGTTAAGCAATAACTGATCATGCAGGAAAGAACCAAAAATTAATAATTGTGACAATTTCAGAAGCAAAATCAAGTCTTTTTAGATCATTCTATAGTCCAAAAATAGACTTCAATGTAAAGTACTTTTTTATCTGGCTGTTTTTGTCACATTAACTTTATTTTGTCATTCTGAATTTCATAAAACTGGTCAAAACTTTTAGACAATGGGAATTGCTGTAAGAAAGAAGATATCACTGTTGTTTGGTTAAGGTACTTATAAAAAATGACTTATTTGAAATGTATGAAAATGAGGGGTAGGATTTAGTCAATTTCTTTCTCCTACTCCTTTTCGAAGATGTAAAATGTTTCAGTCTGTTTCTTTTGTCATATTCTGTATTAAATGCTTAATGTTTTTGTTATTATTATGTGTTCTATCGTGTTCGAAATAAAAGTAATTAAAATCAAATCGTGACTGCGAGTGAAATTCCTGGTTCTGACACTAACAAACCTGCAAAATTCAGACTCACAAACTCATTTAATATCCAAGGACACTTTCAATACACAGATTCCCTACTACCTGACAAAGCAGTACAAACATTAACATAAAGCCTTGATGAATACAGTGTAAAAAATAACTCATTGGACAGCTTTCATAAACGTGCATTATCTCCAGCAGCCGCAATATCCCTCCTCTATCACAGTGTCACCGCAGAGGCTCCAGTTTCCACCTGAAGCGAGGCCTAGAAGAGCGCACTGCTTATTTTATCAGCCTGCGCTACTGCAATATCCTGTGCAGGAAGTAAATATTATGAAGCAAAAGCCAGACATAGATATAATAGCTATCCTAGAAGGGTGTGTACGGACAGTAGAGTGAAGAATAGCTCCTCTGAGGGAGTGCTCCACTGCCACACTCACACAGGTAAATCATTAGCGCACGCATGGCTAATTCTGCGCTTCAATTATTTAGCCGTTCAACAGGAATCAATTATTTACCACACATTCCCAGCCAGTTGTGTACAGACAGGTAGCAGCTGCACAGTCCTGTCTGTCTATTATTGGCTGGAAAAGTTATAGTTTAACAAAAAAGGAAGAGTCGAATTAAAGATTAAATTTGCCCAAAGATGGTAAAGCGATATAAAGGTCAACAATTCTCCTTTGTCGTGTCATGGACATATTTGGAGGATTTCTACATTCCCTTTAATTTAGTGGAAATATATTGATGTACTGTATTAATTTGGTGCTTGCAAGATTAGTCAGAATCAAATCGAAATCGCAATTTTAAAGGCCAAACGCAAAGACTGCAATGATTTAAGTGACATAACAACAAGCTGCTAACAAACATGTTCTGAAATGCGCATGATTCTTTTATTAGTTTATAGTTCATATTCCAGTCTTTTCTCAAATGTTTCTCCTCCTGGACATTGGACAGAATTCTACAATGAAATCATTAAATGCAAATCTAATTGCAATCGCTTGTCTGAAATATCGAAATGAGATATTTTGACAAAATCGTTGAGCTGTACTGCTATGAATATGCCGTCACGAATATTTAAATATGCATTTAAATATAATTGTTGTTTGTTCAGAGAAAGTAAACTTGATTTGATGATTACAATAGGTGTATTTCATATAAAGTTTGTGCACATATATAATGTGAAATAGCTCAATTATTGCATGGCGTGATGGAAAAATTGTGATTTTATCATTTTGTGAGCCATGTCTCGTGTCTCGTATCAAATTGTGGGGAAGTCTGTGATTTATTTATTTATTTATCAACCTTTATTTAACCAGGTAAGAACCCAAATGAGATCAGAACCTCTTTTTCAAGGGTGACAAGGGCAAAGTGAAAAATGTAACATCAACACAAATTACAAAAACATATTAACAGTTTAGGAGAATTTTAAGAAATTAAGACAAACTTTACATTTAAATCACAGACAATTTTTAGAAGATTCACACTCTTTGTTTTTCAAAATTGTGAAAAAACGCCTGACTGAGACCAATTCATGTAACCTCCACTTCGATTGGAGGAACTTCCAGGCTGTGGGAGCAGCATAAGAAAAAGCTCTCTTTGCCAGTTCTTACACGTGGGACAGACGAGCTAAACATATCATGTGAACGCAGGCTGTAATGACCCTCCGCTCTCTGCACAAGGGCACACAAGTGAAAGGTGCACATTTACTTAACACTTTATACACTAATGACATCCAATGTGTGAACCTCCTGGCACCCAAAGAAGGCCACCCAGCCTTGGCACAGACATCACAGTGGTGGGTGAGCCGGCCACAAACTCAATCTCAAAGCACAGTGATATACAGTGTCCAAGGATTTCAGACATTTTGCCGTGGCATTTATGTAGACAGAGGCATAAAAGTGGCCGATACCAGACATTTGCATGCTTAGAGCGAAAAACAAGCTTTATTACAATAGTAAAAACCCAATTTTAGCTTCAAATTTTTAACCAGATTTTGAAGGTGGGCTTTAAAAGAGAGCTCTTGGTCCAGTAAAAAGCCAAGATATTTAAAAATGGATACAAACGCAACTGGATTTGCCTGAGAAGTCATGATCTGAGGGATGTTGTCTTTTACTCCACGTCCATGTGAGTAGATCATAGCTTTTGATTTGCCTGAATTTAAGTGATCCCCAGCCCTTTGTATGACAGGGTTATTATTCTGCTGTTAGGCCAATAGATTATTATTGTCATATAGAAAATTGTGTAAAATTGTCATGAGAAATGTATACAAAATGTACACAATAAACAGTGTATGGCAATCTCTTAATGGCATTTCTCATTGTAACAATTTTCAACATACAATTACTTAATTTCAGGAAAAAATATTTGATTCTGTATTTAATTATTATTGTACATGTGTAGAATCATTTTTGACATAGTATTCATCAATCTCATTTGTATTATAAACAAACAAAATGGCATTGCAGTTAATCATCAAACTTCAGTGAGTCGCCTAATCTAATAAAAATACCAGTGGTTAAAACAAACTTGCACAATCTGAATACCAAGCGCTTCCTGTCGCGCTATTGTTAGCTCACAGCAGCAGATAACTAACACAAATCTGTCCTGACTTAAGAGGAAAAATGACGCTCACTTTGTAAAATCTGGTTTGTGTCAGGGTCCAAAACGGCGTCTGTGCCTCTAATCTCGAGGAAGCAGCTGACAGTAAAAACTCCCTGGCTGCGGGCTAAATATACCTAGAATCAGAAACAACAAGGTACGCTTCTCTACAACGGCTGCATTAGGACCAAACGCTCTGTGAAACCACTCTACCGGTTAGACCTCAAGATAAAGAGAAGACACTTTTTTTTTTTGCTTGTCCTTTATTGACTTTGCAAGACCAACCACAGAGCAGGAAAAAACAACTATTACTACTTTTTCACAGCGCTGCGTAGGACGTGTAAAAGACAAATAGACCCTTCTGGTAAAAAAAGCAAAGGCAAATTGAGTTTACAGTTAATGAAATTTGACTGTGAAACATCATAAAGAGACCAGTCATGGCTTTTATAAGCTATCGTAAATGTGCTACGACATCAATTTTCGGATAATAAGATTTGTTAGGCAAAGTCATACACAATTACAGTAATTTTGAAGTTTCAGTTCATTATTTGAAAAGAAACTAAAGTGAATTACAGATACATTCGAAACACAAATCTTCACCGAGACAATGCATTTCCTCAAAACTTAAGGCAGACTTCCACAACAACAGTGTTAATCTCCTTGGATATATTTAAATGCTTCTCTCAAAATAGACAAGCAAATGTTTCACTGGAATAAAAAGGGGTCAACAGACTAAAGCAGTTACTTTTTTTACTTTTTAACACTTTGTTGCAGTTGTAGTATTTCAGAAACAGTACTCCATCCATCCATCCATCTTCTTCCGCTTATCCGGGGCCGGGTCGCGGGGGCAGCAGCCTGAGCAGGGACTCCCAGACTTCCTTCACCCCAGACACTTCCTCCAGCTCCTCCCGGGGGAGATCGAGGCGTTCCCAGGCCAGCCGAGAGACATAGTCCTCCAGCGTGTCCTGGGTCTACCCAGGGCCGCCTCGATTGGGACATGCCCAGAACACCTCCAGGGAGGCGTCCAGGAGGCATCCGGAACAGATGCCCGAGCCACCTCAGCTGGCTCCTCTCGACGTGGAGGAGCAGCGGCTCTACTCCGAGCTCCTCCCGTGTGACTGAGCTCCTCACCCTATCTCTAAGGGAGAGCCCAGCCACCCGGCGGAGGAAGCTCATTTCGACCGCTTGTATCCGCGATCTCGTCCTTTCGGTCATTACCCAGAGCTCATGACCATAGGTGAGGGTAGGAACGTAGGATTGACGATAAATCGAGAGCTTCGTCTTTCGACTCAGCTCTCTCTTCACCACACAACGGTCGATACAGCGCCCGCATCACTGCAGACGCTGCACCGATCCGCCTGTCAATCTCACGCTCCATCCTTCCCTCACTTTCGTGAACAAGACCCCGAGATACTTTGAACTCCTCCACTTGAGGCAAGGACTCCTCCACCCACCCGGAGGGCATGCCACCTTTTTCCGTTCGAGAACCATGGCCTCGGATTTGGAGGTGCTGATCCTCATCCCAGCCGCTTCACACTCGGCTGCAAACCGTCCCAGTGCATGCTGCAGGTCCTGGTCTGAGGAAGCCATCAGGACGACATTGTCCGCAAACAGCAGAGATGAGATCCTGTGGTTCCCAAACCAGACACCCTCCACGCCCTGGCTGCGCCTAGAAATTCTGTCCATAAAAACTATGAACAGAACCGGTGATAAAGGGCAGCCCTGGCGGAGTCCAACATGCACCGGAACAGGTCTGACTTACTGCCGGCAATGCGAACACAGCTCCTGCTCGGTCATACAGGGACCGGACAGCCCTTAACAAAGGGCCCGGACCCCATACTCCCGAGCACTCCCACAAGGCGCCCGGGCACACGGTCGAATGCCTTCTCCAGGTACACAAAGCCCACGTGGACTGGTTGTGCATACTCGCATGAACACTCGCGCACCCGATGGAGCTTATATAGCTGTTCCATTGTTCCACGACCGGGACGAAACCACACTGCTCCTCCTGAATCTGAGGTTCGACTATCGGTCGGATTCTCCTCTCCAGTACCCTGAATAGACCTTACCGGGAGGCTGAGGAGTGTGATCCCCCTGTGGTTGGAACACACCCTCCCGGTCCCCCTTCTTATACAGAGGGACCACCACCCGGTCTGCCAGTCCAGAGGCACCGTCCCGACCGCCACTTGCGATGTTGCAGAGACGTGTCAGCCAAGACAGTCCCACAACATCCAGAGACTTAAGATACTCAGGCGGATCTCATCCACCGAAGCCTTGCCACCAAGGAGCTTGCCAGCCACCTCAGTGACTTCAGCCAGGGTGATGGATGAGTCCGCCTCCAAGATCTCAGCCTCTGCTTCCTCCTCGGAAGACGCGTGACAGTGGGATTGAGGAGATCCTCAAAGTATTCCTTCCACCGTCCAACCACATCCCCAGTCGAGGTCAGCAGTTCTCCCACCCGCACCGTAGCGGTGTTGGTGAAGCACTGTTTCCCCTCCTGAAGGCGTATTGGACGGTTTGCCAGAACTTTGAGGCCAACCGATAGTCCTCCTCCATGGCCTCCCGAACTCCTCCCAATCCCGAAGTTTTGCCTCTGCGACAGCACGGCTGCAGCACGCTTGGCCTGCGGTACCTGTCAGCTGCTTCAGGAGTCCCACAAGCCAGCAAGGCCCGGTAGGCCTCTTCTTCAACCTGGCGGCATCCCTTACTTCCGTGTCCACCACCGGGTTCGAGATTGCCGTCGACAGAGCACCAGAGACCTTGCGACCACAGCTCTACGAGCTGCCACAATGGAGGTGGAGAACATGGTCCACTCCGGACTCAATGTCTCCAGCCTCCCCCGGGATCTGGGAGAAGTTCTCCCGGAGGTGTGAGTTGAAAGCCCTGCTGACAGAGGGCTCTGCCAGACGCGTTCCCAGCAGACCCTCACGATGCGCTTGGGCCTACCAGTCGTTCTGGCTTCCTCCCGCCAGCGGATCCAACTCACCACCAGGTGGTGATCAGTTGACAGCTCCGCCCTCTCTTCACCCGAGTGTCCAAGACAGCGGCGAAGGTCATGACACGACAACAAAGTCGATCATCGACCTCGGCCCTAGGGTGTCCCTGGTGCCACGTACACTGATGGACACTTGTAATGAACATGGTGTTCGTTATGGACAAGCTGTGACTAGCACAGAAGTCCAATAACTGAACACCACTGGTTCAGATCGAGGGGGCCGTTCCCGCTTACCCCTCTCCCGGTGTCACAGGCGTTGCCCACATGGGCGTTGAAGTCCCCAGTAGAACAACGAGTCCCCGGGTGGTGCACTGTCCAGTACCCCTCCCAGAGACTCCAAGAAGGCCGGAGTACTCTGCACCGTTGTTCGGCCCGTAGGCCGACATAATAACGGTGAGAGACCTGTCCCCCACCCAGGCGGAGGGATCGACCCTCTCGTTCACCGGGGGTGAACTCCAACACGTGACGGCTGAGCTGTGGGGCTATGAGCAAGCCCGCACCAGCCCGCCGCCTCTCCCCGCGCAACGCCAGAGAAATGGAGCGTCAGCCCCTCTCGAGGAGACGGGTTCCAGAGCCCAGGCTGTGCGTGGAGGTGAGGCCGACTATATCTGGTCGGAAGCGCTCGACCTCCGCCCACGAGCTCAGGCTCCTTCCCCCAGCGAGGTGACATTCCATGTCCCCAGAGCTAGTTTCTGTGTCCGGAGATCCGCCGTCGTGAGGCCCCTGCCTTCGACTGCCACCCAGATCTCTTTGCACCGGCCCCTTATGGATCCTCCTGCAGGTGGTGGGCCCACGGGAGGCGGCCCCACGTCGCTCGCCGGGCTGTGCCCGGCCGGGCCCGTGGGAAAGGCCCGGCCACCAGGCGCCGCCGTCGAAGCGCCCACCCAGGCCTGGCTCCAGGGTGGGGCCCGGTGGCGCCAGTCCGGCGACGTGCACTTCCTTGATTTTACACTCACGTCATAGAGGCTTCTGAACCGCTCTTAGTCTGACCCGTCACCCAGGACCTGTTTGCCATGGGTGACCCTACCAGGGGCATGAAGCCCCCGACAACATAGCTCCCAGGATCATTCGGGTACTCAAACCCCTCCACCACGTTAAGGTGGCGGTTCAAGGAGGGGCAGAAACAGTACTGGTAATGGTTATTAAATTTTGATAGGAAAATGACCAATACCCAATACAGATTTCACAAAAGATAATTAAATTCAATTAAATAAAAAAACAAAAACAAAATAATAGTAGCTTCTTTAATGTTAGCATATGATCTTTCACTAGTTCTGTTATATTTATCAAGACTAGAGATCTGGGGAAAATATCTAATTGCAATTTTTCTGACCAGAATTGTGACTGTGGCGATTTGTTTTAATAATTGGATTCTGTTCGAAGTTCACATTTTTAACACAGCCAGGAAAAATGACAAAAAGACTGAATACAAAACTGTCACGATTTTGTTGCTTTCAGTCGTATTGTTTTGCTTTAAGTTGCGTTTTTGTTGCTTTGAGTTGCATTTTTGTCACTTTTTGTTAAGTTTTTGTTGCTTTAAGTTGTGTTTTGTTGGTTTCAATCGAATATTTGTTGCTTGTTTCAGAACATGTTTTAACAAATCTAAACTAAACATAGTTAGCTGTTTTCAAGCAGAATAAAACAGGATGTTTTGCTTTTTTATGGAGGAAATTACTCACTTCACAATTGCAGCCTTTGCTAATTGCGTCCATTCAAACTGTGATTTCAGTTCAAGTTTGATTCATTGTGCAGCCATAATCAAGACCATTATGAAAGGAAAAGGTGTAATTTTGTTCAATTTGTTTTGGATTTCTGTTTCAGTATCAACCCTTGTGTAAAACTAGATTCAATATTACTGTAGCTTTAGTCTCAATTAGCATTTGGGAATAATTAATTTTCTTTTCTTTTTTTCTTTTTTTTAACTCAAGGTATTGATGGTGGTAGCAGACAATTGTCAACAGCTAAAACATGTTTACAAGCTCTGAAGAAGCAAAACTATTTTACGCTTGAGGCTACATCAGGTGAAGTCTAGTGTTTTTCACCCTTTGACCCTGGACAAGATTAAACAAGTAACTTAAAAGAGCATTCACAAACAACATAAGGAGACAAGCCATCGTTCTCACAAATCTCCATCCTCCCAAATGAGCCCCTGGACTCAGCACAAGCGCCGTATTGTGTCGCGGCGGCCTGACATTCTCCGCTTAAGTGAGTAAGAGGAGAGTCTTGGAGACAGACAGCGTGCCTTGACAACATGTGATCCCCATCTAAATAGTTTCCAGCTCGATATCAGCGTGAATCAAGCTCCACAAAAGACGGCATTGTGTGGCCTCGATGTGGACCGAGACGGAACAAGGCTGGGTCATTGTGCGGATTTCGAGATAGGCCTGAAATGTTCGCTGTCAATAGAAATGACACTCTAAGCAAATTCATGGCGGTTAATCATGGCAAGGCACAAGACATGTTAACGCTATTAAGCTGCAGAGGTGAGTGCTAATGAGTTATGCTGACAAGTTCAATTTCTTTCCAGTGTAATGCATGCTTTTTAAGTCGCTTAGATGGAAACTGAATGGCTACGCTATGGCAACAGTCCTAGATTCTCACCATTCTGAATATTTTAAAGTAAGATTACAAATGCATGTTCATTGTGCATCCGTTTATCATAAAGAAGTAGCAAAGATGAAGAGGAGGAAAGATAAGGTTTTTTTCTGATTTAAAGGTGTACTATGCAACTTTTCTCCATGGAGATGCTATTTCTTTGCCTATACTGCAAAAAAATGAATTTCTAGATGAATTAAAATGTCTTGATTTAATCTTAATCTCAGATGTTTTGACTAGTTGAGATTAGTTAAGATTATATATTTGATGGAACTAGATTGCTTCTTTCAAACCGTTTCTTACTCGTTTCAAACCATTATTTCTTACTTCAAGCCAAATTATCTGCCAGTGTCTTAAGATGATTTTACTTGCATCACATCAAGTCAAAACTACTCAAAACCAGATTGAAATTCTGAATTCAAGATATTTTAGGATAGGCTAGATATATGTTTTATGCTGGGTAGAATGCTCCCCAGTAAGCCATTAAATGCATCTTGCAAAATTAAATAAAATTACTTTGAGTGGGCTTGCCTCTCCACAGATCTGACCTGTAATTTGGCCTGATAGCATTACCTGCTTGTCTCCATCATAGACTGTGCACATGTGCTGACTTTTTCCCATTGCAAAGATATATTTTGTTTTGTAATAGTTTATCGCTATGGCAGTGGTCCTAATTTCTCATCATTTTGAGCCCCATGTATATACAGTCTAAGGTCTTGGAGATTGGTGTGAAAAACTGATAATATTGTAATCGTTGTCCTGGAGTAATGCAAAATAAGTAATATTAATATTGTGTATATTGTCTATGATTAAAACTATTAAATATCAAAACATTACATTAAAATGAACAAAAATATCTAGTGTTATCTTACAAAGAAGGACATGAAGTGATATTTCTGCACTTTTACGGTTAATTTTATGGTCCATTCACGTTTTGTGCCATACCTGAACCTCAACTAAGACACGCACAGCACACGCACACGGCAAATTTGAGCACATTCTTGATGAATTCTTAAAATGTTGTCTGAATATTATCAAAATAATGAAAAAAACCTAATCAAGATACACATTTTTGTCAGTATAGTAACGGCGTTTTAGAGAATCTGTGAGAACTTTTTCCGAAAATATCATTTTTTCTTCAGTCATTTTCAGCTGTCTTTTACTTGTACCTGCATAATACTAACTTTTGAAGTAACAACACTTAATATACGCTTCCTTGATGACAATTTTAGCTCCTCTAGACTGACAGAAAGCTTATGCCAGCCACTATCTTGCCTACATTTGCAATTCAATCAATCACCGGGATTAAAAACACAGCGGCGCAAAGGGCGAGCTATCAGCGCCGTCATGTCACTTCCTTCCTCTCTCCCACACACTTCGTTCGACCGCCGGCTCCGTGAGAGGTCAAGTTACTGCTTGTTTTACGGAGGAAGGAAGTGCAGAACAGAGTGGGACCGAAGGGGGGTCAGGAAACACCTCACAGAAACCGACGCATTCACCGTGATCCAGTCCACGCGTCCACGGAAACAACACGCGCTGCCTCACACGCAAAAGGACACATACACCGCTTTATAAACAACCCCGTCACATCCGGACGACAATTAAAGCAGTGAATGTAAAGCTGGATGAAGAATGCAGACCCGGTGCAGTCAATGGAGGAGCCCGAGTGACCATGTGGAGTATCTGATGTGGATCTATTGAAGAAATGGGGTCTTTAGCTCTGGGACACTGTGAATAAGATTTTATAGAGATGCAGTCGGCTGGTTTATTTCAAAGAGCAGATATCTAGTTCTCACAAAGAATAGATCTTCACAATGCCGAAGCAAGAATTTATTTTTAGGGGCTGCATGATGTGAGGAAAGATGACGTTCTACTGTTGGTTTAATTTAGTAGGGCTGTAATACTTTGGTCGTTTAGTCAATTTATCGGTCAGTGGTTAGTCTGCCAGCATTTTTAGATTAGATTTAGATTAAAATGATTTATTTGGCACAAACAAGAAGATATAGAGTGAGTTTCCTGAAGATTCTGGAGTGAATCAAGAGTATAATCTAATACTGTTGAATACACTGTTTGTCTGTGTACTTTTCTGTATAAATAGTGAATGAACTCCTGTGCAGTTGTGGTGTTTTTTGAGTGCAGTTTGAGTCAGATACATGGAAATACTTCATCGTTTTGAGAGTTTTTGCCACACCCCCTTTTAGTCAACTAATCGGTCAAAAGGCCAGGTCTTTAGTCGACCAAGAATTTGGTCGGTAACAGTCCCACAGATTAGTTAAATCACCAGCTTTCATTTGCCTGGAATGTCCAGAGTGTTATCTCTTTATGTTTTGTTTTGTGTTTTTTTTTTTGATTGATATCAGTCTAGTCACCGATTTCATCTCTGTGAGTTCAGACGAGCGTGTTTGACAGGTGAATTAGCCGATCAGTGACACGCATGGTCCACCCATACTAAAACAAACATGTCTGCTTACAAAGAAGAAAAAAAAATATCACAAGGAACTGGAAAACATTACATATTTCTGCAGAATCAATGAGCAAAGCATAAAAGTCTGTATGTAAATCTCAAGGTGAGAGATGTTTCATTCTGTTTTGATAGATTCTCAATGAGCTTCTTTGTTTCACATGCATCAATAACTAATGATTGCACAGCTCTGTTTGAGTTTGACTCAAGGCGCGATGCAGGGAGTGGTGACCAGACTCTTATTATTGGAAAGTATTGGAGAGGTATGTGGTCTGAATCCCAGACAAGTTTCCATCTGCAGTACCTGAACTAATAACAACATTTTGATTTACTTCTCGAGAGTTAATATCAATTTCATGCCATAACTGTGACAAAATAACAGACTGAGAGTAAAACAGACCAAAAGATGTTAAAGTAGGACTTAAGGTTTTATCATTTACCAATTTTTACTTTATTTAGTGTATTAACAACTGTTGTAAATAGAAATTATAGTTTTACACCAATCAAGTAGCTGTTTGTGGAGAAAAAGGGAAAAATCTGTTGAAAGTTACAGGAAATAAACAAATTGATGACATCACACTAGGGAGACAAATGTTATGCATAATTTACCCTACTTTTTTCACCCTTTAAACATTATTTCAACAAAGGTGTATTGTATTGTATTTTATTTGTTAAATTAAAAAGAAATCTGTAACATTAGATGAGTTTTAGTCCAGTGTACAGGATGGTTGCTCTGTAATTTCCTATTCTGATATCATCATTTACAAGCAGGAAGTGAAATTAAAAAGCTAAAAAAATAGCAACACCAGGGTAAAATTTCGTATTTTAGCAAACTTTGAAATATATTTATCTTAACTGCATTTCAGTCAAACGAGTAGTCCAACCTGTCAGTGGCATTTTAATAATATCTGCCTTGTTTACATTTTACATTCAAAACACAGTCCACTTCTATTCGGTGGAGAACTTCGTGTTGTTGTGATATATAGTGTATATTGTCTTTGCGATATTGATTATTACGGTTGCATATTGCAACATCAATATTTCTGCTATATATAATGCAGCCCAAACATTTATACATCAAGCATTTAGTTCAACTGCTTTATTCTCATAACAACACTCACACTTGAAGACTTTTGAAATGAGACTACCGTAATGAAATCACTACAGAGACGGATAACCTTTTCACTCACTTTCAGAAAATATATCCTTGGAAGATGCGCCCGAGATAACAGAGCACAATTAAGTCAATTGGCTGCATTGATTTTTCCCAAGCGTGCTACGAATACATCTGCATGTGTGTCTGTGGGGCCCCTGTAGGTGTGTGCATCTGCAGCAAGGACATGCCTCAGAATCAACAGAGAGCGCGTCACTACGGCACACGCGCTGTCACACAAATACGGCAATAATAACGGAAAGAAAATGTAATTTGACAGGAGCTGAGCCAACGTCTAGAAACCTGGAGTCCTCAGGGGCCGCGCTCTATTTGAGGGTTGGGTAAATATGTTTGTTCGACATTACAAAACTAGGTTAGCTTTGAATCGCTTTTGTCCTTTGACTTTCAAGCTAAAACAGAAGTATCGGAGCTTAGTCATAGCTGCAGATTACATTCATTTTGGAAACAGCACACCAATCAATCATCTGCTTGTTCTTGCTAAATCACAAGATCCATAATAAAAACTGAATCTGAGTCTCCACCGTGCCACAAAAACCACGGGAGAATTGAGTGTTTCTCACGAGTTTTAGAGTCATAAATTAATGTCACCAAATATTTTGACAGGAAGAAATGTGAAGCAACGTCAAAAATATGCAAACTGCAATGTGTGAAAACAAGCAATCACATATCGGATGTTGAAACTTTCTGCGGAAAAAAGCCTTCACGAGAATATCTTGTTAAACGTGTGGTTTCGGACGAGGGCCAAGGCGGTAGTAAAGAGTATTTGACTGAGTAAGCAACTTCAGTGAGCAAAGTCAGAATATGAATTGTTTTACTGTAAAAACTAGGACTAATCATATCATTTTGCATCTTATTTTAGTCAAGATATTCCAGTTTCACAAACCTTTAGTTAGACCATTAAACAAACAAAATAACTAACAAAATTTCACTCATTTCTAATCATCGCAATTCATTCATCTCTTTAGTCAGAGAAACTCTAAACATTTAAACCTACAGCGCACTTGTTTAGGGACAGGAATGCTACAGTTACTTCCAAAAAAAAAAAAAAAAAGTGGGGCACCATAAATTATGAAGGACTGCACTGGGTCCCAGAATAAAACCAGTGCAACACATGGATTTCAGATGGATGAAACATTAGCACTGTTACCATGGCAATAAAGAGTAGGGGTGCACGATTTGGGAAAAATATCTCATCGCCATTTTGCTGACCAGTATTGTGATTGTGATTAGATTTGCCATTTGTGTTTTAATAATGGGATTCTGTTCACATTTTAAACACAACCAGGAGAATTGACAAAAAACTGAAATATGAATTGACAAACTAATAAAACAATCACGTTTTTTGCCGCTTTTAGTTTTTTTTTTTTTTACTTTAAATCAAGTTTTTGTAGCGTTTAATGTTTTAACAAATCTAAACTACAAGGTTAGCAGTTTTTTTTATGCAGAATAAAACAGGATATTTTGTTGTTTGGGGAGAAAATCATTGCACTTGAAAAATGTTCTAATTTGCGTCCATTCCAACTTGTGATAATTGTGCAGCTCTGCACTAAATAACTTTTGACTATATACATATTAACATTACATTTTGGCTTCAGCTCGATGTCCTGGTGCATTCTGAAAAAGCGGTGTTGTTAATTGTGGGGAACTCCCAGTTGTCAAGACATTTTTGCACTTTACAGCGATGGATGACGGTGCAGGAAGAAGGAAGAATGAAGTCGTCCATCTGGGCCTCGAGATCAGTGGAAAACTCTTGACAAAAGCACAGGAAAAGGCTGCAGCGGGTCCTAAGGGACAGTCCCAGGTCTAAAGACAGAAGGGGGGCGACGAGGCCCGACTTAGTCCTGATTTAACCGAAGAAAACAACTCGGCTCTTTGTGAGGAAATAATGTCAGATTTTCCTCCAATTAAAAGTGCAGACTAGGCACACATTTGAATGAATTTCTTTATTTTGTGGGGCACTGTCTAACTTTACTGCTCAGTGGAGATGTTATTGTTTTGCCTGGGTATTCCACAGTAATTAAACTTACATTTCTTCCATTTATTCATTAACTAGGGATGGGACAAAATCTCGTGCCACAAGATCTTGCAAGATAAAATTGCCACAACATTGTGCAATGATCTTGTGAGATTTTTTTCCCAATGTGTTTACTTTTGGCACGAACAAAATAATGTTAAGCCCTGATGAATTACACCTCTTCAGAAGCAGCAGTTTAAAAAGAAAGAAAGAAGCTGCAATTACAGCTAAAGTACAAAATTAAAGCTGGGGCACCTAATTTTCCAACAGTTAAATGAGGAACTCTCACAAACCCTCACTAGTTTTCACATTCATGGATTTTTGGTCACTATCTGAGCTTAAGAAAAACCTTTTCAGACACAAAAGTGAAGCAGAGGTATTATCCCTCCACAGCCAATCAGCTCAAAGTGTCATATAATGACTCACAAAGCTCTTTCTTACAAGTTTGAAAAGATAAAATCTTCAATTATTCAATGAAGACAGCGGGTAGAGGTGTGATTTTTCAACAGTTATGCTTCTACAATACACTTTTAGGCGGGGAAAACAAGATGTACTAAATATATCTAGTACAACAATTTACAATTTAGTACCCAAGTTTCTTTTTCCTCATATATAACAAAAAAAGTTGGGTATCCCAGGTTTATACTTAAAAAGCCAAAATTGGAAAAAAGCATACATTCTTTCTTAGTTAATTAATTAATGGCCTCAGTTTTCCACAAGTTTCACCTGTACCTTTGCCGCCTGAGTCACCTGCTTGTCTCTATGTAGTCTGATGGATTTAATATCATACTGTAAAAGATTTTAGGCAAAGCAATAACTCATAGCTACATGACAGACACTTGTCTTGCTAAAAATACTATCAAACAAGAAATCCCCATCCAAAAAAAGACATTGCTAGAAATAAAATACTAGAAGTGTGCAGCAAACAAGTTCAAAAGTGGTAAACGTGCAAACTGGGACTTGTGAAGATTATTAAAAAAGCCTGTGCACTTTAATGCTTTTACACCCAAGTCGCTTTACAGTTTGTAGCTTGAGTCATTCAGACACTGTGGTGATGAGCTGCCGGTCCACGCACTGCCAGTCACGCTGACACATTTACGCAGGCAACGTGGGTGACGTGTCAAGTCCAAGGACACAACAAGCTACAGAAACTGAACAGCAAAACATTTGGTTAGTGGGCAGTAATGACACAGAATGTTAGTTTTGTCTGCAAATTAAAAAAATGAAAGGGACACTTTTCTAGAATTATACCGATATTCCATGCACTTACTAACGTACAACACCGTTTTCCTTCATTGCTTCTGAGTGATTGTAAATTACAGTACGATGTATATAATGCCTCCATTGTAGCTCGGTGGGTGTGATCAAAATGGGCACCACAAACTTTTACGTAATTTCCCTGGCACGCTGCATTACAACTCTGGCAAGGGCCGCGAGGAAAGTTGGCACGTGTCTACAGAGGAGAAAGCAGCGGAGAACCGAGGAAGTCATGGGATCAGGTTTTCCCAAAATGCCCAAAAAACACTTGAAGTCAAAATGAATGAGAAAGTGCAGGATCCACCTCTTCCGAAAAGTGTGGGCCAGGGCACACCCCTGATTCTGGGAAGAGTGTGCGGCGCGTGGTTTGTGATTTTGGAGGGACTGTGTTGAAACTGTCCAGATATAACTGTGTGCAAGTTCAGTTGAGGGAAAGGAGAGAAGAACGGTAGTAAAAGGAGGATATGCAGCCTCAGGGCATCAGTGTGTGGGTGTGTGTGTGTGCATGTGTGTGTGTGTGTGTGAGGGTGGGGCATCCTATTTAAAACAGCACCACAATTTCCCCCATGCCAATGCTGGGGCCTGACGTAAACTCATTTTACAATCATTTTGGAAAGTTGCTAGGCCTAAAGTTGCAGATGTTGTTGTTACGTGTGACCATGTAATGCCTCATGCTTTGTCTGTAGTGGTGCCTTTTAGAGGTAGACAAAAATCAACATATTGATTGTTGTTTTAAAAATGAGTTCTATGTCAGCACCACTCCCAATGTTATATCATTATTAGGATCATTCCACGAAATCTGTGCCTTTTAAAAAGTTATTTGATTTTATATTTAAATAAACATATAAAATACCCCTCCCCCCAAAAAAAGTTAATGTTAATGTTAAGGCCCATCTCACTCTTGGGAAGTGTCTCGTGGGTGTGAAGGTGTTTTAAAACATCTCAAACTTTCTTTACTTTTTGTATGGGATTGCACTATTAAAATCAGTTTCGTAACAGGAATAATAAGTTTGTGCTTGCTAGTACAGAGCCACATCCTGTAGCCAACATAATTAAATTAAAATACTTGTAGATATTAAAATAACTGTGAAGAGTAGAACCTTTTGATTCATGCATTAAAAATTGGTAACAGAAATGACATGACAAAATGTAGAAGAAGCTCTCAAATTGTTCTCACAAACCTTGTCAAAAACTCTGCTTTAGAAGGACGAGCTAAAAGTTAATTTTAGGTCTGGGTGATGTGACCAAAGAATTGTCTAGTTTGTCTAAAATCTAATAAAACGTAAATTTCCAGAACATAAACAATACAGACTTTCTCCAAACCACTTTGTTTTAATGACAGAGGATTGTCTATGGACTTTTCAATTAAAAAGACCCAAACATATCATTGAAAATAAGAAATCTTAGTCTTGTTTAAAGTTGTATTGATTGCACAGCACTACTTTTGAGCGAGCCGCAGTCACATCAAAAGCTCTTAAGTTGGCTTTTTTCCATAAAGAGCATTGAATACTGTCAGGCACTTTTGAGAGCACACCTCCCTCATGAGACGTCGCCTGGTTTACAGTCTCTATAGCACAAATGTAAACATCTGACATATAGGTTACTGCCTGCAGGCTCGAGTAGATGAAGATATATTTACTGGATTATCTTCAAACGTGGCCCGTTTGACAGCTCTCACACAGAAAGATTCTCCAAGAGGAAGATCAAGGTTCAGCAGGTCGTAGTGGTTTCTCTACGCACATTAGCCACGTGGGAAAAACACATAGCGTTCCCACAGCCCCATAAGCTTTGACCTGAGGTTAACCAGGTCCAGACACCACGCCAATAAGACGTCAAGCTACTCCTCAAAACACAACAATAACCCCAATTTAGCCATGTAGCCGTGGAAACAATAAGTGATATTATTGTAAGTATCACAATATTGGCTAAAAATATTGCCACAAAACGAAATATATTGGTATAAAATAAGAGACAACCATCTGACAGAAATGTATAGTTCTATATTTTGTTTTCCAGACTAAATTAGCTTTAATGTTGGTTTTGTCTCAGTTATGTTTTTATTTTTTACATAGTTTGATGAATAAATTAAGGCATGAATATAAAGTTTACCAAATTTGTACTAATATTTGGGGCTGCAAAGCATTTGGATCATCTGGATCATTTTGATAATCGATTAGTCTTTCAATTGTTCTTTTAATTAATCAACTGGTTATTGAGAATGCAAAAAAGTGAAGAATTTTTCTAAATTTGACCCAGATAAACCTGAAGTGAAGCAATCCACTGAATTTACATATTTTCCGGGTAATTTTCATGCAATAGCTGCTCAATTTGAATCTTAAAATGTATTTTCTCAGCTCCTGGCATGTTTTGGAACCTAGGTATAAAGACCAGTTAATGATTATTTCAATACTGTTGGCGATTATTTCATTAATCGATTAGTTGTGATTAATTTATTAACTTGCAGCCCTAATTATTTTAGTTTTAAATAAAAGGATTTATATGGGACAACAACAGAAAGGAGACATTATGCTGTGAGCTAGCTGAAGATTTGGGTTAGTTGTTTAAACGTGAACGTCAGTGCAGTTTGGGGTCAGATACAGTCAAATCATCGTGATACTTGAGTTTTGAGAGCTTATGCAGGGCATGTCTTTAGTCGACCAAAAATGTCCTTAGTCAATTACAGCCCTAATCAAAAAGTATGTTAACACTTATCACAGTCATTTCTAACATCGTGCAGCCCCAAGAAACAATGGCTTCTAACCTGTGTTTTTGTCAACAAGTTGCATGAACGCTTTGTGCTGATTGCTGTGACTGGGGCTTCACATGGCAGTCTGCATTTTGACGGATGAGGTGCTGACGGAGAGAGAGACAGGGGTGTATGGTATGTTGGCAGACGGGGGGAGAGCAATTGAGTGCGAGAAGGGGTGAGGAAGAGAGAGACGTGGAGACCTGGAGCTGGTACCGAAATAGACCTGCTGCTGTTACATTTCAGCATTACATCACAAGTGACTTCACCACACCAAGATGGCCACCGCCAAGTGTCATGGGACGACTGGAAGCAAACGCCTGTGAGTCACGCTGCCAGCCGTTAAGGAGGGAAGCTCAAGGAAGATCCAGTATTTCCAGATCGCAGAATGGGCTGCCAACTTCAGGGCTGCCATTGGAGGAGAACAACTCGGGATGAATAACAGAACAACAACGCAGCGACTGAAAAGAGCTCTTCTGGGTAAAATCAATGTTTGTTTGGATTGCAATCAGCTCACATGCCATATTAGACACGCACCAGACACAACATTGATTCAGGTCTTGCATAAATGACACAATATTTAAGGTCACACAACAGTTGCAAGCATCACTGTTAACACAACGGAAATGCTTTTATTTGTATTTACAACAAAACACGTTCTGAAACTGTATCATTTTTACGATTAATGACCAATAATAGCTGCACTCCATAGGGATTTCCAGTTTATTCATATTATCTAAAAATTGTCAATAATGACTGTGTTTTTACTTGATACAAGATGAACTGTACAATTACATTGCTACAGGTATTACAGATAATGTTTTAGTGTATTTTGGTCAATAAAAATAAGAATAAAGATGTTTCATTTAGATAAATCAAACGCAAAACCTGAAAAAGTAAAGGGTGAAGCTTGACTTATTTTGCCTATACTTTTCACATTTCTACATTGTGCTAACTGAGAAATTTAAATATAATGCATCCATCTCGAAAACAAGGAGAATAGATGTAGCAAATACAACTGTAATTAAAAAAATTCATAATTAACTTTTGTCTGCGAAATAAGAGTTAATTACGTTAGCTTTCGACATTTAATACTCATCATTTAAACTGTCTGTGTTAGTGTGAATCAAATATTACATATGAAATTTGTGAAACACTATACATTTACCTGTGGCCCATCGAGGCAACTGTTGTTGTGATTTTGGGCATTATAAAAATAAATTGATTTGATTTAAAGCTCCGTTTGCACATTCTGCCAGAACATGTGTGAACAAAGCAAGAACACATTTCTTTGCACTTTTGAGCTGGTAATTTTCCTGGTTTTAGTAAAATTAGCAGGACTAATGCAGAGAAGGGTTATTTGTGAATAAAGCCAGAAAATTGCCAGCACCACAGATTGTTTCTTCAATTACAAGCTTGGTTTCAATGCGATAAAGTTTCATGTGCAAATTATGCAGTAAATAGCTATAATGACAAAATGCAAAGAGAAAAATTCCAAGTTGAGTGTGACCTACGTGTGCTGAACTTGGGACTTTAGACAGAATATTAGGGCAGCGTTAGTGATAGTCGATCTAAATGCTGGTTAGTCGACTCATTCATTTATTTGGCTTTATATGCTCAATAGCAGGGGGCATGGGTTTAATTAGCTGGAGTATTACAAATAATTAGTCTTTTAATTATGTTTTTGTTTTGTTTTTGTTTGCATTAAAATATTTTCTGTTATTGTGAGAATCTCCATAAGTTTAAGATCTTGTTAGTGCAGTTAGTGTACAATCATAGAAATACTTAATAGTTTTTTTTAGCTTTTGTCTTCTCCTTTTAGTCGACTAATATTTGCAGAGCCAGAGGTCATGTTTTTAGTCGATAACAGCAGTGATTCCCAACCAGGGGAACGTAGACTGCAAGAGGTACATGAGTAGTTACCAGGGGGTACTTGGAATGGTTTTTGGTTTTAAAAGAAGATTACATGTACTTTTATCTGAATTAAAGTGTTATTAGTTGTAAGTAAGTATCTTTGACCACAAATAAAAAAATAGATAGATAGATAGATAGATAGATAGATAGATAGATAGATAGATAGATAGATAGATAGATAGATAGATAGATAGATAGATAGATAGATAGATAGATAGATAGATAGATAGATAGATAGATAGATAGATAGATAGATAGATAGATAGATAGATAGATAGATAGATAGATAGATAGATAGATAGATAGATAGATAGATAGATAATAGTAATAACTGACAATATTGGGAACCACTGCAGCATACTTTTGAATTATTACTGAGTTTTTCTTTTTAAAAATAGTTGACTTTTTTTTCAAACTGTCAGCTAGAGTTCAGTGCGTTAGGAAATGGTAACCAATCTATTAACTCAGGAAGTATGCAGCTTAAGTGGCAGAACCAGTCAGTTAACATGTTTGACCTCCTCAGACACTGCGGCCGTGCCCCACATCCACAAATCAGCACCAACTATTGTTAGATGTTTTACAAAGCGCACACTGCTGTAATTACAGACACACAACTGGATAATAACAATTATGTAAGAATGTATGAGAACGCAGGAAGTGATTTATGAGTGAGACTGATACAAAAGAAACGTGACAAAAAGTATGGGAAGACTTTTTGAACAAGGATCTAAAAATATGCAAAAAGTATGGGAAGACTTTTTGAACAAGGATCTAAAAATATGCAAGTGCTTGAGGTTGTCTTTTGTGTGTGTGAGTGTGTTGTTGTTTTTTTACTTTGCTCCTAGAGACTATATATAAATAATCTTAGAGTGCAACTTTATTATCATTACTATTACTATTTGATTATTTTGCTATTGCTATATTTTAATAATCTTGTAATTATTCTTTCGATTAATCAATTTTTTGATTAGATTGCATAAGACCCGTGAGTAGAGATATTTAAAGCCAAATTCGACCCAGATAAAGCTAAAGTAATGGTGCTTGAGGACATCTTGAGCGAGTATACTTGCAGAAACACTAAATCTAGATGTTTCTAGTGTCATTTTGGTGTAATGTTTTGTATGAGCCATAACTGAATGAACTGAATGAACCAAACTTTTCATTGCACATGGCATGTTTAGGAGTCTGTGCGTTGTTCAGATATCGAACAATTAGGCCTATTTGATTATTAAATTAGTTGATAACTATCTCCATAATGGATTAGTTGTGATTAATCGAGTAATTTGTTTCAGCCCTATATGATTTCAATCTCATCTTACATTTTTTTTTTTATCACTATAAATTGAATTCCATGGTGTTTAACTTTGTTATTCTAGTTACAAATCTGTAATCTGTGCACAACATATTTCTCTTGCTCGGCCAGCAGAGACTGATTTATGGTTCATATAGTACATTTCCAAAAAGTGTAACTGATCATTAATAGGCATCAGACGTGTTTTTAGTCAGCCACAGTGTTAACAGCTGATGTGTCAGTAGTGACACTTGATGTACTTGTCATAGCCTTGAGTTATTTAACAGATTGTCTACACATGAAAGTGTTCAGCCCAATGGCGCTCTTTTCATGTGCCGTCAGGACAGATGTGCAAAATGACCTACAATCGCAAAGAGCACATCTGTAAGAGGATGCACAGATTTGAAGATAGAAAAGCTTAATTTCCAGGAAACATGGCGGCTTTGTGTTTTGGTAAATGTCCGTCATCTCATCATCAGAAGATCAAAGAGAATTCATTCCTGTTTGATTACTGTGTCCTGTGCACGAAGATAGAGCACAGAGCAACATCTTGAAGCGATTAGGACACATTTGGTGCCACAGGGAAGCGTGTGCGCCTGCTTTACGTGGCTTTGGTTTGAATTAAGTTTGACAATGTGAACACCCACACCTGCTTTGTCGTCCTTTGAAGGGGAACAACCGTGAAGCATTTGTGGAGCTCAGTGCACTTGGGCCAGACGAACAGATACAGACAGATAACACACCATGAGTCACGCTAAAGTCCCCCAAAAACCTCACATACCACCGCGATGCCAGCCACTGAACACACGCGCAGCGCTCCAGGATCGTCCACCTTCCACAGATCATCAGAATACCGTAGCCCACAATCAAGCAAATAAAACGCTGCACAATGTAGCTCACATATTTGCAATAGTCATGCAATATGTACACATAAAATATATTTTTATTTGTTTATTTAAGGATCCCCATTAGTCTCTACAGAATATATTATACAAAATATATTTACATTGGGTCAGGAGGCCTTGTTATTAGCTTTTTGATTTTATTTTTTGACTTTGAACTCAACACAATGTATTTCAAATGTATCATAAGCAATATCAGCAACCTGTTATAGATAAAGCTAACTATATTTGCTTTGGATTTTGAGGGGGAGACTAATGCCCATCATATTAGAACTGAATTTGTTATGTTTTTGGATTACTCTTTTTGTAATTGATGGAATAAGCAAGTTAGGGTTGTAGACAATTTAAGAAATCCTTTGTCGACGAAAGACATGATTAGTTGATACTCACGGTTTGTGGCGTAGCACTGGCAAATGCTCTAAAATGTATAACTAGATTTTTATTTAATATAACAGCTGTTTCTGGCCCAAAGTGCACACAAAAAAGTATAACGGATTCACACAAAATGAAGATGTAATTGCAGTGCAGTAAACCGCTTTCTCACACAAAAGGACAGATAAAACTCACATTTCTCTCCCTTAATTCAAGCTAAACTTACTCCATGCCTTCTCCTGAGCAAATATAAATATTGAAACATTTAAAAAAGACAAGACAAGCCTGCACACTTACTCCAAATCTGCATTTAATGAGACAATGATTCTGTCCATATGGATCTTCCTCAGGTCATGGTTTCAAATTGTGTACCATTCCCACTGGAGCCAGTACAAAACAGAAACAGAAATGACAAGATCAGCCATTACTCATTACTCATTCTGTCCTCATGTTGATTAAAAAGACAAAGATCTTCATTACAATCAGTTAATCGTCAGAAATATAATATAAATATTCACCATAAATAAATTAGTCCATTATTAAAACTTTTGGTCAACTAAAACATGATCGACTGATTAATCAACTTAACAACTAAAGGCTTATATATATAATGATTAGTTTTGATTAATTACTAATTAATTATTCAGCCCTACTGCTGAAAATTTTGCCAACAATAACTTGAACACAGTTTTGACAAGTAATTTCAGTGACATATTGAACCGTATAGTTATTGCATGTTAAAGTAAGGCTGTACAATGAATCAAATTTAAAATCATGATTTTAATTACTATTATATTCAAATACAAAGGGTTGTAACAGAAGATGATATGGCTTGTTCTGCCCCTCAAAACCAAGAGGAAAGCCACTTTTCTAATCTACATGTAGGCTTTTCAAGTGTGACAAAAACCTTCTAATAAAATATGTTAGGTCTAGACACAGTAGGCCTATAAAAGTAATTTGATTGATGATTTCAATTATGAACCAAATAATCATGATCATGATTTTTGTCATTTTTGTCACTAGAGCTGCATGATATTGGAAATTGCGACATGCGATATGGCTTTTAAGATATCCAATATCGATATTATTGGGATATTTAAATACACTTTTTGATTAAAGCTGAAACTAATGATTATTTCTATTGTAGGTTGAGACTTAGAATAAACTTTAACCAAATAAATGTAGAAATATTGTGAATGATGCCTTCACAATAGACAATGAAGTGTATAATTGACGAAAATCACAAATGGTCTATTCTTTTTTGCCATTTTTGTTTAATAAAGTCACTGTCTTTGTAACAAAAGTGTTTAAGCTTGTGTTTTAGAGTCTGTTTAGTCCAGAGAACGATGACCATCATCAAAATACGACTGCAATTATTGTTTATAGTCGACTAGTTACGATAATTCTACTAATTGTTGCTATATTAAACTGCTATATTAAAATAAAAACCAACAAATACAAAACTGAGGCTAATTTAGTTTAAAAAGCTAGATTTTATCTATATTTTTTTCAATGTTTTCATTTTAAAAACAGAAAATTTCTCAGATGAAAGACTTTGGTGTTACTGCAGTATTTTGTATTTGCTGCGATATAATTATTGTGTACGCCAATATTGCGTTATCGATACTTTTGCGACATATTGTGCAGCCCTACTGTTCACTGTAATATTGTGTCTCCTAATCCCTGTTTTGGTCATGTTTTAATTGCATTACTGTTTCCTTTGGGGTCTTCAAAGGCGCCAACAAATAAAAATGAATTATTAATATATTACATGGTGTTCCGTGTTATGCAACTAATGACCAGTGTATTACTACTCTTGCCTGTGTCTCCGGGGTCGACTTGGATTAAAATTGGAGATGGCCCTCCTTTATCAGTCAGATTACATCACCTCCAGCCATGATGATACCCCTCTCTCTCCATGTGACAGGCTTTCACTCTGGGCACAAAACCAGGCCATGTGCTCCAATGTCCCGTCTGCCAAAATAACTCAGCAGTTTCTAATACAGTAAGTGTACGGTTGCGCTCCACGTATTGTACTCCAGTCAAGCATTTCAAAGGACAATGGGATCTGATTTTAAAAGTGTATGACTTTTTTTTTGTTTTACCTCAGATGAGTCAAGTACAAAGAGGTGGTCTATAGTATCCAATGAATTCAAAGGCCTTTTGTGACGGTCATGAGTCAGTTTGAGTCATGGTTTGTTTTTTCACCAGAGCTACTTGGAAGTAAAGGGGACTTTTTGTTTACCTGGGCCCAAAGCAGGAAAGGGGCCCTCCGAAAGCCTGTAATGGGCATTTTATTGAGAGGATATGTAGTGCAGCCTAATTAAATTTGTACCTGAGGCCCAGAATTTTCTACAAAACCACTGCTACCAAAACTAAGTCTAAACTGAAACTCTAAAGGAATAATTAAATATCGGAAGTACTCTAACCACAACTATATCCAGGTCAAAACAAGACTGAACCTGGACTTAACCAAAACAAACCAGGTAAAACCCTTGAATTAAACTGGCTCTAAACCAATAAAAACAAACAAAGTAAGCGGCACTAAAGTTTGAATTCATCTTCAAGAATTAATATAATTTCAGACGGAGGGCCAATATAACTTTATAGGAAATTATTTTTGAAAGAGATCTTCAAACTTTCAAAAAACAAACGCAGGAACTTCTCATTATTTGTTTGAGATTGGCTCAACAACTTTTCCAGGTTAATCTTATGTCTTAAATTCCTTTCAACTGACAACAATCACGTCTTTAGGGATGAATAATGACAGTATTCCCCAAGTATTTCCCTTTTGTTCATTCAAACTGACAGAGAAGACTTTGAACTTTGTGCTATTTTTTGTTTCATGTGTATAGATCCAGTAAATAGAGTGATACTAACCATACGACAGGTCAACAAATCTGCAATCTGACAGTTAAACAGCAAATTCCTCCATTTCGTCACGTCCTCCAGCTCAGTTTAAACTATATTCATTATTGTGACTGTTGCGATGGCACATGAAAGCAACTTGTTGGCCTTTTCAACCACCACCAATCACCGAACACACGCAGATGGGTGAAATGACATCTTGCCAAATGCCACAACGACAGCGTGGAGAGCTGGAATCAAACCACAAACCGTCAAGTTGGTGGGCGAGCGCTTGTAACCACTGAGCCACTGCCGCCCACAACAACCGCCACACACTGACTGAACAAGGACCGAACCAACTCCGAAACAAGTCCAAGTCTGAACCAGGTCATGCATAAACCAGCTCTGAACGAGAACGAAATCCCACTACTTTGCAACAACAATCTCCATAAAGACTACAGCGCAAGACATGTGCACCACCAGCAAGTCCAGGTGACATAATGTAGATTACTGTACTGTGGTCACGGACAGGATGCGTGACACCCTGAAGTTTTAGAGTCATAGAAACACATGTAGGCCTTAAGAACCCACTACACTGATGCTTGGAGAAAGGGAGTGGGAGGTGATGAGAAAGAAGTGTGAAGAAATGGCGTGACTAAAACACATGTGACCAACTACATTAAACATTTTCCATTTAAGGTATGCTTGATTTCCCCATTCCCAAATAGTTAAGCATGTTTGTCCTAATTTCCCCATCAAACCTAATAGAAATCTGTCACTGGGCTGTAATAAATGGTTATATGTCATGACTCATGAATGAATTGGCTCAAGTTCAAAAGTATGTATGCCTGTGTCTCATTGGTCTATTTTGAGAGCAAATGGTAAGGTATGCCACACACTGGATAATGACAGGGCCTGAGCTAGACTTTTAATTGCCACATTTTACTATAAGGATCCAAAGCAGTGCATTTAAGAGAGGCATATGATTTCAAGACAGCGTTGCCCTCTTAACTGTGCACTAGAAACCTTCCAATGACAGGCAAGTGACCAGCAATCCACTCTGCTCGTAGTAAGAGCTCGTTTATCCTGCTAGATCACGACGTTTTGAGCGCTTCCTCCGCGGTTCCTGTGCTTGCCTGTCTTCCGTATGCGCGACCACACGGGAGGGAGAGAGAGGCACCGTGCAATCACGATATACAGTAAATGTCACAACTTACCCTTTTCACCAGCCGCTCTCGTATTCTCCAACTGTGGAAAAATCCCGTTTGAATGAATTTCCTCAGGTAGCTCTGAGTGATTGGTCACATCATGCTGACAGCGGTGGCACTGTACACTATACGCGCGCGTCTTTTTTCCTTTCCTGTGGATGTGCTCAAAGCCAAAACGCGCTGTTACATTGAGTCAGTTTCAGTGCGAGCAGAAGCCGGGGCGGTCCTGGGTGCTGTGGCCGAAGTGCGCGTTCCCTCCTGCGGTCACAGCATTCCCACACTGCTCCATGGATCGAGCCGGGCTAAGTTTTCTTCTGCCGGTTGTAGCCTGGTTCAGTGTGCGGAGAGAGGCAGCCCCGCCCTGTGGAGAAGGGGCTGTGGAGACGGAGAGCTCCGGCCAATGGCTGTGCGCAGGGAGGCGCTGCTTCCCCGGGATCACGCCATGATTTACGCGTGGTTTACGCCGGTGACTAAGCGATATCCTCTTCACCGTGTTCAGTGCAGGAGGGAAACACTTACGATATTCTTGTTAGTTTACAAACACAGTGTAGTTGTGATTAAAGGGGACATATTATGTAAAATAGACTTTCAAGAGTTTTTTACCCTGTTAGAAAAGGGTTCATTCATCATTTATAGCTTACGGCTGTATTTGAGATTAATGTAGTGATTTTCATCCTTTACTGAATTGTAGCACACTTTTTTTTATTTTAAAGATACCACAGCATTTCTAAAACATTACCAAATCAAACCTTTTGGCAAAAAATAATTTGGCATATAATGTGGAAAATGATTGTTATCTTGAAATGAAATGAAATCCATTTGTGAATCTAAATTGGACATTTTTGAGGCACAACTACAATACCTCAAGTTCCCCAGTGCACTGGCTGAAAATGAAAGGATTAATGTATGTTTTAGTATTCATGCACTGTCCTGTATTTGAGGCTTGAGGGCTCAGAAAAATGCATGCATATTTCCGTTTTTACCTACCCCCTATCCCCACCCACAGCTCCGTGGACTGTGATTTGTTTTTCTTTCATCAGACTCCAGGTCACTCAAGTTGGAATCAGAAATGTCAAAAATGGCCATTTTCACAATGCAACACAACACAATGCAAATGTGCTGCTTGCTACTGTGACATGTCATTATAAGGAAATGGGGCGTCTCAGTTCTGCAGTTTTGAATAGAAAGTCAATGGACCTGTTTCTATTATTACACTTTCAATGAACAAAATGTAACATTTTCATCTCTGTATGTTATAGTTAAATACTGAATACCTGCCCAGCCAATTGCCCAGTAGCCGCAATAATGGGAAACATGACATAAGGTTTTGTAGTGGTGAGTGTGGGATCTTGGGGCCACAACTCTTGGAAACGCTGCCAATACAGAAGCCTATTCAACTATTTTCATCACAGTTTTTCAGTTCTAAATTCCCTCGCAACTGTGATTCATATATACCAGTCCAGACAATGGCCACTATAGTCTACAGGAAAGCCTGACATGGAGTAGATAGTGCAGTACATAAATGTGTTATTATCACCAGAATTAGAAGAACAGAACTAAAACAAGATTCTTTTTCAGTTTCGAAAGCACGCTACATTAGATCAAGGCAAGGCAAAGAAGTTAAATCTAGATTAAGATTGCCCTCGAGTAATTATCTAAATTAGCCATAGCCTGTTACCCGCTTATATGATTGGGTTCATTAAAGGCTAACAAGCAGGAGCCGAAAGCATTAGAGAAGGAACTTGTTTTTTTATTTTCTCAAAATGCAGAAGGAATCAGTTGCACAATCACATGATGGTTACTGTGCCAAAGGCCTGAAAGCAGAAAGGACTGTAACCACAAAGACAATTGGGTGATTAAGATGAAAAGACAGAGCATGAAAGTAAAACTGAACAATTAGCCTATGATGTTACAATGTCACATCAGTGCAAAGTACGCTTTTGCCAATATTTTCACCTGTAATGGTAGTTGCAGGTGAATAGAATTTAAACTCCTTTACTGCAGAACAAATTTTAGTGAGTATCCTAAACAAATATTTGAAACTAAATACCTTTCCACATCTTTAGTTTAGTCATTCATTCATTAAACCCTGACTGTCACACTTAAATGATCAAATCAGATTAATTAATTACACTGTCTGACATGCTTTAATAGAGCCAGAGAACAAAACCTCAGTCTTTTTCCCACTATGCGAAGCTCGCATTTTTTGCTCAAATCAGTGAGTATCCACATTGTGAGCGCTGCACATTGGGTCATATGAGTCTGAGGTCTGGTCTGCTGATGAGTGAGGCTCATTTCACGCAGCCAAAACAATGTCTCCTCTGCACTCTAACCATATCTGGACAGTATTCTGTTCAAAATATTTAGCATTTTTATTGGTTATATGGAGATATTTTGTCGATTAGTGTCAAACAATTTAAAAGGAGTTCCTTAGGTTTAGTTTCAATTTATGTTTTTGGACCAGATTCTTTTCCTCAAGTTTGACACAGGAATTTTCAGGATTTCAAAGCAGGACCATAATTGGTTTCATTGGTTTGGCTGACATTTTGAGGACGTTGCACCATTCCGAGGATTGAATATTTCTAAAGCGGTAATTGCTACAACCCTAATGTTTAATCTTTAGTAACCGAAGGTATATTTCCAGCCAAGCCTAATTACTTATGGAACCCAACCACATGGGGAGAGACAAGAAGACCTAGGTCATGTCAGGGTACTGTTTCTGCCATTACAATTGGATGGTCCAATGGATCTATTCAAATAAAATCAACAGCATATATTCCAGCATTTATACCTGATCTTTTCAATACAAATTGAATGGTAATCTTGTCCCTGTGATCAGATTTTGTTTATAAAATGGTCATATCTTGATTCACTCTGTCTCTGTTTGATGCATCTACTCAAACACAGACTTATACAGACCCACTTTTCCTATTGGTTAGTTTTGGTAAGGCCCTGAGTGATTGAGGAGTGAACCTTCAGAAGAGGCAGATTACTTTATGTACGTCTTAAAAGTTATAGAAAAATCAAATCGAAATTGTGATCTGGCTCCAAGGAAATCCTGATATACAGATACAAATAGACAGACAGACAGATAGATAGACAAACTAAAAAGAAATATGACAATCCTATCCTATAATAATAATACAAAATAAATAAAACATTACATTGGATTCTGTCATGTCTAGGGTCTACAGCACAGAGACTGGTCCAGCTGGGGCTCCTCTTATATTTTGGGAAGCAGACGTTTGTGGGGTGCTGAAAAGGGGCACCGTGCAGACACTTCTCCTCAGATGAGGTTTCAGGGTAAATGAGATTCAAGTTCCTCTTAAAACACAGCTTGTTAGTGGTCACTTTGATCTACTTCGTTATTAAAATCCTAAATTAAAAGCTGTAGCATAATCTTGTATCATTTAAGTCTTTGCTGTACTGAACAGGAAACCTTTGTATTCCATTCCGCAATACTCACTTTATTATATTGAACCCATGAAATAAAAGTATTCCGTTCAACACGCAGCTAAGAAATGTACGTCATTGCTTTTTAGGGGCAGCGGGCCTTTAGTTGTTTATTCAATTTATCAGTCGATGGAGTCTTAGTCGACCAAAGATTTGTATTGGTCAACAAATTATTTTATTGGGATTGTGATGATTGACACAGACTAAAGTGCATGTGTTGAGTTGACCAAGAATTTGATTAGTCGTCTACTGTCCTACTCTTTGTTAAAACTGACAGTAAAAAGCAGAAATCCCCACAAATGTTTCCTCTGTCCCAGTAGTCTTGTGTCTACCTGCATGAGAAATGCCCATCCATTTTCAAAGACCTGCTCTTAAAATGAATAGTTGTTGTACTTTCACCACGGGACTGAGATTACCTGAATACGTCTTTGACCAACTCATGCTCCAAAAAAACAGCTCGGGGGCCTGTGACTAGTCCCTGATCGATATAGCATGAAGTGTGAGTAATTAATGGTTAAATCTCCCCCTGGGATGGACACAAGTTGAAACTCCAGGGCAGAGGCAGCAATTAGGAAGTGACACGGGACCTGTAGGAACGCTGGCGGTTCCCTCAAGTCCAATCCATCTTGCTCAGATAAAAGGGGTCAGTGCAAAGCTAATGTTTAACCCAACGGACACTTTCAGGTCGCCCATAAACGGTTTCCTCTTTCAGACAATTTGTGGCTGGAGAAGAGTTTGTTTGACATTGTTTACACCAGCAGACATCTTCAAAAAGAGGTTCTCAAGCATGCCACTTTGTAGAACAAAAAAATAACAACAACACTTTGATCGTATTTGCTGACAGTCCATAGTGTCAAGGGAAAAGTAACCCACTGCTGCTGAAGACCAAAGCAGATGACAGCTGGTAAAAAGTGCATGGACTTAGTTGAGTGGATTTATGTTGAGATCTCTGTTTGACTCAAGTGTTGTCTCTCGCAGGTGTGAGTCGAGACAAGGGAGCTGTTGTCAAAGGTCAGGTGAGCATAAAGACATCAATAAAGCACACAGCTGGGGCCTGGAGAGCAGTTATAATGATGTACTGACACAATCGTCACATTGTATTTGTATGAAGCGTACAGGACAAGCAAGAAAGTAAGCAATGAGTTCAACATCAAATCGGGAGCAATGGAAAATTCAACTTCCTGTTTTGTGAACTTTTACCCATTCAGAAGATGTTTGTCATGGCAACAATGCTAATTTGTCATCACTTTGAAACTTATGGATATTTAAAGGCACAGTATGGAACTATTAATGTATTTTCAAATGTTTTGTTACTGTGAGTGAGCATGCATCTCCACAAACCTGACCTTACTTGACCTTCAGGAGCCTCCTCCTGCTTGTTTCCATGGACATGTTGTTTCTTTAGCCATAATGTTGTCACAGTATGGTAGAAAACTGGACAATGTTCCATGTATGTTGTCTGGTTTCTGATCCAAGCTATAGTTACATAGTCAATATCCAGCTTTGCCATAATTAAATGGTGTAAAAAGTGGTCATATGTTCCATGCAGCAATTAATATAAGCGCTGAATCTTAATAATGCCAGACAAGGGTAGTTTATCTGTTTATCCTTACATGAGCTTTTTCTTTGAAGACAAACTGTATCTTTTTCTTCTTTTTTTAGCGTTTAAAAAAGAAAGAAAGAAAGAAAGAAAGAAAGAAAGAAAGAAAGAAAGAAAGAAAGAAAGAAAGAAAGAAAGAAAGAAAGAAAGAAAGAAAGAAAGAAAGAAAGAAAGAAAGAAAGTACATTTTGAACCAGAGACAAGGGATACAGACTTATACTGGTTGTGCTAATTGCCAATTACCCTGAAGGTTGGCAATTCAATCCCTATCCCCAATACTGCATGCTGTCATTGTGCCCTTGGGCAAGACATTTAACGCTTGTCTCCAGTGGATGAATGTGTGAGCATTTTTGAGAGTGTATGGCTCAACAAAAGTAACACGTTGCTTTCAAATTTACAGTGAAACTCGAACATACGTAATTCAACGTTGCCCACAGCTCAGAATGAACTCTTTGAACCCGCTGTATCTTGCGTCAGTAGTTTTGTAGGACAAACCTGTGTGGTCTAGAGTCTATAACCTAAAGGAGTGCTCATCCCCAGTGGAGCAGACAATAGCAGCGTGCACAGATGGAATTATCTCTGTGTTTATATCTGTGGCTGGGAGCGTGACTCAAAATGTGGGGAAAAAGAAGCATGTTATTTCTCTGTAAAAGCTACAGGAGGCCAACCCTCTACCGCCCTCCTCCCACCATGTGTAACCAGTCACCTGCAGAACAAGGCCCAGCTGTAAGACCCAAGTGAATCATTTATTATGGGACATTTATATTTAATACGGCTATAGGCACACAGTTAATAGAAACCTTTGAAACCACAAGATTTGTTCACACTGCCAGTTTAACATGAAAGTGAGAACAAAGAACAGACACTTGTGTTTATGTCTCTTTGAATCATGAAAAATGCAACAAATTGATGAAAAAACAACGAGGTGTGTTCAAAAAAGGTTGCGTGATGATTAGAAAAGAAAAAATAAATTTCCTTGTCAAACTGTTTATTTATAATTATATATAAGTAAAAGATAAACTGATAAACTATCTAAATAAATCAATAAAAGCTCAAGTCAGAGCTAGTTCTGATTTATTATGTATGTATTAATTGAGCTGCTGTGTCCCAGTAATTCTCCCTGTGGTTCAAAACATTTTATCTATATGTATTACTATCTTATATTCTGCAAACATATACAGCGGATTATGTAAGCAAAGCAATAAACATGTTATTTTGGTGGATTTGTTTATTGGTCTGTAAAAGGAGTGAAATATGGCAGCGCTCGCCTGTTACTGTTGTGAAATTTAAGACAGTACAAGATGTATTATTTTTAGCAGCATTAAAAGTTTGTGAGACCCACTGAGCAGCTATGTTCCTTATCATTATGAAGGAATATATTCTCTGCATTATGTTGGTCCATCTGCCTACAATGGCTTTGGTGTCCCACTGTCCCCTGCTCAGCGCTGCCGTCTCTGCTGCTGCTGAGGAGTGGAGTTGAAAGTGGTCCAGAATGTATTTGGCCGGAGCTGTGAAGATTATCAGTGGGAGCAACAATGAAAGCTGCCTAGGCCTGTATACTCTCCAATGCTGCTGACGGGTGATACAAAAACACCCAAAGCAAACAACAGTCTTCAGCATTTGGTCCAGCAGCCAAGGACTAAGTCAACACAAGCCATGCCAGGACTCCACTGCTCCACATGATCAGCAGATTTGAGTGCAATCCGTGTTTGAGGCACAGAGTTCTAGAGTAACCGTTTCTGTATAAAGCATGAAAATGTGCAGTTCCTATTTGAAAAAAAATAAATTGTTGAAGCTATGGACACAAAATATTCATGTCTGACTCACACATTGATACTGGGTGCCTCCTTGACTGACAATCGATCCAATTATAGTGCAGAAAAATAACATAAATCCTGTTTATATAAACGAACAATGAACAAATTTGATTTTAGCACCATAATATGCAAAATCACACAAAAAAAGCGATGTACCAAACAGAGGGCAGTTACATTCAAACCAGTGATGCAAATGTTTGAAGTGGTTGGAATTTTTATGGTACTTTTTATGCTGTTCCAGTAGATCCTCGCTCCCTTGATCCACTGATATCGTGCCATTCCCAGTCCCCTCCCACACATCACACGCTGGGCTTCCACCAAGAGCACACTGCACACTCATCTCGGCACTATGGAGGAGAGAGGGAGTGAATGGTTGTCATCTCAGAGTAATGATTTGATTCACTCTGGGAAATAACCTTTGCAAAAACATGGGGTTAAAGAAAAGACATATAATACAAATATTTATTGTATTCTTATCATTTACATTTAATGTATACTGTTTCAAATGCTAACATAAGCAGAGGCCTTATTAATGGTACTGAGGCTACTTTGCACATGCATTGAATGGCCAACTAATGGAGACAGTAGGACATCATAGTAACTCTAACATCTTTATGAACTGCATGTCTATTTTGAGATGTTACAGCCCAGTAGGCCTGACCGTGTCACAATGAGTTTTCTTCTGAAAGCCACACACAGATCCACTCTGCCCCAGGCCAGACAGGCACTGCACGTGGGCACCAGAGCTGTCTCTTCTAGACACCATGGGGACCCTAGGCAAGAGTGGGTCTGGGGGGCTTTCATATCAAATTTGAACAGTTAATGATTTCAAAACCAGATCATATGTGCTTTGACCATTTACTTTTAGGAGAAAACATAGCTTATCATCAAAACTCTTGCATTTTCAAGCCTGGTACTTAACTATCTTATGGGGCCCTCTTCAGCTGGAGGCCCTGATTACATGGTTTGCCTGCCCCTCTGCGGCAGCTTGGCTGGACACTGGCTGTGAAAGAGGGCCAAAAACATTCTTATTGAAACGAGGCTGAAAAACAGAAACATACTGTTCACACAGAAAAACACAATGCAATCAATCACTGAGATGAGATAAATACACTTTCCAGTCAAAATGGTGCGTGGTCACTTTAAGAAAATGACAACAAACTCATTCCTACTTCCTGTTAGCACTAGCCGTCTCCACACGTAGCTTGGATCCTTTTCTGCAGGAACAAATTTATTTTAAAAACGTCAATTACATGTAATAAAACGCTATGTCAGTAAGAAAGAGAAAAACTAAATTTATACCAGAGGACATACCTGCAAAAGTATTAAATAAGCAAGGAAATTGCCTAACTAAACTCGAAAAGACAAGTAATGTTAATGAAATGGAACAAAGTCACTATTTTATCAAAAGTGATCCAACACTCAGACTAGGAGAAGACTTTTTCAGGCAACCATGCATCAGTTTGGCAAAAGCATTCCTCGGCAAGGTAAATATGAACCATTGTAATTTTTGTGTAATTTGGTCTTCATATTTCTTTTGTGTTACAACTTTGCACTATTGCAAGGAGAATAATACAACACTGATTGACCCTTATTTCCCAATGATTTCATTTTCTGTTGTCAGACATAACTTACTAAGTAGTCAAATATATAAATAGTATAATAATATATAAATACTACTTTATAGATTGTTGTTGTTGTGGGATGATTGGAAATAATCTGAACCTGGACCCTCTCCCAATGTTTTAAGATTGTTTTAATGCATCATTTCCTAGTTAGGGCAAGCTGAATACCTACACTTAGGCTTGCAGGACAATTGTCCTCCTTCTTTTAATGCTTTTAGACACTATTATAGCTTACACATTACACACAATATAGGGCAGCATAGGATATGAAAGAAAATGTTCGGAGAGGGGGGAGAAAAATGTTTAAACCATCATCAACAATAATAATGTTTAAATCAACAATAATAATGTTTAAAGCGTCTGTGCAATTGGTGTTGGATTTGAAGTGGGGCGACAGCGGTGATGGTGATGGACGGGAGGTGTGTCTGGGTGCTCGTTGTCCCTCTCTGGGTGCGGCGGCTGTCCCTGTGGGGTCCTCTGGAGAATTTCCTGGGTGCTGGTGGTGGTCCGGTTTGCACTCTGGGTCTGGCCGGTTCATTGCCTTTGTGGCACCTGGGGCGAGTCCTGGGGGTTTTCCGCTCGGGTGCGCTGGCTGCCTGATCAAATCCATTGCATGGATGGGGGGCGGGCGGACGCCAGTGTGGGCTTGGCCTCCTTGGCAGAGGTGTGAACATAAAAAAAAAGAAAAAGAAAATAAAAATGAAAAAAGTTGTGATGGTGATGCGGAGGGGGCACTGGTGCATACGGGGGAGGGGGGTCACGGAAGGAGGGTTTGGGGGGGAGTGAGGGTGTGTGCCCTGTCTAGGCTACCCCACTTTGGTGGGACACAGCCCAGGTATATAGATATAGATAGATTAGTAAATGCAGGATTTTTCTACTTGAATATGCTTTGCTAAACAATCTAAAATATGGGTGGGTGATATTGACAAAATGAACATTTCAATATTATTTGGGAGCATCTCAATAATGATGTGATTGACATATGTCCATCCAACAGAAATGTGCTAAAACATGTCTTTTAATGTACTATTTGGGGTTTAAGCATCAGGCAAGTATTAAATAAAATTACCCACACAAGTGCAAAAACTATCTATTACTCTTATTACCCCTTTTTTACTTTTATTGTTTGCATTTTCAAGATACTCTATTCAAACTTTGCATATCTGTAAAAACAACATTCACAATATGTTTTATAATCTGCCCACCTCTAATGTGTACCATCCTAGTTACCAAAGACCGATGAATTATGTATTGTGAGTCGTTTCTGTTCCGTTGTAGGACATGCATTAAACAGTAGTTTGTGTTTACCCCTGCAGGTGTTGGTCCGCAAGTGTGCAGATGGAGTGGAGCTGCGGGCGAAGATTGTGGAGACTGAAGCGTACCTCGGAGGGGAAGATGAAGCGTCTCATTCAGCAGGAGGGAAACGCACTCAGAGAAATGCAGCCATGTTTATGAAGCCTGGGACTATCTATGTCTATCCCATCTATGGCATCTACCTCTGCATGAATGTGTCCAGTGAGGGTAAAGGCATTCATTAAATCAAAGCTACAAATGATTAAGGAGAATGACTAAAAAAGTTGTTACATAGACAGGAGAAATCAAAACTTTAAGCGAAACCTGGGCTTAGTTTAGCAGTCAAACACTATTTTTAGTATTACACATGTTTAACTACACTTTTGAAATTGATGTCTGACTCTAAGCAGGAAAATCAAAAGTTGTTGTTGTTTTTTGTTGTTTTTTAACATGGGGCCGTATATCAGGGGTCAGTGTTTGATAGTGAATAATTCAAATGGCTGCAACCACTCCCGTATTCAGACATAAACCTCAGTGCCAGGCTGCCTCACAACAAAATGTTTGTTACTGATGTTGTGATGAATGGTGAAAAAAAATCGATGCTAAGGAAAAGGTTTGATACCGATTTTGATTCCACAATGATCATATTAAAAATGCTTTTTAGACACCAAATAATAGTACTCTCTATGGGTTCTGATAATGCTCAAGAACATTTGAAATGTGCATTAACACTCGCACAAACATTTCATTATAATTGGGACTAAAAAAGGACCAATCTCTTAAATAAAGATGGACAAGACTAGGGTTAAAGCAGGACCAAATTAAGTATATATATCAGAATGAAGCTTGGCTCCAATCAGGACCACACAAGCACAAAAATGAACACAAGAGTGTGTTCACACATGCATATTTCACCATATAAAAACAGAAACTAACCAGGATTAAAACTAAAACTAAACCCAGACTACATCAGGATAAAACAAAGACTAGAAATCACCTTTTCAAGGGCACATCAGGCTTAAGATATGAGTAAAATTTAGGACCAAATAACCACCAAATAGGTGTGGACTGCTGAGGCAAGGTCCAACTTTGCCCTGTTTTTTTATTTTTTTCCTGTCGATACTTGCGCAGATGAGTATCTACTTTTGATACTCGTTTTACTATTTTCAATACTTTTGACTCTCTTATGTGTTACTAATGATACTTTGGGCCAATTCAGAAAAAAATGTCAAAATGTTTTTTTCTTAATTCACCATGTCATTACACTTAAATAGTTTAACATATTGCTTTGGTTATGATAATAAAAGTAAGTGATGGGTTTTCCACAGTTTAATAAAGCAGTTTAAGAGGTTAATGGTTGTGAACATTGCTGACCGCTGCATGTTTTACATTATTGCACAGGAGAGGGTGCCGCTGTACTGCTTAGATCCCTGGAGCCAGTGCAGGGTCAGTCCGTCATGAGACAGCTGAGGACGGCGAAGCGCAAAGACGGAGCGAGACAACTGAAGGACAAAGAGCTGTGCAATGGGCCCTCAAAGCTGTGCCAGGCGTTGGACGTACCGCGCCACTTTGACCGCCGGGACCTGGCCTCAGACCCGGAGGTTTGGCTGGAGAGAGACCCCAACGCCGACCGAGATGAAGTCAGCAATATTGTGTCAGCATCACGAATCGGCATCGAGTCACACGGGGAATGGGCCAAGAAACCACTACGATATTATATATTAGGCCACCCATGTGTCAGTGTAAGAAATAAAGAGGCAGAAAGAAAGGTTGAATCTGAATTGCTAATGAACCGTTTAGATTCGGAATGTGATACGCAGGAGCACAAGGTCAAAAGGACTCAGCAGAAATGTTCCTGAAAATGATAAACCATTTATGACTCTAAAACGGTCCTATTTTCAGTGTTTTCTGTGCACTTGCCTTTGTTGATGTAATGTATTCTATGTATTTACGGGTTTCAGCTACTTGCTTCCACATCTAAATTTGGATTAAACTGGGATCGTATTTAAACCAGGACTAGAACAGGACCAAATCAAGGCTACACCAGGACCAAACTGGGCTCAAATCAAGACCAAATCAGGACAACCGTGAACACTCATAGTTGTTTAAAATTATTTGTTACCAAGCTATAACAGTACTTTCAAAGGACTAAAACCTGAAATGGAACTGCCCTGTCTCCAGTACGCAAAGTGCATCTGTGTTTTTTATGAAAATCTCATTATGTGTCTTCTTAGTGATTTCACAGATGCCTGGAAAGCTGTAGTTCTTTCAATGCCAATACAACTCGTCTGATGTTAAGTATCTCTGCTTTTTCTGGGTCCTTGAATCTCCACCTCTGGGATTCCTGGACAGAGGTTGTTTTAGGTCTGGAATGATCATTATTCACAATGTCCTATTTCCTCTGTATCGTGTATTAACATCAGGAACAGTGACAGATGTGGTCATATGTCTTTTTAAAGTAGACATATTATGCCTTTTTGCGTGTTTAGAAGTAAACTATAACCTGTAGATCACTATTTTATATTTCGTTCATTGTAAACAGCTAAACTGATCCAAAACTGTTAAATAATAGCAAGAGATCCATTGACTTCCTGTTCAAAACTGCAAAACTGAGAAGCCCCACCTCTACATAGCGGCATTTCACCGTAACAAGCAGCAGATCTTGATATACTCGTTTTAATTGTTGAAAAATTATTACATGAAAGTGTTGAACCCTACTTGTATGACTTGGAAGTCTGAATGTTATGAATAATGACAAATAAATACAGAGAAGTGGGTGAGGATAGGAGGTAGGTGAGTAAAAAAAAATACAAAAAAGTTAAAATAAAACTCTCAATAAGTAAATGGTGAAAGGAAACCATTATAGCATGATTTAAAGCTCATATAAATAGATTTTATACAATGTGTCCCATTTAATAACGAAATAGACTTGAGAAATGGCTGATATATACAAAATAATTTAATAGTGTAAACATCATTTGGCTCATAAAGAGAATGTACATCTCGATAGAAAATCATTATTGTTAATTTAAAATGTAAGGTAACAGCAGGTATCTCAAAAAACCTAGAGCTAATACTCTCTTGTCGTCATTTCTCCATCGGCGACTGAAAGATTGAAATAATTGGGTCTTCATGGTTGGTCACCACAAGGACACTTCGAAACTTGTCAAACAACGTCTTGAGCTGCGAGCGCCTCATGTTCTCATTGTACATAATCTCTTCCAGGTGGTGATGTCCCCTGAAGTAGTGCAGCAGCCTAAAAAAAAAAGCAAAGACAAGGACTGAAGAAAAATGGTTTGAGAGTAGAATTTTACCGAACCATTAACTGTGTAAATCAACCATGAGACAGTGGCGCTGATGAGAGCTGTCACTGCTGTGCACAAAGCAACACAGATGGATGGGACAAGGAGCAATGTAGCATTTCATTCTAATTGAAACTTGTAACACTCTTCAAAGTTACTTGGAAAAAAGATTGAAAACTTTTACACATAATTTTTTAGGGATGGAGGCTTTTCAAGATAATCCCATGTCACTGAATAGAATAGAAATAAATAAAGATTATTAATTTCACATTTACATACATTTATAAAATATTACAAAAGCAAAAATACACTGTGTAACTATGGAGGGTCTGCTGCCTGCTCGTCTCCATAGAGAAGATACTGCTGTGCTGTGCCTTGAATGTTCCACCGCATGGCATTAAAGTTATTGACGACTCCGGTCATTGTCACTATTACTGTATTCCAATGTATTTTTGAACAATAAAAACATCCACAATGAAGTAGATGCTAGATAGATACATATAATGCTTAATACTGTGGGTCATTCCAGACAAAGTATCTATGGAGAAAACCAGAAAAGTTACATAGTGCACCTTTATATATTGCATTTCATTTTATTTTTAATCATCTCAATGTAATGTAATTTACATATGCAAAAATCTTTCTCAAATTGTGATTCAACTATTCATTTGTGCAGTTCAACTCAGTTTTGGCCATGGTTTGGTTTATCTTGGCATCTCTGGCACAAATCTGCTTCAGTTACATTACGCATTGTTAGGTTAGATCTGTGTCTATGCAGTTTTATTTTTACAACAACTATTTATTACAATTCTACCTGGCAAACATTCGTAGATCTTCTGGATTCTGTGCTGCGGGGATGTTCAGAATGACCTGCCTCTCGTGTTCTGAAAGACTCGCTAGTAGAGTTTCGGTCATCCTTTTGTTGAGTGGAGAGTCTCCTCCCGTCAGCTGCTCTGCACTGGAGTTCTCCATACTGGGGCTGGTCAGGGTCATGTCATCGCTGCTGGCTGCATAATTCAACACAGATGTTAGAAGACACGGCGTTTCATCTCGCGGTCAGGTATCTACAGGTTGTATGCAGGTGGTTAAGATGTATGTTTCTAAATTTCTGCTTAGTCCTGCTGTAGAGTTGTAGAGGCCGCATTTTGGCATGGAACTCAGATTCAGCCCTTGTCCTTAAATCTTAATTAGTTCATTACAATAAAATAATATAAACTGTACTGTCATGCTTAGTTAGGGTTAAGCATTAGGGTTAGAGTGTTAGGTAAACCTGAATCATTCATAACTAGATGCTGTTGCAATAGCTGAAGCTATTGCGAGTGACTGCGCAATTGAATTCGTGTGATGTTGGTATGGATTCGAACCCACAATCTCCTCATTGGGAGGCAGAAGCTCTAGCCGCTCTGCCACCATGCACCCGCCTAAAACAGTTTAAACAGCAAACTTTCCTGTAGAGGACCAACAGAAAGGCTCCCACTGTAAAAGATAGGGAAAAACTGCTCGGCAAATTATGAAAAAACTACAAAAGGTACATGTACCAAAAGTAATAGCAGACATTAGAAGGCTAGGAACTATTGAAAAATGGAAAAAAAAAATTAAAAGAATTTAAAAACTGTGGCCTGTGAAACGTGCCCAAAAACAGGAAAATACAAGAACAAATAGTGACTGCCTATAGGCATAGGCACTATATAGACTTACTGAGGCACAAGGAAACTTGATGACAGAAATTTGCTTTAAAATATGTGCAACTGAAGGGTCTCCAGTCCAACGGTTCTCTAACTTTTTACACAAGTACCATGTAAGAATATATTTGGCTGTGCGAGTACAACTAGATCTAAAACAGGACTATTCTAGATCTATCCCAGAGCTAAACCATCTTTAAAATAGGACTACGCATAGGATTAACCCAAAGGAGACAAAATAGTGGATAAAATTAACTACTGAATTTAGTAAATAGCAACTGTGAAATTGCCATACCACCAAGGGTACATGTACTACAGATTGAGAACCAGTCAAAGGTCTAGTCAAAGAAAACCAAAATAGTATATCAAGTACATTTTATAATGATTACATATTAAGTGATTTGAATTCATTAATTTCTTTTATGTAATGATTTTAATTACTTTGTATATGAATCGTGCTCTACAAATTAACTTGCCAATAATTTTAAACAATACTAATATTGTAGCTACATACTGGGGGATCCGAAGCTGAGAGCGCTGGGTGTGCTTAGGCTGCGGCCCCCGACTCGAGATGGCAAAAGGGGGTCTTCATCTTTGAAGCTGGGCTCGTCTTCACTGGGTGGAACCAACAGGCAAACGTATGTGTGCAGCTGGATCAGCAGACGGCGCTGGAGCATCCAAACCACCATCTGTATCAGCTGGGCCTGCAGGAGAAACACGATGATAAATGGCATAAATATAAACCTACAAATAAGTATAAATCAAAATATTAGATGAGAGAAAATAAAACATGAAATAGCAATGACCAAACTGACCCTGGTCCAATACTACACTTAAAAAGCTGTGGCATCTGCTAATTTGATTACTTTACTGACAGATTTTTGGTTTATGTATTTCAATTATTTACATACATAACAGCATAGACACAACGTTAATAAAAAGGAATAGGTTAAAGCATTCATACATAACTAAAATAATGGCTCCATGGTATATTAAAAAAAAAAGTAGCCTACAGCATACCTTCTACAATTCACCAATCAGCAACAGAGGAAACAAATAGTCCCTGGATATTTGTGCTCTGGTCTAGTTGTCTACAGACTACAGTTCTAAACCGGGTCATGTATAGGTTAATGCGAAAATGAGCGACGCATGGACTTAAAATAGCTCAACAAAATAGCACTGTGGCTCTGATCTTGTTCTCATGAAAAATGAAAGCTGATGTCCCTTTCATATTAAGAATTTATGACCAACTGCTTGGCTCCAAAATCTGATGGGTCGATGAGCTGCTCCCTCTGCTAACAAAATATAAAGCTCTCAATTTTTAACAAAATATCTACAGTGAAATATAGTGTCAGAGTTTGTGCCAGTCCCATCTCTGAATAAAGGAGAAAATATATAATATATAATATATAGTATTCTAGGAAGAAGATGGTTTGAGGTGGCCTTAAAGACATTGTCATATTAGTGCTGTTGGTTTACCTCTTGTGCTGGTGCTTCCAGTGGGTTTCTGAACTCAGACAGTGACACCGGCAGGGAGAACTTGGCCAGCATTGAGGGCAAATCATGGCCAGGAAACTGCTGGGAAAACTGCACAGCCAGTGGAGAGTATCTACACACAATTGTTTTAACATAATAATTAAGGGACATTGCATGAAAAACTTAAAAAGCAAAACTGTCCTGTTGAAAATGAGTTTACTCACAGGCAGATATTGGCATGAGGTGACAGCATGTAGACATTATTCTCACACAGTGGATAAATTATTATTGCCTTGCCCCAGTAAACCAAGTGAGCAGCAATCTGAAAGATCTAAGAAAGAAACAAATCAACTATTATTTACATAGTTAAATGAAGTCAATACTTAAAAAAAATAAATAGATAAATGTCAAGTGTTTTATTATTTATTTCCCAACTAAGCGTTGGCACTGACTGTCCACAAGAGGGCATTAACATGCAGACTGACATTATTTAACTAAAAATAGGATAATGCACATAGTAAAAGGTTATAGTAAAGTAGTGCACCTGGAGCAGAGCCAGGTCAGCGTCCTGGGCGAGTTGCTGCAGGTTTTTCACGGCGGAGCAGGTTTTGATGAGGCGAACCATCGCTGGAGAACAGTCCAGAGGGAGCTGACTCAGCAAAACCTTCTCACTGTCCAGCAGCAGCAGGGCGTGGTAAGGCCTGTAAAATCAGACAGTAAATGAAACTGTTTGAAACACAGAGATAGATTTTTTTTTGTTAGAGTGGTTGTTACAATAAAGACAATAGAACTCGAAATGGAGCAAGAAATCAAGGGCAAGAGCGTAGTTTAAGGTTGTGCAGGTCCTTTGAGATAACATTAGAGGGCACAATTTTAGAGCAGCTCTGCAGGATCCAACAGCAGTGATCAAAGTTTGACAGAGCTCATGTGCCATTATTTGCAGGACTGTTGTTGGCTTTTTCCGTCTGTAATATAAATTGGTTTGGGGGGGTTCCAGTTAAATTTCATCCTTAACTTGATATATTATGCGAGTGTATTTATAGCTAAGCTAAAATGTCACCATTGTATGCAATTTAATCCTTGTGACCTGTTAGAAAAAAAACATTCTTATTTACGGTTACGCCCTTTTACTCCACCTATTGATAGCTGTTTTTTGCTTAAATCAATTAATCAATTTCAGTTCTGAAAAAATAATTTTAATATTAAATAAAAAATAATATTAAAAAAAAATTTGTAAACAAAATTCCCAAATGGCCCATTTTCCATATAAAACGTGAGAGTACTCCAAAATACTTACTTACTTTTATTACCCCCATGGGTCTGTAAAAGATTAGTAAGAACTATAAATGTTGATCTGAAATGACACAATAAAGTTGGGATTTCCTGATCCCCTGGGGTTTTCTCTTTTCAGAAGGTCAATTTTGTGATTTAAAGAGTTTAATAGTTACTAAAATGACTCTATGACAATATTATTTATTTAGCTATTTTGTGTGATATTTTCAGACCCTCTGTGAATCCTCTTTCTCATATATTTAAAAAATATATAACATCTTGTTTGTTTTTTTAACAGAAGTGGATTTACAGAATTAAGCTTGAAAAATAGATTCTCTATTGTATTTTTACAGCTGTCAAAAAAGTGGAGTAAAAGGGCTCTAACAGTACAAGTGGGAGAAAAACAGAAGAAACATCAAAGCCAATGTTGTTACTAATCGTTGAAAAATGAGTAAAACTGCCTAACAGGTCACAAGGGTTAAGAAACTGATATATATTGTTAATAAGTGTAGCATAGTATAGACATACTATATGAATCATATTAACATACTGTATATCTGTAATCTGCACATACTACAACTACAGTTTAAGATTGAGGCAAAGTTAAAAGCATTATCACTAAAAGCACTGGTCCGGATACTTGTTTTGTTTTTGTTTTTTTGGTTGGGAAAGTGCATGTTAATGAACATACATGATATACATGCTGTAAACACACCAGATTGTAGCCTTGGGCTAATTTCCACCTGTTGTCCCGCATTCACTCTCACAACACTCTCATTCATACACCAGCCAATGAATATTATCATTCATTCATTCATTCACACACAGACACAGAAGCCGGAGAACCCGGAGAGAACCCACAGTAACACGGGGAGGACATGCAGAAGCTCTAACCGCTCTGCCACAGTGCACCCACTTCCTGTAGTGAGTGGAGCTGTGTCTGCCAAATGTCATATCATCACTTCCAGCTAAATGTTCTGATGAAAATGAGTTTAAAAAAACATGTAAAAACCCATATTATATGTGTTTTCCAACTGGTCTTAACAAGAAAAAAGTAAATACATGAATCCTTACCTTATGGCTTTAAGACTGCTCTCTAAGGCTTTTGGTGGGATGTAGTAGCCTCCAATCCGGTGAATTTTATGGGGTAAACAAAAACTCACCTCCAGCCAATTGTTAATATGGAGACGTACCACTCCCGTTGTACAAAGGCTAAAAATTATTTATAAAAAGCGTTATGCATAGCAAACATAAGCATGTCATACAAAACATATCCGGCAGCTGACATACCTATCATAGGCCTCTTTTAGGTCTCTGGCAAGCTTACACTTGGGAAGGATTTGTCTGAAAGGAGACTGGGGGCTTCCATCTGCTGAGCAGAAAAAGAGGGATCAGTAAAATGGAAAAAAACAGTACATTTATTCTACTGTATATCAGTTAAAATGAGCGTCTCACTTTCAGTCATGGTGGTGATCTCATCCTGAACTGACAGCATCAGTTTGGCCTCTCTGGTCAGGTACTGGCAGCGGCGCTCCTCATGCTGCAGAGCTATAGCGATGCGCCGGGATAGGTTGTACATGCAGCTGATGACTGAAGGGTCAGCGTTAGCCTTTACAAAAAAAAAACATAAAAAATACATACATGTAGATTATAACCATAAAATTCATTGGTACCACTCTATAATAACATTACATCTTAATTATTAATACCCAAGCTCCTAATCTTTTAAGTGCTGTAACTAATTACTAAGCATAAATAATTCCTAATAAACACTTTGTTTATGAATTACATCTTGGTTCATGCTACATTAAGGCTAAGTTATTCTAAAGTGTTACCCATGCATTTCATAAATATACTAAATACATTAACAATGTATTTATTTATTTATTTATTTATTAACCTTTATTTAACCAGGTAAGAACCCATTGAGAAACCTCTTTTTTAAGGGTGACCTGGGGACACAAACACATTTGTGTCAGTCAATTTAAGTATTTTTTAAATAAAAAAGATTCTTACTTCTACTTGAGTAACATAGTTTTAGTAAGTGATGTTGGCTACTCAATCCACACGTGTTATACAGGCAACTATAGACACATTTAATGTTAAAACAGACTACGATTATTTTGAAACAAGTAAAAAGGGATGAACAAAATGTAACCCTTTCAAGGCTTATATATTAGTGACAATGTAATATGTTGGGATACCTGTAATAGTCTGTATGTCTAGTGTGTTTGAGTGATAAAACATTTGAAAGACTACAATTTATTTCACACTTAAAGGACTTAAAGGAGAAGGTAAAACAGGTCCCAAAACAGAAAAATTACAAAGCATGACAGAGCATTTTTACTCAATCCCACCCAATCATCTGTTTGACCTGCAGTGACTCAGCACGGGCCGGGCCTCTTCACAACACATGATTAGGCCCCACTGAGGTTCCCATGTTCTGACAGATAGAGCATGTTATCGTCCACTGACACCCCTCCTTCACTTTCAGATTTAATCTACTATGGACTATATCCCACCCACAAAC